>VXAD01011573.1:33495-588424 GCA_013399195.1 Dicrurus megarhynchus
AAATGCTAAAACTTTCTGATTGATTATGGTTAAGAGATGGGCATTTTTTTGGTTATACTGTTGGTGTCTTCCTGCAGCCTCATATATTAAGTACACCCTTATGCTTACATAACATATCTAGAAGATATATAACATACATCCATCAAGGGTCTATGTGCATGTTGATTTTTTTCCCCCTGATAATGAAATATAAAGTCTTTATGTTTTCAAGCTGTGTTAAACAAAAATTTCTCTGTTTCTCTATAAGTGCTGCTTGTGCCTCAGAATCCTTTGTGGACTCCTATTGCCTGCAGAGACTCTACTTGTGTATGGTTCAGAAGCCATAACTGCTATGTCACTCTAGCAAATTTACTGTAGGCAAGAGTGACTTTATGAAACTAATTTCTAACTGGAACATATTAGTGAGCTGCTAGTGTAGCTCTCATAATCCATTAGGAACTATTTTTATTTTTACTTTTATTATTGACCCTATTGAACCTGGTGTATTAGACTGAGATATTCTGCTTGATGCAGCAGGTACTGCTATCCAGTGCAGTATTTGAGTCACTGATTCTTTGCTTGTCTCAGCTGGAAGATGTTCTTTGTGTATCTCAGAATGACCTGTCCTGCTGACTCATTTGATTCAATCTTTTGAAAAGGACAGTGTTGCTCTCTCCAGTTTGTAAATCAGACCATGTTGGGCTGAGGGCTGTACTCACTAGCTTTGTAAACAAATGCTGTTGGGCTTAGACTTTTATCTGCTTTTAAAGCCAGTTCTATATCTTTAAATATGGGATGCACTGATTATTGCCTATTAGGTGTTATCTGCAAATACTTTTGTGTGACTGTGTCTAAAGCTGATCTTTCTGGTCATTGCTGGAGCTATGCCCAAGAGGCAGGACAGAGGACAAGTAAAATGGCCTTGCTTGAGGAAAAAGTTGTGAAACACAGCAAGATGCAGAAAGGGAATTAGCTGCCTCAAAACTCATGGCCGGTCAGCACTGGAGATCCATATCCTGCTGGGAGAGTACAACTGATTGAGTTGTCTCAGAGAGAGCCCAGTAACCAGGTAACCATGCTACACTAAATTCCAAAGGCTACAGAGCAATACAGGTATACACAGCAGTACAGAATAAACACTGGGATGGGCTTATTATGGGGTGCCATCTGAGAAACAGCAAAGTTCTCTGAAGAAGAGTTCTATATGTGTAGCAGCTGATCCCTATATCTCCAGTTTTGAAAATAATACCTTCCTGTGGAAGAACTTAAAGCTGAAACTTGAGGGGAGTCCAGCTTCCTTTATTATCCCTGAAATTGTCACTGATTCAAAGAAAAACTCAAAGCATTTTGTAATGTTTTTTTTCTCTATGGTTTTGGCAGCATAACACTGTCGCTGAAGCTCTCAGTCTGTTAAATGTCTGGAAGACCATGTAGATATTACACATAACTAGGGCAGTGACTTCCCTTTGTGTCTGATCCAGCAACCCCGTGTGATTTGTGCAATCTAGTATGGCAAGAATTAACATGACACATCTGAGGAAACGTGAGACCAACCTCACAGCTAATAAAACAGAAGACAGTTGATCAAATAAAAATATCTGCAAATTTTATTTTTCTTGTCTTTGATTAAACATGACACAGACTAAGAATGAGAGGCTTGTAAAGTCTAGACAGTGCCAGATCTTATAAAAACGCTCAGTATGGGTACCAGGATGTAATTAGCTCCTTTCAGCCACTCATTTTTGCCTGTTGAAGGACCAGGACAACTGCAGCATGTGCCACTTCCTTCCTCTCATGCAGGAATGGATGATAGGATGAGGTGTCTGTGAGTGAAGGCCATGCACCTTCACTCACAGACAATGTGAGTGCACCATGCACCAAAGCTGCGCCTTTTCCACTGAGAGAAGCAATAATGGTAGCACTTTACTCACCTGAAAGCTCGAGAGGACACTCTTTCCTGACCCACTCTTACTCCTGGGGACCTTCCAACTCCAGACTGCAACATAAAGCAACTTAAAATCAGACTGAGATCCTGGAATAAAAGGGATCTCCATTTCATTAACATTTTTTTGCCTTCATAGGAAGGGAAAGTATTTTATGTCTGCTCTGTGCATGACAGAGATGATCTCTGCTGCACACTGGCTATTAAGTGGCTATTGGAGGAAAGAGCTAGACAGCATCATGCTGGGCTTCAAGGAGGTGTGCTACAGCCTGGCTTCACACTGGTGCTTTAGGATAATGGCTTTTGTGAAAAACTGTTAAAGCTGTTTGCATCAGGCTACAATTAGTGCTTCTACCTAGTGTGGGAGATGCTATAACTTCTTCTTCTGCTGAAAAAGACTTAAACCCACAGTTCTTACCCCTCAGCAGGGTGTAAGAACCTTTCAGCTCACCCAGAGCCCATAAAAAAAATCAAGATTCAGTGATGAAAAGGGTTTCTTGTTTTGTAGCCAAATATCACTTTCCTACAAAGAAAGAGAAATAACTTGAATTTTGAACCCTTTTCTCAGGAATTGTTATATAGTTTGCAAGAGCAAAAAGAAAAAAAGATGATAGGAAACTCAAAGAGACATTATCTAGTGTTCCTGATGAACATGTGTGTTTTTAAAAGCTGCAAGCATCAAAAATGTCTATCTCCCGTTGTGGAAATTATTCCAGTACTTCATTTACCCCAATGTTAGAAAGTTTTTCTAGTATTTAACAGGAATCTTTCTCCCAAAAAATTATTTCTTCTTTTAAATCTATTTTGACCATTGAAACAAGCCCTTTTATTTTGCAGCAAATTGATATCTGTTTAGAGATTGTTCTTACCTGCAGGTTAAACTGTCCTGTTTTTTCTCATATTTATTCTTTCTATAGGTATGATAATAATATTTCCTTTCTTGTGGATCCTGTGCAGTTAGTTCACAGTTTTTGAAGTGCAGTTCAGAGAACTGAATGCACCATTCCGTCACAGGCCTGACTAAAGATCAGAAAAGCAGAAAGCAATAATTGTGGATAAACATCTGAGTACGGCTTTGTCTGTTTTTTTGCAAGAGCAGTGCTTTGTTGACTCATATTTAGCTAGTGATTCATTATTATCTGTTCTTGGACAAAACACATAAACAAGGTTTATCCCTAAGGATAATCTTATATGAGACAGTCCTATACTGAGTTTTTTCCTTCAAGACTTAGAAAACCTCTAATTCGTGGGAATTCTTGATAGCACTTAGTTTTGGACTAAATGAAAAGAAAATGTTCTTCTCTCAGTTCAGGTACACGAATCACATGTCTGCAATATCACTTCGTCCTTGTATGCTACATCACCACAAGCATTATTTTTAATTTTGTAAGAATGATAATTTGTCCAACTGGATGCCACCCTTCCTGCTAAAAACACTCTGCTAGTGAGGGGGCTGACTTTGGAAGTTTTTTTCAGCCTTTCCTTTTCCTGTAAGCCTGGGAAGGCAATGTGCTGTGGAAAACATGCTTGTGTTTGTAGTCTAAACTTTACACTCAGAGTTTCTGCAGAGCAGAAAGTGTAGACAAAGCTGAGCAAGTTTTGAAAATGTCCCCCTTTTATAATTTTTACTTTTTTCCCCATGTTTTGCATCAGAGAATCTAGACTTCACAGAATCACAGAACACACTGAGTTGGAAGAGATTCACAAGGAATATCAAAGTCCATCTCCTGGCCCTTCCCAGGATACCACAAGAATCCCTCCATGTGCCTGAGAGCATTGTCCAAACACTTCCTGAGCTCTGTCAGGCTGGTGCTGTGATCACTACCCTGGGGAGCCTGTTCCAGTGCCCAAACACCCTCTGGGTGAAAAACCTTTCCCTAATATCCACCCCAAACCTCCCCTGACTCAGCTTCAGGCCATTCCCTTGGGTCCTGTCACTGGTCACCACAGAGAAGAGATCAGTGCCTGCCCCTCATCTTCCCCTCACAAGGAAGCTGTAACTGCAGTGAGGTCTCCCCTCAGTCTCCTCCAGGCTGAACAGACCAAGTGACCTCAGACACTCCTCATTCAGCTTCCCCTCCAGACCCTTCACCACCCTCATGTCCCTCCTTTGGACACTCTCTAATATTTTCATATCTTTCTCATAATGTGGCACCCAAAACTGCCCCCAGCACTCGAGGAGAGGCTGTCCCAGCTCAGAGCAGAGCAGGACAAACCCCTCCCTTGCCCATCTGTCAGTGCTGTGCCTGATGCCCCCCAGGACAGGGCTGGCCCTCCTGGCTGCCAGGGCACTGCTGGCTCGTGTTCACCTTGCCATCAACCAGGACCCCCAGGTCCCTTTCTGCAGTGCTGCTCTCCAGCCTCTCATTCCCCAGTCTGTCCATACATCCAGGGCTGCCCCATCCCAGGCGCAGAATCTGGCACTTTCAGTTATTGAAGTTTATGCAGTTGGTGATTGCCTGTCTCTCTAAGTTGTTGAGGTCTCTCTGTAGGACCTTCCTGCCCTTGAGGAAGTCCACAGCTCCTCCCAGTTTTGTATCATCTGTGAACTTGCTCAGTGTCCCTTCTAGTCCTGGGTCCAGGTCATTTATGAAGATATTAAAGAGCACAGGGGCCGTGGAAGGAGCCCTGTGGAATCCCACCAGTGACAGCTCCCCAGTCTGATGTCACCCCTTTCACTGAAACCTTTTGTGCCTGACCCATGAGCCAGCTGCTCACCCATCACAGGATGTGTTTGTCCATCTGTGAACTGGACATTTTGTCCAGAAGGATCCTGTGAAAGACAATATCAAATGCTTTGCTGAAATGCAAAAAGATTCCATCAACTGGATCCCCTTGGTCAGCTGAGTGGGTTACCTTGTCATGAAAGGAAACCAGGTTTGATAAGCAGGACTTTTGCCACATGAAGCCTCGCTGGCTGTGACCAATGACTGTGTTGTCCTTCAGGTGTTTTTCAATACCTCTTGTCCATAACTTTACCAGGCACTGAAGTGAGACTGACAGGCCTGCACTTTCTGGGTCCTCCTTCTTCCTGTTCTTGAAAACTGGGACAATATTTGCCAGCTTCCAGTCAGCTGGGACATCTCTAAAATCCCAAGACCGCTTAAAAATTGAGAGAGGCTTTGTGATGACATCAGCCAGGAATTTGAGGATTCTTGGATTAATCCCATCAGGCCCCATAGATTTGTAGGGAGCGGGAGCAGCAGATCTCACACAATTTCAGGATTGAATGTGGGTTGATCATTGTCACTGAGACCCCCTTGGTCCATCACTGTGTAAGATCACACTATTTGGAATCTCAGTATCATAGTATTCTCTTTTATATTATATATAAAATATATATTGTCTATTATATTCTATTAGAACAAGATCTTAGTCTTTAGTGATGGTGTCTGCAAAGATGTGCCCCAACTATCTGATTCTTGATGTAGTGCAGTGACACAATCAGAACCGTTAAGAGGCCTCAGTTCTTTCTATCTTTCTTTTTTCATTTTTTAAGAGATCACACTAAATTCCATTAGAGCATTAGCTGCAGGTCTAAAGCTTTTAAAACGAGACGTTTGGATCCCTAGAGATGGTGAAGGTTCAGAGCTTTGTCAATCCAATGAGAATGCTAGCAGAGCTCTGTTCTCGTGGTGGCCATATACTTCAGTTCTCAAGGTCTGTGAAGTGTCTCAGAATTTAGATTTCCCTTTTCAATCTCTCCAGAATTACATGAGCTAAGAAAGTTTTAAAATACATTTCTTAAACACATACAGATTTTCCCAGATTCAGGCTTTCTTTACACTGAATGCTAGAAAGAACAGGAAAAAACAATGAAAATGCTTTATTTTATGACCTCCAGGTGCTGTTATTTTCAGTTCATATGGAGAGAATAATTGGGAATCGTGCCAGGACTGTTAACAGGCAAATTCTTTTTGTGTGTTTACTTGATCATGAACTGCCAGTTACACTTGGCATTGTAAAAACAGTGCAGACTCAGAGTTTCATGCAGACATAGTTTTCTGATTCAAGATCTTAATCTTGAATTAAATTCCTAAAATTGGGAACCCTTCTGAAGTGTTTGAAGCTGCTGTGTATTACTAATTTTGCTGTATTAAGTTCACCTTCAGCTCATTCAATGGCAGTTCAGACTGATAATTAGCTACTAAATATAACTTCTTCAAATCTGGGCACAGACATTCTGCTTATTTCAAGAATAAACAGGTAAGTTCATTCATTGGGTCTTAGTGATTTACTCAACCATCCAAAACACATTTGAGCAGCTAGTGTACTTTAGTCGCTATAAATATAAAATTGTTGATTCAAGATGTGACACTAAATCTGGAAAATAGTCCAGAATTTCTGCTTGACCATACTAAATTTATTTCAATACCTTCAAGTACACAGGAAATACAGAAATGCCAAACTCTAGGCAGTACAGAAACATTCAGTTATGACTGCTTAAGATAGCAAAATGCTTTTTGTTCTGCTAACTCTTCCAGGCCCTCTTGACTTGCAGGTGGCATAAACTATAAGCACTGTATTTGTATTTATATAAGGGGATATCCATAAAATAGAGAATTTTAGATTGATAATGCTATTATCAAATAATAGTAATGCCATTTTTAAATTCAGAAAGTAAAATTACACCTTTATATCTTGAATGGGGAAAGTAGATTTTTAAAGTAACTTATGATGGTAGGGAATTTATCCGTGATTATATTTGTCAAAAAAATTGCGTGTTTCTTCATAACATAAGAGAGGAAGTTTATATTGTCTGACTCTTGTTTGGCAAATACATACTCAAAATGAGTTCTGCAGAAAAAGTGCACAAAATCCTTCAAATGCAATCTTCAATTCAGGGAGGGGTTTTTATGTTTTAAATTGAAAATCCCAGAAAAAGTCATAGCTTGGTGAATCTGAGACAAAAGTACATCTTTTTAGATCTCCCCATCATCTAAGCTGTTTAGTCTGTTTCTTCTTATTATGCTTATTTTCCTGGCAAAGTGTGACTAGGAAACAACAGACTCCTTGGCAATTGAAATATAAAGAAATAATCCAGGAAGCAATACTGGAGAATAGTAGGATGTGGTGGGACAAGCTGTAGTTCTAGCTATGGATTACAGTTAATTTTTATAGGAAATATAAAACTAATACTTGCCCATTCTTGCAAACTTTCTTCTTGATAAGAATGTGCCTTATATTTTGTTTCTGTTGTAGAAATATCTGTATTTGTATGCACTGTTTATGTTAAAATAGTATGGAGGGATAAATTCTGCAATCAATTACTATGGTGTGAACTTCAAAAAACTTTAATACATTCCCTGGAATACTCTTTTTTTAGAGAAAATAGAATTTTGTGCCCAGATTAAAATTTTAATTGAACTTATGAGAGGGGAAATGGTAAATCACAGGAAAATTGCCAGCCACCGTCACAAGATTTTTATTGGATATTTTTCTAGCATGCGGACTTTACTGCTGGGAAATAGCTGGGAAGATTTCCCTCACAGGTTTGATGCAGCAGATAGGTCTGAGGGGGTAGGTGAATTTGAGGTAAGTGTAAAGGAAGCATTAGACAAAGTAGGTACACTTTGGGCCAGATGTCATTCTCCTGACAGCACTGAATAAACTCTGATGCGAAGCTGCAGAAGAGCTGGCCAAGGCTGCTGCCAGCAGCTGCAGTTTAAGAGCAGGGTGCTGTGTAATCCCATCTGGAAAAAGGATGTGGAGGAGTCTGGGAACCACAGACCAGTGGGTCTGATTTCCATTCCTGATAAATGCTGAAGTGCACAATAAAGAATGTGATCGGTGTGTGGATGAATGAGCCTGGCCTGTTGGGAAGGAGTCAGCATGGCTTCTGCTAAGAGAATTCTCTTCTTGCTGGCCTGCTGGAGCTCTCTGAGAGCATCTATAAAGCACAAAGATAAAAGACAGCCAGAGATGCACTTTGTTTTCTGCCATAGCTTATTAAAGAGATTATTAAAGAAGTCAAGTTGTCAGAAGGTTGGATGAGAACATTTTCCATGGGCTGAAGGTTGGTTAAAGACAAGAAAGTGAATAGTAGTTTAAACTTAAACTCTCCTTAGAACCTTCAGCCTTTATTTTTTCATATATTTTATGCTTTATGGACAATCAGTTCTTTGTGTATATAGAGACTCTACAAAATTGACTATGAAATTGGTTTCTAATTGTTCTTATCTCTTATACGTCTATGCCCTTTGAAAGTGTCTTAGAAGTGTTTCCTGATATCAAAAGATGCCCATGATCAGTAGCAGCCTGCAAACAACTTGGTCACAAATGTTCTTAGAAGTGTTTACTTATGAGTAGGTTTACTTTACGAGTGGTAAAACTGTTAAAACATACAAGTGCTCCAACATTTAATACCGGTGTTCAGCTCATCAATGTATAGTTAAAGAGTAGTTGTATAAAAAAGTTTTTCAATAAAATATTCTGGGTTGAACGTAGAGTGTAAAATGTCTTCTACATCTTACTGCTTTTCTACTAGGTCTTCTACACTGCAAAGTATGGAGCATGAGCATGTGAGTTAATACTTTTATGAAGCCCAGCTAAGTTTTCCCAGGGTTTTCAATAACTGCATCATTCAATTTCAGTGTAATTTGGATGCACATAAGGGTAGCAGAGAACAAATAATATTCTATATTGTCTGTAACAACTTGTGTGTCACGTACGCAGGTTAGAAAGCAACACATACACAAAATGCTTAGAAAAGCTGTAATAAAATTCTTCCGGTACTGGGCTCATTTTCTGCAAAAATGGATACATAATTAATATTAAAATATCATTAATTGTAATTTATGCATGAACTTCTCCTATACAAACTCACTTGCAGCTCTTCAGCAGGACCAATGAGACCTTTTTCTATATCCCTATGATGAAACTAATTTATGTGAAAATATTCAAGGCAAATGTATTAAGGCAGGGTTGTAGCAATTAGAAACTTGTGTGTCATACACAGACTTGAAGTCACCAGCTGACATAGTTTCAAGCCACCACAACTGTTTTCTCCCACCTGGTAATATTTTTCAGTAAAAATAATAAAGCAAAAATATGTCCTTGTGCATGTCAGGAGCTGAAAGCAGACAGCTGTGTCTTCTGCTCCGCAGCACTGCCTGGGCAAGGCTTTTAAAAGGGTTGGGGTCATTAGCCTTCCATCTTACTTTTGTTTCTGGTGCAGCAGCAGGCTCTAATGATCAGGCTCTGTCCAGGAGAAACAGCAGAATTTTTGGGAAAAGTCCTCTCCATTGATAAAAATGTCATACATACAGCAAAAAATGGAAAGTTTTTTTCTTTAATAGTCTATTCCTCCACCTGCCCTCCCCCCAGCAATTTATTTCAATCTGAGAATCTTCTGTGGCTCTCACCATATTCATTCAGACATTGGATTTTACCACTCCAGAAACAGATAAGTGTTGATATACTGAAATCTGAGGTTAAGAGAGTCCAGAATTGGAACATTTTTTTTTCCCTCAGGGCAGAGAGTAGGAAAGTAATGAACATTCTATATTCTGCTTCTTGTCTTTCCCCCTATTTGTGAACTGGCTGGACCCTGTACCCATTAACAGTTATGGCAGAGAATTTCAAATGTGGTCTCATATGCAAGGTTCTGGTGAGAGAGCAGGAACATGCTAAAAGCCACAGATACGGACATATTTTTGCTTTCACCAGAGCCCTTTTCCAGCACTTTACCCCAGGAATATGATTTATAGCCATTTTAAGTCTCATTGACCTTGTCAACAGGAGAGTAAAGGGATCCAGTGAAGAACCTATTCTGCTTTGGTTCTTAGAAACGTTGCTCCAGAGACATATTCTGGGGATTCTACATATCAAATAACGAGGTCATAACAAAATCTGAAAAGTTAACTTACTGGACCTAGTATGTCCTTCATTTTTACATGTTGTTCTCAATAGTATTTCACTAGAGGTTAGTCTGTTTTATTACCAGCTAACCCATGGTATCTTTATAGGTATATAAACTCTGCCTTTATGTTGTTAAAATATCACAGTTCCTAGCATTGAGATGGGATCACTTTACATAAATATGTGCCAGAAAATAAAAAGAGGGTTCAAAGTCGGTCTGAAGTACCAAGCAGAGATTGTCACTAGATAAAAGTTTCCTTCTGGCATTAGGGCTCAACCAACACACAGAGCCCATGTTCACAAAATTCAACCCTTCAAAACACACTGCCCATGTGCAACACGCCCCTGGTGAACAGCCTGTTCTAACTCTTGGTCTGTATTTGGGAATTATTTGGGAGCAATTATATGGCATGCAACTTATCTCAGGGTTTTACTTATAGGTGGTCAAGTCCTATTGCCCAGGACATCCACAGAACTGTAAAACTAGATAATGGCAACTGAGGCCGGGTTGCATTTTTGTGCCTGAAATATCCCAAAGCCTGGGGATTATCTAAACTAAATTAGAAACTTTAAACTAATAGACTTCAAACAGAAGTTAAAAATAAAACTACACAGAGAAGTGGATGTTTAGATTCAGTATGAATCTTCATCGCTTCAAAGTTGCCCATTAATTTTAAAAGTGTTCACATGACTTCAAGGAAGAGTATCTCATTCCTGTACTCCACAACAAGATATCAGTAAGGAGGTACTCTGCCCATTTCCTCTTTTAATTTTCTTCTCTGTTTCACAGAGACAATTTATGTGTGACTTCTCCTGATTTTCTGGCACAACTTCCCCTAATTATCTGGCAAACCATGTAAGGAAACTCATTTGAAGATATCGATAGACAGTAACTGACACTTAATTTGAGCATTGCAAACAGTGTGTCTGAAGCTCATCATAACCATGCTAATTGCAAACATTGATATATTTCACTGCCCTTCTGATAGAAAGTAGGTCCATAGGCACCTGTGTCCATGTGAAACCTATTGTATGCACAAAAGACCTCATTTGCTGAAATCTGTCACTTTTGACATTTCTGGGTTAGAAGTTGCTGATGGATGCTAGGGAAGGATCAAATCCTCTTTTCAATGTACATATGTCTCCTAAAATTCTCCAATGATTTTTTTTTCCATATTCCAATGCAATAATAAACCCGCAGAGTATATTTAGAGTTTCAGGACAGGTTATTTCACATATTAATAAATAACTTCAATAAATATTGTTCAAGAACAAGTCACGACAGATTGAGACTCTGATGTCCCATGAATAAGTACTCACTTCTTTTATTTTGCGCATAGAAATAATGCAGAGATGTATAAAATGGACAAACAGAACCAAAACAAGAACTGTCTAGAAATAAATAAATAAATAAGTAAAAACCACATAATTTTCTAACACATGTGGCAATAATTAACTGTGTATTTTGGCAGTAGCTTTCCTTGCTTAGCAACTATAAAATGAGACATTTTGGATATTTTCTCTAGGGATCTGAGTGCATTTCAGTGTTTGGAATGTTGATAACACTATCAAAATACCACTTTGTTTACTTCAACTTTGTTTAATGCAATTTCTTTAATCTTTTTGGTTTAGCTTTTAAGGCCCAGCTTTGTTCCCACTGAAATCAGACAAAAAAACCCCCAAACAAAATATATAATCCCATTTGGGCTATACTAAATGTTGCACAATAGCAGCTCTGGGATCCCCAACACAAGAAGGACATGGACATGCTGAAACAGGGCCAGAAGTTGATCACAGGCCTGAAACACCTCTTTTATGGTGTTCCAGCTGAGAGGTTTGATACCCAGGAGAAGACAAGGCTTCAGGGAGCCCTAAGAGTATGTAGAGACCTTCTCCTACATAAAGGGGGCTTACAGTAAATCTGGACAGGGACATTTTACAAGGTCATGTAGTGACAGACAAAGGGGAATGGCTTTAAACTGAAGGAAGGCAGGTTTAGATTAGCTATTGGGAAGAAATTCTTTGCTCAGAGGGTGGTGAGGCACTGGCACAAGTTACTCAGAGAAGCTGTGGATGCACAGTCTCTGGCAGCACTCAAGGCCAGGCTGGATGGGGCTCTGAGTAACCTGGTCAAGCAGAAGTTGTCCCTGACTGTGGTGAGGGGCTTGGCCCTGGATGAAATTTAAGGTTCCTTCCAACCCAAACCATTCTATGATTCTATGAATATTTACTTTATATTTAGGGTTACAGAGACGATAGGAAATTGTCATGTTGGGCCCTGATCCCTGATGTCTGCTGGGCTGGTGACATCAGTTGGTTTACTCAGGTAAGTAAGCTTTGCTTAAAATCACAAAAGTTTGTGGCATAAATGTCTAAATCACTGTAAGATAAATATTACAGAATCTACAGCTATAGAGACTTTTCAGACAACTTCTAGTGTTATTTATTTACCTTTCCTCTTAATTTTATTCCACCGATGACATTAAGAAATGTATTTTAAACATTTGTTGACCCAAACCCGTGGAGAAAGTATCTTCTGTTGTAGAGAAGCACAGAAAAGAACTCTACATTTTAAGCCATCAGTGACTTGCTCCAGAATATTCTCCCTTAATCAAAACAAACCTAACAAACCCCAAAACTAAACCACTAAGTTTAATGATCTAAAAACATTATTTAGGTGGGAGCTGAGCACTTCCTGAAAGACCTGGACTTTCCAAAGTCCTTCTACAGTTTATAATCTCACAAGAGGTTCAGATTCCTCAAGGTATCAAGTTACCCAGAACAAATAAGCATTTACTAATTCACTTTGAGATGGGTTGAGTATTTTGTGCAGGGGTTTGCTTCTGAAAGAAGGTTGATTTTGATTAATGACTTGCTTTATTTAATTTTTCTGTGTGTGCAGAAATTATTGGTTTGTGTCCAGTAAACTTCCAATTCTTATTTCAGTTGAGAGAGAATGCTTAAACCTTAAAAAAAAAAGAACTTGTACTGTTTTATGGAGAGGGAAATGGAAAGAACTGTTTTATATTATGGCACTACATCGTTTTGAATAAAAATGTCTTTTGGAATTTCTGCTGAATATTAAAATTGGTGTAAAATAGAAAATTAAAATGCCCAAGTGATAGGAACAGAATTTAAAACAAAGAGATAGCTTTCATGGAGTGATCCTATATTTTGCAACAATATTAATTTAAAGGTGCAGGGGACATCTCAGTTTCTGGTAAGTAAAGGTCTTACAAAATTTCTCTGTTCTGAGTTTGTGTGGTTGAGAGGTGCTATTTATCCACATTGTTTATGGTTAATGCCAATTTGTCTTGTTCTCATCAAAGTTTATGTCTGTTTTTCTATGTCATTTGAATCTTGTACAATGCAACTCTCATTATTGTAGATCTTTTCCAGAAAGTTATGTGATACTGCCTAGTTCTGGAATTTAGTGAGTTAGCCTGTCCGCCTTGGTTTCCATCCTCAACCCCTACGTTTACTTTTGGGGTTTTTTTGAACTATATTCACTTATATTATAGTTTTAGAATACAATTTGGAAGTATTTTACAAATAGAGGTGAAAATGTTCAATTTAAGAGTTCTGTAGCTCTGACAAAGGAAATGTTTCCCATGTAAATATCCTTGCTATGCTGGTAGTTGAAAGTAAACTTTCATCAGTACAGCCTGTGACTATATTATTAGAATTGCTTGCCAATCTTTGTAGCATAACACAACAAATCAAATCCATGTTGTATGTGTTGATTTAAGAATTTCATGAATTTTCACAGAAAAAAAAAAAGAAAAAGTATATTTTTCTCAAGGAAAGAAATGTTGTTAATCAGAAATATCAGGCATGACCAATCCTTACCAGGAAAGGGTTTAGGTGGAACCATAATGTGGTGTTTTTTTCATGTTGTGAAAAAAATTTAAAAAGGAAATAAATTAAAAAGTTCTGATTTAAGTTTTCTATTGTTGATATAATTTTGAAAGTGAGGAGAATGCCACAAAAAATTTCAGCATTACAAGAATCAAGGAATTGGAGTGCAGTTTGCATGAAGGTGGTATGACACTCTTTTGCAAATCTGAATCTCTCTGTTCAGAGCTTGGTTCAAAACTTCTAATGTAAGTTTCCAATAAACTTGAAAGCTGAGTGGAATGAAATGCAACAGTGAGAGAAATAAATGCCTTTAGGAAGGGGGCAGATTTCACTTTTTGCAGAGCAGCTCACCTTTAGAGTTTGTGCTCAGCTGGCTTTGCTATAAACCAATTTCTGTTTCCTGGAAGTAATTAAATAAATGGCACAACAGGTTTAGTGTAATTTTAAAATTTTATATACACATAATATACATATGTAGCTTATAATGTCCTGTGAGCAATATGTTGTCTACTGTTTGTTGAGAGAAAAACAGAGAATTTACAAAAAGTTAAAAGGGAGGCAGTATTCTTTCCTAGTTAACGCACCAGGCTGGCATTCTGGAGATGTGGCTCTGCTTGTAATTTTTCCAATAACATTTATAAGTTTGGACAAGTATTTTCATACCTTACCATCTACTCTGTGCCTTTTCTTTTGACACAACCTTGACAGAATACATATAAGCAAAAATATGTTAACTTCATTGGTTCTTTGGAATTCTGTTTTAGCAGACAAGAACAGTGGTGGTACTCCATTCCTGTCTACAATCCCTTCATCTTCTCTCAAAAGAATGTGTCTGGGCTCCAAATAGGAAACAACAACAACAACAAGATGTTAGTTCGTTTATATTAATTAAAGAGAGAAATTTAATTTAAAAGTGAATAGAAGACTGTGATATACCCTCATTCTACAATCCTAAAAATGCTACTGAGGAATTCTTTAACTGTCCTGAAGAGAGCTTCAGGTTTTCGTGTTACTCATTCTCAGTGAGCTGTGAATTAAGGATTGGCTCCTACTGAACATAGCTGGGAGCAAACATGCCTAGTTCTTATGGCAGTGTTTAAAACATGTACACCTATGGAGAAGCACTAGCATGAGCACTGACATTTTTGCAGCTGATCTTCAGAGCTTTGCAGTTATTGTGGCTTGCTGCTGTGCCTCAGACAGCATTTAGTGCACTCAGGTTTGACATTGCTTCCTAAGGAAAAAGAAGCAAATATTAGGTCCTTGTGATGGAGGAAAAGAACTTGTGTATCCTTTGCTGCATGGGAAAGCAATGCAAACTTTTGTTCCTGAAGAGTGCTGGAACAGATGTCCTGTCACCCTTGCCAGGGATTGGGGCAGAGAGTGCACAGAGTTTACACTAGCTGAGATTCAGCTGTGATTGCTTAATTCCAGGGAGATGCCCTCTCCTTGCAGCAGGATTTCAGGAAAGAACATGTAGCTAGCAGCAGCTTACTGTGCCTGTCCTAGGAACATCAGATAATGAGACCCTCTGGGAGATGTGTGACTGTTTCTCTTTTCCATTTTCAGGCTATCCCCCAGTACAAATGATGGTGTTTGACAAAAAGAAGACATCACTGAAGACTTGTTGGAAAAAACAAGACTATCAATTCAAAATGTTCTACACTGTAGAAGGTGGGAAGAAATTATTACATCATTCAGAATCACTGGGCACTTCTCTCTTGGATTCACTTCATTTTTCATGACAGTTCTTCAATGCCAGCTTAATTTTACAGCCATGTGGTGAGATCTGATATCCTGTAAACTCAGAGTGAATTTTAACAGAACAGAAGGCATAATGTGAGGTTTTTAATTTAATACAACATCTACTTTTAATTTCCAGTTAAAGTTGTTTCGTAGATGTCTTGCCAATATTTGAGTAAGATTTTGCTACCAGCCTTCTTTTTCCTTTCTCTGACAAGTTTCTTGTAAAAACTGGTATGCAAAGTGGAAAATGCATGTATTTGTGCAAAGGGAGTTGGGGCCTGGGGAATGGCTTCAGTTTAAATGCATAAGCAGAGAGAAACAGGGGGAACAGAGAGAAAACTCAATTGAATGGACTCACTATAACTTTCAGAAGGATCAGTTTTCACACTGTAAGTTTTAAAGTAAGGCTGAAGGATGAAAGATTTTCTGGTGATTCAAAGCATCTGGAAGTAGAAACAAGCTTTGCAGCAGTTGATGTTTGTGCAATAAAGTCCATTCCAGGACTGTCCTTCAACTCCGACTTTGCACTCTCCCCACAGCGCCTTCCTGTGCATAGGTGGGTCCCTGCACACTTTGCTGACTTTAGGTGCCTCTCTTCTCCATGTACTAGAAAGAACTCAAGATAGGAAACTAGAAAAAACTAGAAAACTAGAAAGTTTTGAGTTCAGTTAGCAGCATTCAATCTGGAGACCCCTGCTGCCATCTGTTGAGGCAGTCATTTTTATGAGATAGGATGTACCAAGGAAAGGTTAAGAATTAGGTTTCTGGAAATTGGATACACTATTAGTAAGTTCTAAAGCAAATTTAGTTCTCAACAGCCTTCAGGTTTCCAAATCTGACCGACATAGAGCCAGCCTGGAAGAGAACTGGTGTCTGATAGTTACTTAGCAGTGCTTTTTAGGAGGTTAGTTATCCAAATGTCCTGTGCTGCTTTCCCAGTCGTTTTTCCAGTGCCTCTATGAAGCTGGGTCAGTACACACAAAAGATAAAACCCATACAGTTGCATTAACTGTATCATTATTCAGAACTCATAAACTTGTTACACATTTTGCATTTCTTACACAGTAGTTTTGTGTTCTCTGCAAAGCCTTATACACCCTGTTCAAATTAAATAGAAGAATCATCATAATAATCGTAATAAAATCCTACATATTGTGTACTTTGCACGGGTTGTCTTATGATATCAAGGCTCATGTATTTTTCAGCAGGTTTTGAATCATGTGGTTTTAGAATCTCAGTTCTCATTTAATTAAAGGTCATAGTTAGCTCTCAGGATCATGAAAAAGAGGAGAGGAAAAACTATTAATATCTCATTATCTGAGATTGATCGGCCTGAGCTTTGTACTGTCAGATTTTGGTAATACTTCTTAGAAGTAACTTGTTACCAGACAAGGACAGGCAAGCATGATATTTTGTATGGTGTCATGAGGTCCTCCTCTGATCTCAGTATTACCATGAAAGAGGCATGATAAAGCTTTCAGATTTGTTGTGCACAACAGAAGTTGTTGGCTTTTTTCAGAGTGCTCTGGTTTGTTAGGTTGTAAAGCATGTTATTTGTTTCATCTTGGTTTTTAGTAATGGCAGATGTTTTTATTTGTCTGGATATTGTTAGATTCATGACAACTGGATAGCTTCCATGAGGGGAGTGAATGGTAGGAGAATAACAAGCAGTTGTATTTCCCTGGAACTGCCAAAACTCTTTTAACTTTGCTCTCATGGAGGTTCACAAGTTGTTAATGACTGAAAAGAGGGGGGAAATATGGTGATCTACTGTCAGAAGAGGATTTTTTTTGAATTAACCCTGTTTATCTTCCTGTCAATTGCTGTAGGTCCTGCCTTTCAATTTTAATAAGAAATTTGTTGGGATTTACTTTTATATGAAGAACTAAACACAATCAATTCCACCATGGGCACTTGCCACATCAGACTTTGATGAAAAGAGATACAGCAGCTTTCTTTGACCACAGCTGTAGGACTTCAGCTGACTCTTCCTGCAGTCTCCAGAGTCTGATCCTGTTGCTGGCCCTTACACTATCCCTTTTCCCCAAATCCACCACCATTCGGACTCCTCTTCCATTGCATTTGCCAAGCAGCTACTCAGGAAATCTCAGCAGAGCTCAGGATGTGGCCCAGAATTTTGTCTGTTGATATATTTCAGCTGTAGAGAAAATGGTGAATCAGAGCCTGAGAAATAAGGAAGGGGGAACCAGGCTCAGTCTTTAGGAGCAAACCCTGTCAAAAAAAACTTACTTGCCACATGCTGTTGCTTAGAGGATTGAATTTACTCTGAGAGCGGGACAGTCAGAGTGCTTAGTACTTGCAGAATAAGAGTATTTCCTTGCAGTTTTGTGCTTATGTGTGAGTGTCACACTGTCTCTGTGCAGGTTTGCATGGTTTTGTTAGTTGCTGAGACTGAAAGTAAGCCTAGGTCTAAATAACAATGCAAATTTTGCACTTAATTCTCAGGGAACCAATTTAATTGTTTATTAAGATGACAAAATGAAACCTTTCCCAATATCTGCAGTCATTTAGGAAAGTTAAAATAAATAAATAACTAAATCTCATTTGGGTCAACTGAAAAGTCAAATGAAAACAGTATCCACTGAATTATGCATCTTTCCTTCCTGTACTGTGAAAGAATGAGGAGAAAATTGATTTGTCCTGTGTAGCTCAGACAGGTAAGCTGGGATTGTACAGAAAATGTATCTTAAATAGCAGCCTCTTCAGTTGCAAGAAAACAAATAAAACCAGAAAATAAAAATCAATAACTGGTGTGTTTGTTAATACATGGAAAATGTGTGTTTTCATGGATAGAGATCAAAATGGAACCAGAGCTGATGATGGGTAATACTCATGGGTCAATTATTTTGCATAACTCATGATTGACTCAGGCATTAATAGGCTGATAGAAAATAAAATTACATTGATAATCTAGCAGCTACTTCTTTTTGTGTTAAGAGATTCAAAATAAGGATATGGGCCTTGATTTTTTTTCATATTAGACATTTTTGTATGTTGTTGGTTTTATACATCTAACGCTGTCTGTGTGAATGAACTGCAAGAGATCATTACTTATTTGCATGAGCCTCACTTTTTTACTTCAAAATTATAATTCCAGTAAAGAATGTTTAAATATTTTCAAACATGTTCTAGAACCAACCAGCTTTGATCCTCATCAAACCCAAGAATAATAACAGAATTTTCAATCTTTGTAGTAATAATCAGTGAGGCTAGTAAATCTGGATAAAATCGATCTGCGGATACATAATCTCTAAAGAAATTGTTACAAAACAACAACAAAACAAGACTCCTGTCTTAAACTTCTCAGTCTGTAGTTCATATCATCAGAAACTGGAGTAAAAATGAGCTTTCATTTGTTCTTGGTGTGCTGTTTTAAAATATTGCTATATTGATTTGTAATTTATTTTCCATTAGTGTGTTGATTTTTTCTTCTGATAAAGAGTGTCAAAGGGCTAATTACCTAAACAAATAGTTTCATAATTAAAATGTTCTAGTGAGTCTTTAATGCGGTAAAATAATAATAACAAAAAGATCCCTCTCCACAGGAAAGAAAATTAAGTTGTCTACTGTAAGATTGGGAAGCTCCTCTCTGAAACCACATTATCTCAGCTGTGAAAGTAATTTTTGCTGAATAGAGTTTTTTTAACTCCCATCAAATATTTTAACCTCCTTGAAACCCTCTGGATGTATATAAGGGAGCTGTGTGATTGATATGATGTATCTAATCTAACTGGCAATTTGGGCATTTTTCTGAGAAAATATTATTCCATATCTTACCATGAAGGAGAAAGATGAGACCAGACCACCAAGTTTTCTTCACTCCAAGTATCTTTTGGTTTCAAAAGAGTGTGGAAAACACATTTTATTAGTGGCACTCTGATCCTGCTTAATACAGTCAGTGCAGCCCAAAGCGCAGAAATGAATTGAGCACAAGCTAGAGAAATTACAGTCTCCTTTCTTTAAAAAAGTCTGATGGTAAAGGGACAAACAATCTTATCCACACTAGGCCATATTGTGGAGCTTTTGGCAATTCCCATAGCATCATAAAAAATATATTTTGTACTGGACATCAGGGTATCATGGCATCTGCAACTTCCCTTTATTTTTCATAATATCTTCGTCACCAAGCTGCAAAGCAGTGGTTGTGGCATCTTCAGATGTTGGTAAAGTTCAAAATTCAATGAACAGACTTTACTACAGGGAGTGTTTAATTTTACATAAATAAGCTACAAGCTGACGCAAAGAAGAGGATGTTTTTAGCCTGAAGCTGAAAGTTTCAGAGCACTACCCAGAGGTTATAGACATTTGTTTCATCACAGCTTTAACTACTGATGACAAAGTCAACACCCACAACATTAAATTAAGAATCAACAGATTAGTTGATTCTTAAACTATTCTGCTGTAAAGACAGTGTCTTACAAAGTTGGAGAGACAAGCTTCTTTCATCAGTTTGAATTATTTTTGAGTTAGATGAAGAAAAATGAACAGTAACCAATACAGTTGTAAAAACACATTTTCAAAACTGTTCGGCTTGCATCACCAGTTTTACTGAAGTGCATGTAAATATTTAACTAGGTATGGATTAGTTGCAAGTGAAGGACTTTGGCAAAAATTATTTTAAAAATAAGAGAATTAAGAGTTATTGTCAAATGAAGAGAGAAAAAATATTGGAAGACATTATAGTCAAAGAAGGTAAAATATCCTGAGATTTTAAGTTGATTCTCAGGGAAGTGGTGGAGTCACTGTCCTTGGAAGTGTTCAAATAACAAATTAACATGGCACTCTGTGATATGATTTAGTGGGCATGGTGGTATTTGGTTGAAGGTCGAACTTGCTGATCTTAGAGGTCTTTTCCAACTTTTCTACAATTCTGTGATCAGAAAAGCAATAAAAATGCCTATAAGAGTGTGTCTAAATCAACATCAGCTGCAGAGAACCAGAGTTTTGGTCTATAATATGGAAAGATTGTGGAGAAACAGACAGGAAGATAATATCAAGTGCTTGAGTGGCATGAGAGGATATTTTGCTGATGGATTCTAAAGGAAGACTAGAGACAGTTTCTAAAATATTAAATACTTTTTAAAATTAGCATATCATAAATCCAAAAATATCTCTTCATATTTCTTCTACTCTTTTTCATTTCTAAATAGTATTTCATTGTTTTTTAATGATGACATCAAAACAATGGCCTCTTGTTCTACCAATTGCATATGTAGACTGGGATTCATCTTGGCCACCAGCGAATTAAGTTATCTAGTCCAAAATCGGATGTTTAAGTTATCTCAGTAGTTTGTGGTAGAGATGCGCTATTCCTGTTAGATAGGCTATGTAGGATGTGTCATTCTTGGGAAGTTCCTCCCCAGTTAAGTATGATAGTAGTTTGTCCTGGCTATGTACCTTTGATACGGGTAGAATTTGGTGAGATGAGTCTAACCCACAGAAGGAAAAACAGGACATTTGACGTGCTACTGGGGACCTAGGTTACTGCAAGAGAGAAGAGATGAGAGGTGCCTGTGGTTAACTTATAGGTACTATGCTTATGTAGTTCAGATACACGTAAAACTTGCGGTTTGGTCTCTAAAATGAGGATGTATTTGCATATGCAATATTTATGTCTGTGTTTCATTGCGTAAACAGAAACCATTTTGATACAAAAGTGCTTCTCTCTGAATTCAACCTTTTTCTAGAAAGGCCGGTCCTCTTTTTGTATGAAAACCAGTAAGTTTTGTCTAGGTCTCCCCATGCAATGCTGTTTTCCAAATCCCTGTATGTTATGACATGCTGATGAAGGCCAATGTGATTCAGCAGAAAAGCCTGTTCACAGAAACAGTCTTCTAACCCAGTTAGCTGTTTAATTGCAGGTCTGGGAACAGCTTGCTTCTGCATATATTCAAATTTTAATTGTCTGCTGAGTATAGAACTTTGTATAATTTCCAAAATCCAGGATCCAGTATCGTAATTGTGCTTAGTCAGGCAGTCTACTGCTGTTCTAAAGTGAGTGCACCTACATGGATGCAGACAGTAATTGCATTTAGACTAATGCTGTGCAGTGGAAGTCATGTGCAAGATAAACTCACCAAGTGTTTTGGAGAAACATAAATCCATAGAAGCAGAAGTCCATTTCACATCATGTTTTTTGCAAAGGACTTTCATGTATTTTGTCTCCAGCTCCTGGATCAGGACTTCTGACTTAGTCTAGGATTTTCTGCAAATAGACATTTCCATGGTCACACCTTTGAAATGGCAGTGTTCTGAGGTCCTTCTGGGAAGTCAGTCATCTTCCTACCACCTTTGGGTTCTTTGTCTTTATTTGACATAGGGAGTCCTCCCCTTTGTTAGTTGGATCTAGCTCTGAATTCTAATTTTAATGTTAAAACTTCATTTTTCCCCATGTGTTCACAAAAACAGAGAGCTAGGCAACTAGACTTGCCTTGAGACATCCCAGTCATGTGGGAACAAGGGAATTTGCCACACAAAGGGTTGCAAACCATTTCCCAGGTTTCTGCCACTGTCAACAGGGAGCAAATAAAGGCATCACAAGGGAGTGAGAGAAAGCAATCTTAGTTTTGCTACTGCTGTTGTTGCAGGTGCAGGCAAGAGAGAAAGGTGACATTTGTGTCAGAAAAACTCTCTGTGTTTCTCATAAATCTTGATTCTGAGTTGGTGGTGGAAGCAACACCAATAGATTTGCCTTTCCAGTGCACCTTGAATCTGTGTCTGGTTTGCCAGTCCTGTAGAAACTGCTCAAGGTGACTGCCCTCATCTTAGTCTAGAACTGCTCCTGATTATCTGTGTGAGAAATGCACTGTGCATGCAATGCCTGAATTCCCTTTGTGTAGATACGTAACTACTTTATCCTGGGAGATTTAGCTCACATACCTCACAGAAGGCAGGTCAGAGAATCGTTTTCCGACACAGACAGTACAGAGCCAAATTGACTTTCTTCATGGCAGTCCCTCAGAATATCTTGTTTATATTGTGCAAACAGCTTTCAGGGGAGGAAAAAGAGAACAATCAGTTATTCATGCAAAAGCATTGGTTTGGCTAGAGGAAATGTTCCTAAACCCTTACAATTGTTTTTGAATGCTTGCCAGTGTGAAACACAGAAGTAATGTTAGGTTAAAGGCAATTTCAAGTAGCTAGGGATGAAGGAGCTTACCAAGGACAAATGTGTACAAGCATTTGGGGTACCAGACAGAGTAAAGGAAGAAGGTGAATTTTCTCAGGCAAGGAACTACAAACTAAAACTTTGTCATATTAAAAGCACCTTAAAAATGAAATCCACAATATTTAGCCTTCTTAGCAATTTTCAGAGTAATTTTAACCTGAGGCATATTTAAGATTATTCTTTCAGTCTGATTTCTTCTATGATGTGTCTTTACTTGTCCTTATCTAACAAAATTGCTTTTAATTAAGGTAATCTGGATGTAGACTTGGCAGCTGTTGCAGCGGGGTAAATCACAACCAAGTCCTTGAGTGCAGAGCTGCAGAGAGGGAGGAGATGTCAGGGTGCCAATTTACAAATTATGAATAACATTCTGCACTTCCACATTAGAGCTGGGTGTGTTGTCAGCTTCTTCCGAAGCTGACATAGGGGCACATGAGCCCAGATACACCCCATCTAAGCCATGGCACTTATCTGAGACATCTAGACTAGGAGCTTACTTAATGTTGCCTTCATGTCTAATTGGAGAGTACAAGCACCTCTGGAAGGTAATTCAGCACACTTGGATCTGGCTGATTCCCTGCAGGTGCCCTCGGCTGGCTCCTTTGGCTGTGCAGAGGATGGAGAGTGACTGGTGTGCCAGTTTATGTGCCCTAGGTAGCTCCACAGTGAGATGAGGAAATTTAGACCACCATACTCTGATGCCTGTTTTTATTCTGACCCTCAGTTAGGCTCCGAGGTTTGCATACACTGAATGGAGATAGATAAATAGATAAAGATGAAAACCATAACCAAAAAGCCAGCATGCTTTTAGAGAATTGCCTCAGCCAAGGAGAACACTGTGTATCCAGGTCATGATGATGTTAATATTTTGTGGAACACAGCACCCACAGCTCTAAATCAAGGCATGTTGCTTTGCCTATGCCTTGTCCATATAAACATGGATATTTTGTTCACTGTCCTGCTACTAACGGGAGGACAGACAACTTCTTCCGGTCCATTTGTCTTCTTGAAGTTCAGAGGAAAAATCTATGTGTGGCCCTGAATCCCAAACAGTGAAAATGTGCTAGGGTTTCTTCTGTATGTGAAAATTTAGACTGTTTTTCCAGGGAGAAGTTTTTTATGTATTTATCAGATATAGCAATTTATTCAGTGTTTCTGAAAGCTTTACCAATATACTACTCTAGGCTTGAGGGTCTGTACAGCAAATTAGGGCTGCATCCAAGTGGGAATTCAAGTGTTGCAATGCTGAGGCTTGCACAGCTAAGGCATATAATGTCTACAGAGGAGTCCAAAGCTGAAAGTGGCCCTTGGTCCCCTCTGCAATGAACAAGGACTAACAGGTTACTCAGAATCAGATTCAGAGGCACATTGAGTAGGGGCCCATATGAATCAAAAGTGGGAAAGTCTGAGGATCACAGTGTGGCTATGGTAATTTGCTGTGGAATGTTAAACCAAAAATAATATACCTACTAATAGTTCAGGGTCCAGGGAAGGACTACTTTTCTTTCTGAAATGTAAGGAGGCAGAGTGCTCTTTCCGTTTCCCCTGTGTCAGTCTGACAGTAGTAACCCTCTTGGTTGAATCCATTACCACCTTATTAACAGAGGCTTTAATCCTTATGTACTTTTAAAGTACTTTAACAGCAGGGGAAAGCCAAAGGGGTTCTTCCCAGAAAAAACCCAAGCAAATGGGGTGATGTTGGAAACAAGGCATGAGGAAACAGAAGCTGTGTTTGGTCAGTGTGTGAAGGTGCCATTTCAATGGCTGTACAGTTCCCACAGCAGTTTTGCAGTGCCAGGAAGAGTGAGTGGGCAGCAATTTGGACGGGGGTGCTCAGGCAAAGATCACAGGAGAAATGCTGGCAGCACTTCCCCTCTTGTTGTTTAGGGCTGTGACACAAAGTGGATGTGGTAGGATCAGTATTCAAGAGGGAGTACACAAATAATCCCTTGACTGAAAATAGTTCCACCAAGACATTAGTCATCTGGGGTAGGACCCAAACCACAGCATACTGATCGAAGAAAACTTGGGGCCTTGCCTAATCCAAAAGATGTGAAGCAGAAATAAGAACTGCTGTGCTGCAATGCACTGTGAGAGCTGCAGCATCTCTAGATTTGCTGTAGTTTATGTCTATACAGACAATGTTACCTACCAATGGAAAAAAAAATCTGTGCTTGTTGCACAGCTTCACAATCTGGCTTACTGTGTTTCATCAAGGGAAACAGAAGAGTTTTTCCTAAGTATTTCTGTTATTTTAGTTACAGTTTAGATTTAAAAGGGAATCTGACAGGAGCCAGGAGAAATTGGTTTTGGTTAGAAGCAGCAAAACAAAGCTGTTTAATTGGAGGTAGAATCACCTTCTGCAATGCTAATGGAGAAAAAAATTCAAATCCGGAGCAAAGCAAAAAAATTATTATAGCCCAAGCTTAAGTGTTTTTAAGAGTTCACTTGACTTGCAAACATTGGCACAATAAGTTCTACATGAACTTTTTGCTCTGCTGCTCTCGGAGACCCAAACCTAAACTGAAGTCCATATGTGATACATTTTGGGCAGGTGGTTTAACTAAAACCTGTGCGGCAATTTCCCTTCTTCCTCAAAGGGACTTTGTTTGCATGCATGGATTCATACCCAACATGTCCAAGTATTATTACAACTAATATAAACTATGTTTGCCATTAGTTAAGTTGGGAAATTTGGTCTGGTAAAAGAACTTCACTGTATCCCTATGATAGGTACAAAACCTATATCTCCAAGAGCAGTCAATAGAAAGCATTTAATCTCTATTGTGAAGCAGAAGTCTGGTTCAGAGTCTTTATTTTCTGTCTTTAACAGATTTAATGGAAAAAGTATAAGCAGGGCATACTATGTAGTCTTATTTTGACATTATCCATATTTATTTTCCCTCAAGAAAACTGGAGAAATACAATCTAGATTAAATCAGCATATGCACGTGTTCAGCTGTTGCTCATTTTGATAGTATTAATTAACATGGTGATGTAAAACCAGGAGACCATTTCAAATCTGTCCCAGCGTGTCTCCTCCGGGCTAAAAGAATAAATCCATCATTTCCATTCTGCAGTGGACATGTCCATTCTGCACAGACAAGTAAACAAGCAGAAAAAAAGGCATGATATTAACCCCTTGGGATATTTTTGTATGTGTTGTCTCTTTCAGAGTGTCTGTGCTGTCATACATCATTGCAAATATCTCTTAAAAACCTGATGACATCCTGATGAGTGTCTGCAGCATGAGAAAACTTCTACAAATCAAACTCAAAGGGGAGTTCAATTACAAGAATGGCAGTAAGAATTACAAGAATGGCAGTAAGAATTACAAGGCCAGTGTAAATATGGATAACCTTGTTTTGATTTATCTATAAGGAAAAGAAAAGATGCTGATTAAATGATTTTTTTCTTTTGAACATTTCATATATCTGCACCAGTCCTGGGTTTGGAAAAACATTTCAGTATTTAACAGGAATTAACAAACCTCAGGAGTTTGATCCTTGACTTGGCTTTCACTTTTACTTCAGTCTGGGGAAAGATGATCTCAATTGCTTCTTTGTCTTCCAGAAATTTTTAAGTTTTATTTGTGTAAATGACAAGAGGTTTTCCCTTTTATGAGCAGCCTATATTTCACAATGATTTTAATTGAATCCTCCCTTTCTGTAAACAGTGATTTCTATGAGATTTAACCGGAGTGACTAGTTTTAAAAAAGTTTATTGTTTCAGAAAGGGGTAACAGTCAACTTCTCATACAAAAAACTCATCCCAAATCAGTGATAATATTTTGCATGGACTTTGATAGTTGCTGCAGCCATCCTAGTAAGTGAAGCCTTTTAAGTTGTTAGCTGACATTGATCACACTTGAACATATTTCAGACTCCTGTTACTTTAGGTCCGATCAGTGTTTTTTGTTGTGGTTGTTTGGAGTTTTTTGCTTGGTTTTTTTGTTTTTTAATGTTACCTTTTCTTTGACATTGTTTCTTTTTTTTGGTTTGTTTTTATTTTTTTTGTTTGGGGTTTTTTTGTTTTGTTTTGTTTTGTTTGTTTTTGGTTTTTTTGGTTTTTTTTTTTTTTTTTTTGGTTGGTTTTTTTTTTGGTTTTTTTTTTTTTTTTTTTTTTTTTTTTTTTTTTGTTTTTTTGGTTTTTTTTTTTTTTTTGTTTGGATGGTTTTTGTTCTGGTTTCTTTTTTTTGTTGTTTTTTTAAACCCTTAAAATTGATTTATATAACTGACAACTCATTCTCCCTCACATATGTTTAAAAGGCCTAAAAATATTTTGTATATCATTATAATGCTGGGGCTATATGATACTTCAAAAAGAGATTAGAAGAAATCAATATACTGTTTAAAAAAAATTTAAGCATATCAGTAAAACCTCATGATTTAATCAGATAGGTGCAGCTTTCTTCTCTGGAAATATTTGTATTAATTTGGCTTGCATGTGGTAAGCAGTATTCCTAGTGCTCCAGGATGGTTGGTTTTTTACTCAGGCAGCTCCATCAGGGTTATCTCAGTGTGAACTACTTTTTCTTGTTGTTCAGCTGAAGGATATGTTTTAGGCATATGGATCTTGGAAAAATTTGCTGGTGTCAGAAGCTGTGGTTTAATGAGACTAGACTGTTACATTTCCAAAGCCAACTTAATCTGTCTGTTTGGCAGTATAATGTGAGATACTTATTTTATAATACTATATTTCGTAAAAAATTATATAGTTCTGACATTCATTAGAGGGTTATAAAGATTCTGGTTGGGTATATTTGTAGTTTAGCATGACTGCAATTCACTTATATTAAATGTCTACTCCAGTCTGTACCACATGAATCAGATGTTCTCTGTTTTTTGCACTATTATATTCAGTGGGTGTTAGTGAGTAGAGAAATGGATTGATATTTGCTGAAAAATCTTTTTCTATTAAATTAAGAAGAATTTCAATATAAAAAAGGGAAAACTATTTATTATAAACATATAGGCATAACTAAGGTAATTACTGTATGTGAATACCCTAAACGAATGTAGGTAGCTCTCCTACCCACAACACCCATCTCTTGTGGGTAATTAACATTATCATATAGGATAATTTCCCAATATATTTTTCATAAATATCCTAACTCTGTTCTCAAATATTCTCAAAGCAATATTTCTTTATCCTGTTTGATGGGTCTACAAAGTGTATTAAATTATGCTACATTGGTTTACAACAAGTTTGGTTTGACAGAATGATGAAAGTAATATAGAGTAAGAAAATGCTCACATTATTAAGGCGGTAGCAGATGCTAATAGATGTGGAGCTCTGGTTAGGCAATGCATAGGCAAATTATAGAAATAATTTGTGTAAAGAAACTTCTAAATAAGCCCATGAGATACAGATTTATCATAAAAATCTACTTGGCTTATGCTGTCCTTATACTTGGAATTTTATCATTATCAAATATATGTACTTCATGTAAACCTATTGAAATACCTGTTGATGCATTTTCTTTAGTAAAACAAGATTGACCATAGTTGTTATCATTCTTTTAGTCCTGAACTTATAATATGTGGTTTCAACATTAATATATCTGGGATCAGAATACGGCCTGGTGAGTACATTTATAGATTCTAGAATTCCTTGATTAAATTAAGGGTCATGCTGTCCCAGTCATTTGTTTTGATTCACCAGAGAGAGTTATTTGATTTCAAGATATTTACCTTAACACTTTCCAAAGCACAATGCCATATGAAAGCAAGGGTTCACGAAGTGTGAGGCTGGTGCCTGAAGGAACTTCTGTCTGTTTTGACTGTAAACACTCTGTGGATTGTATCTTAATATATACTTTTATGTTGATATTGCATATTTATATTTACATAAACAAGTGTTGTGCTTTATTCATCACAATTATGAGTCATTCCTTCCAGACCTCAATCTGATTCAAGTACCCTGATTCTCTTTGAGCAAAATCTGATGACTCTTCACTCTGTATTGATTGGGATTAGATGGAAGGCAAAAGCAGACCAGACCATTTGATGAGAGAAAATATTATTTAAAAATTATCTGGATATTCTGGAAAAAGAAACCCCTTTAGAGTTTGTTCTGATTCTGTGAAATTTGAAAATATATGTTTTTAACTTATATTGCCATAAAATCTTCCTTGAGATATTTTTATTTTGAAGTTTTATGCAGTTCTGCTGCTGCTACACTGACATTGCAAAGACTCAAAAGCTGGGAATAGGAATGGAGTGGACTGGAACAGTGTCTAGAAAATGCATGTCTAAATTCAACATCACTGGACACATTAAATAAAAATCCATGTTGTAACACATTGGGCTTTCAAATACTCCATGATAACAAGACTTATGAAAGAATATTCAGAGGAATAACCACATCATCATTTTTGTCCCGAAAGTGGTTTTGTTTGTGGCTGGCGTAGGCAAGGCAGTTATAACAAAGTTAATAACAAAGGCCAGCAAGATAGTTTTTGAACGTGAGTGAAAAGCTAAGATTAAGACTGAAATCTGTAACACAAGCAATTTGAACAAGAGGAAATGATGGTAGAGGGCAGTTCTGTGACAATTCATAGATATAAAAGAAAAAGAATGGCCTGGGAAACTTGCTTGAAAAGACTTGCAGTCCCTGTGTATTGCATGCACAGTGGTATGACTGGAGTTCATTGCAGGTCTCAAACAGAAACATGAATGTTTTCAGAAATCAGAAAATGTGATAGAATAGCCACAAAAAGCTCAAGTCTGCTAAGGGTGATGTCATGCCTGGAAAAACGCTGGGTATAAAATAAAGGAAGAGTGTTGTATTTTCAGAGGATGGAAATTCCTGTGATTATAAATCCGCTCTGCTGGTAACAACCAGGATCATGTGGACTCTTTATGAAGAACATCTAGTTGAACATGACTTTTCTTGGTGAAGGAAAATGTCATGCTCAGTGTTCTGGGAGTTCTCTTGATCTGTTCCTTCCTTTGGAGGAGAGGCTGCTGCATGCCCTGCTGTGCAAGTCCCAGGTTGAGGACAGCACTTAAAGTGTGGGGCCACTTTGAGGAGATGCCATGTCTCCTTCTGTGTGCTAGGGTAAGAGCAGGGGTGTGTTTGTGTCTGTAGTGTAACACAATCGTAATGAGTTAGTGGCACGTACTTTTGTGGCAAAAATCTTTAACAATCAGGCTCCAGAGTGCTTCAAGTGTAATGCTGATATTTGCTTCTACAAATGAAAGGAATTCTTCCTAGGCATTTAGAAGCAAATCAGTCACCAGTCAGGCTGTCAAATACAGATCACTGTTTTAGTTGCATTACCATATTTAGAATTTAATTCTCCTGTTTCATGAAGTTGTGAAATGGCTTGTTTTTGAAGTACTTGTTCATAAAATTATAATTTCAAGGTCTTTATGGTTTCCCTAAATCCAGTTTAGAGACAGAAGGTGCCTCTGTAGAAGCAAAGACAGCAAATTCAAATAAGATTAATAAATGCCACCTGGTAATACAATGATTCTCATTAGTGCGAACAAATAGCTCACAACCTCTGTTAGTGACAGAGAGAATGTGTTCTGGACGAAAGACAAGGCACCTGTGCAGCACTACATGTCCAGTGCAGCTCACTGCAATACAGGATGGTGTGTGATTATCAGAATGACAGTGTTAGAGCCGTTCAGCCTTCTGAGCTATCTTTTCTGCCAGGGACACATAGGGCCTTCTGCATAAACTGAATCATAGCCCCACGTGGCAGCTTGTGACACAGCGAGAACCACTAAAATAGAAGCAGACACTGCCCACACCCTGTTTCCTGGAGTGTTTGCTGTGAGTTTCTGTTTATCTTGGGGTAGCTCACCTAAGCATTGCTGGCCAACATCTGCTTTTAGCTGTGCTGAATCTTGCCGTACAGGAACAGGAACAGTTTTTAAAGTCTAAAATCTCTTGTCACTGTGTTAGGGTGCTTGGTCAAGCTTCTTGATTAGGTTCTCCACCCAAAGGATGGTTGTGCAGTGGAACACGCTCCCCAGGGAAATGGACATGACACCAAACATGCCAGACCTAAGGAAGCATTTGGAACATTCTCAGGCACATGGTGTGAGTCTTGGGGCTGTCCTGTGCATTTTTGATGATTCTGTAATGGAAAGAGTGTTATGAGTTCAGTAAGAACCATCTCAGCTGCGTGAAGCTCCTACCACCCAGTGGAAGACGCAGTAAAGTCAGTTTTAATCGAGTAATACAGGTAATAGCATAATGACATAAGTCCTGTCACCTTAGCACAACCGTCCATTGCGTCCTTTCTGTGTTCTGGGAGTAGCTTGGACATGGCCACTCCTTTTGCTTAGATAGGCTCAGCACTGTGACACGCTGTCGTGAGCATAGCCATCAGCACACCTTTTGATAATATGTATACACATCAAGAGAGGTTTTCTACAGGGGCTCTGAAAGGAAACTTGAGAATGTGGCATTGAGACTGATGACGGAAACCTTGTAAGTACCTCTGGAATCGGTCAACAGAAGACTTTGTTCTTCTGAAATTTCTCCCTGACTGTAGAGGTGTGGATTTGCCTGATCTAGCAATCATTTACTTTGTCCAGAGCATGTAACAAGACATCCTCTGCTTTGGTTGCAGCTACCATTGGTCACTTCTGTCGTCCCCTCATCCTGTTCCTCAGGTCATGCATTTTAAGTGAGAAGACAGAGAAGGTGCATTTAGGGAAGTAAGGCAGAAATCAGAAACTTCCTTTAAACAGTGTAGGTTGTGCAGATGCCAAGTTACAGACATTGGTGTGTTTTATGCAATCTTCTGGAAGAAGTCTGGTCATTTTCCTAAGTAGGACAAAGGCAAAGGCAAAAATAGGATCTAAATTTATGACCTAGAAATCCAAGATGGTTACTAGTGCAATCTTTGAAGCAATTGTATACATGTTAACCGGGTCATATAAATTTGTGGTATGACAGCTCATACAAGGAAGTTATAAATAGATGTCAAGAGGAAGTAGCATAAGAAGTGACAAATATGAGGCAATGCAGGCAGAAAGATGACCTTTCAATTCTGTTCTTCCCTTTTAAAAATATTTTTTTAGCAGAAGACGTTGGTAGGAAGGGTGGTTCAGGGAGTTTAATGAAGGAAGTCTTTCCTCAGTCAGGAAAAACGTAACCTTTGACATGTGGATTCATCAGTTCACTGCTGGTGCTTCATTTGCTGAGCTGGTGACAGGGAATCTGAGGTGTGCTAAGGTCCTAGATGTTCCTGATTCCTCTAAGTGGCTGGCAAAGGAAAGAATGAGGATATGACCTTGTGAATTCTCTGATCTCCAGATATTGTTAAATCCACAGGGGTGTTTATTTCTATACGCAAGCAAACAAAAATTGGACTTTTGAGGTATATTCACACTGTTTATGATGCTATGGAAGGAGCTGATTTTAAAATTGGATAAATATTTCAAAGACTCTAGCTATTAAGTCATAAACTTTCTGCTTTAACTAATGTTGTTAGCTGCTTTATACAGAACAAATTGGTATTTGATTTCCAGCATTGATGGTGAGAGGATTTTTCCTTCTCCTTTGCTATGGATTTACCAGTTTGTGTTTCTGACAGTTTTATCCCAGCAGTGGTTGCATGTTAGCAGTGACTACCAAGACCTTTTAGACAAAGCATTAATTGGGTGCATTGTCATTCATTTGCATAATACATGCTCCATAATCTACATATGGTTTTAACCAGCTTGCAAAACCACACCAACCAGCAAGATTATCTTCTGCCATAGTATTTTACAGAAGGTTTATATAGGAGTTCTTATGTTTCATAAAAACACATTGTTTAGCGTAACACCAGAAAGAATAAGAAATTCCAAGATCCCTTAACTTCTGAAGTGTTTTTAGAAATTTAGATCTTTCATGAGACATTTTGAACACTGATTTAGAGGTAGCATTGCAAATATTTATTTCAGAATGAGCTATAGAGGTTTCTCATACTGGTTGAGCTCAAATGTGATATCTCAAAATATGCTGGGCTATTGATGATTTAATTTAATATGTTGCTGGGTATGAAGGTCATCTGGATGCAGTGAACCAGCACATGGACACATATTACTTAGCTGCATGGCTATCACTGTGCATGTGCTTTGTACTGGCCTGTTGCAGAATTCATTTATGTCCCCATCTTTTACTAGCTTATCTCCCCTGACTTTTATTAGCTTTCTATCACTGGCCTTCCTTGTTCAAAGTAATCTCTAATCTTCTTCATCTTGTTCTTCCTATACTTGAGGGGCTGCTTTTCTTCACTCTCTTGAAGCCTTCGTTTTGCACTTGATCCAAAGATCCATGTAACTCTGAGCCCATCCCTGCAGTGCAGCAGAGCACATTGCGTGCATGCCTGGGCCGACGGGGCCCTGGAATCTGGAGGAGGGTGGCCATGTCAGCACAGGGATGCCAAGCTCATTACTTGGGTGTGGTATCACGCTGCTGCTGCTGCTGCTCTCCTGCTTCCAAGACACAAGTGGGTAACCTGGCACTCTGCTCTGCCGTGCAGACAGACCAGTTTGGGTATGTGCTAGCTCAGGTTCTCGCTTTGCACACCCTTGCACAATGCAGACACGCTCTCCAATTCTGTTCAAAGGGCTCTGCCCCTCCTGGGTTCTACAGAGTCTTTATTGTTAAAATCATGCTGATGTTAACTTTTGCTAATTATCTCATTGTTTGATTGAATGCAAAGAAGCCTTCACTGGAATACAGGGTGTTTTTCTACCTGCACGTGTTCTTAGTGAAGAACAACATACTAAGGTGTTCCGGAAATTCAGCCCTCACAGTGTTCCTGGATTATATGTGCCCTGTAAAAGCATTTATATAACACAATTGCAGAAAAAGGAGGACGTTACTAGATTACGCACCAAAGTGATTCATCTCAGGTGCAGAACTTCGTGTAAAAGCCAAGTCAATTTTGTTATGACATAATTTCTAACATGCAGAAATATTTACATGTTATTACACATCTTCTTGTTACAACACTGACAATTATCCTGACCAGGGTTTCCAGGCTGCTTGATACAATGCAGTGCAGAGTGGAGAGCTTTAACAAGAACTTCTGTTTCATATGAATTGTGCTGCCTTCAGATAGACAATCTGTGTTATTGTTTCCTGTCTTAACAGAAAGCAAGCAAGACAGAAAAGTTCATTTACAGAAACAGCAAAAATCGTCTTGACAGCTCTTGTAGCCTGAACTGTGTGAGCTTAAGCTGCTCAGCATATGCTGGCATCCAAGCCTTGCCCTTTCCTACTTTAAGTACAATGAAGCACGTGTGATGAGACAGACTGGGTGGTATAGTTGTGGACATAAATCCACAGACTGCACCCATTTGCTTCTTTACACCGCACAATCATGTCTCTGAGTGATACACTCTCTGCTCTGACATAGGAAGCTGGATGGCTCTGGTGTCCTTGTCTAGATCAGCTGGAATCACAAAGACAAGGGAAGTACTTCAGTGGTACGTGAAGGGTGTATAGTAGTACAAGGAAAGGAAAATCACTGTGACTCAGTGATCTAAATCTACATGTTTTACTGACATTGTTAACCCCAAGTAGTTCAGATTTCTCATCTTTCTCTTTATCCTGAATTCTTTTGATATTTTCCCTGCTCTCTTCTCCACCATTCACTCACCACACAGCTAAATCAGCTCTGGGGAGCCCTGTGCTATAAAGTGCAGTACAGTTTGAAATTGACTTTAAAGATACTCACTTGAAATTTCTTTGATACAACACATATCTGTTTATGCAAGCAGAAGCTTATAGACTGACTAATTTTCCTGCAGAGAAAGAGAAAAGCAGTGAACGAGCTTATGGAGTGCTCTGCCAGTTTTCTTCAGGTATGACAGTCAGGTGTTTTCAACCCAGCACACCTAGCCCTAAGGCAAAACCCTTGAGCATTATAATTACAACTGATGAAATGGATGGCAGTCATTCCTTATCTAGAGTAACAGATATTGATAGCCATACCACGATAGCCATATCACGAATGTCTCTAAAGGTCATTCGTGACCTATTCCTATGATGTAAATCTCAAACAGGAATAAAATGAAAACCACAGGGAAGTCTGAGTCTGTGGTGTCCCAGAAAGCCAGCGGTCAGAGAGTGGAGTCATCAACACAAGTCTGGGGACTTCCCCACCTGGAAGACAAATGTTTCAGCAGAAACAATGGCTTTCACTTCTTAAAGAAGCACACACATAAGGCCAAACAAATGACTAGATGTAGTGTGATCATTTTGCACTGACAGAAGAAAAATAGGACCTCTCATTATAGCAGACAGCAATCTACAGAGTGTTTTATTTTTCTGCTTATTTCTCCCCAGATCCCTTTTTTTTTGTGTTGCTAAATTGCTTCACCATTTTGGAAAAGTGAGAATATCTCGATTGTTTTTTGGTTTTGGCAGTGTAGAGAAGGTGACAATTAGACCCTCGTGCCAGCCATGACTCCAGAGAGACATTACAGTAGAGCCAGAATTGATTTGGCAAGTGTGGACTATACTTATCACTGCATAAAACATAAAAATCACAGTAATTGTTTGGATTTTAATGGTAGTGTTAAATAATAGACAGGAAAAGACTTGCTACAAATACACCTGGAAATGTTTTTTTCACAAAATTAGAGATTCAAGGTCTACTGAATTCAGTGGAAAGACTTTGTTTGTCGTCCAAAACCTCTAGATGATGTATTGTACTATTAGGACCAGTTCTATATGTAGTGCTAATCAGCTCAACTCTTCTGGCTTTAAATGTGCTGAGTTCTTTTACTGCATATGAGAATTTTGGGCTAGATCCAGTATGAAACTGTGATACCCAGAGGTTTGGTGTCAAAGCAGCTTACTCCCTCTGACTCCCACAGTGATATCCTGGATGGAAAGGTATTTGTGTAGGCAAGCTTCCTGCAGTGTGTAGGAACAGCCAGGTACCCGAGCACAGTGTCCTCAAATCCCATAAGCTGTTGAGAAAGAGCCAAAAGAAAGGGTTAAGCACGAGGACATGCTGTGGATGGTTGGGTGGGGGTGTTCAGGCTGTAATTTTGTAATTAATAATGCTGTTCTTCCCCTTTTGTCATTAAAGTCAAATTGTACATTGTACTGGCCTGTTTGTTTATTATGCATCTCCCATATTGAGCTTAAATGAGTTGTAAATACTTGGATGATATACTTTATTAAAAAGAAAAACCTTATTGATAGTACAGCAATAATTAGGAAAAGAGTATTATGAATAATATGGGCCAGGTTTTAATATTTTTTTGGAAGTAAGTGGTCTCTTTTTACTTAAGAGCTCAGAATAAGGGAGACCTCTGCATGAAGGTTTTAGTTGGTGACTCAGAGCTTTTTGGTTTTTTGTTTGTTTCAGTTTTCTTAGTATTTTTCTTCAATCTTGACACCATCTTTAACACTAGCCCACGCCCTATAATGGCATGCACACTTGCAGACATGTGCTTGTACATTGGCAGAAGTATGTCAGGAGGGCATAATAAATACTGATACTGTGCTCAGGCCATCAGTAACATTTAATTGTTGGTAATTTTTTTTTTAAGCTCCTGACATCAGTGTGGGATGCATGTGGCATGTAGGTAGAACACCTAGCAACATGGCAAACGAGGATATTGGCGGTGCATACCTGAACTGGATGGAGTCACAGGGTTCCTGTCCTTAATCCTCTTGCTTTATAAGGTGATTGTGGAAGGTTCACCCATGAATCACACAATGGTGTCATCCTTACTTATCTGTTGGCAGACTCTCTGAGGGCGAGAATGTTATTGTAGCCTTGCACTAAAGAGGATTCTTTGTCTGTGTGAACCCTACAATGCAACCCAGTTTACAAACTTATAAGAAAACTGAAAAAGAAGCCAGTCCAACAAATGGGAAGGATAGTGTGCTTAATTCAAACTATTTAACTTTACTAGAAAGGGGGCTATTTGGCAACATGGCAAAATAGCTTTCAGGGCCTATGAGAGCTTTTCTTCATGGGACTGCAGAAATGAATGCTGTATTGCAACGTTGTTGAGTTGCCCCCTGTGCTCTAGTCTCATCTATATAGCAAAATATTTTCTGAATGCTTCTTGACCTTGAGACACCTGGGGTGTGTCTCAATGTCTCTTTCTTCAGACATCTGGCAGTGGCCTTATGCAAAAGTTTCATTTTCCAGTGAATCTGTGCTCCCCAAAATCTGGCTATAGTGTCTTACTTCTTCTGCAGAGTCCCTATTGTAGGATGGTAGCAACAGATTGCCCCAGAGATTCCTGGGAGCAACACGTTTTAGAATTTACAAGCAATTTTTGTGGCTGGGGCATGTCACATCAAACCGTTTGCAGTGGATCCATTGTAAAGCTGCATAACCATCAGGGCAACAAGTGGTCTTGGGATCAGGACTGCAGAAACTGGTAACAAGATGTTTGGAGACCATTTCCTCATGATGCTCAGAGTAAGCACTGCAAGACAGAGTAGGTAGTGTTTGTAAGGAAGGTTATGCAGAGTGCATATGCAGAAACATGTCTTGGATGCCTTGGAAAGGAGATCCATAGGTACTGACCTCTGACAGCTGCCAATTAAAACCCAAGTTCAGGAATATTTCTGCACCTCAGCTTCTCTTAGGAGCTATAGTACCTGCAACCAGAACTGATTTTGAGACCCTCCCATCCACTCAGGATCTTGAGCATGAAGGGTATTTTATTCATTTGGTTTTGAAGGTTGGTAGTACATGGCTTTAGCTCCAGTCACAAGACACAGTAAACCCAACATTTTGGCACTTCTCTTTCTGATTATTGCTGATGACAGAGTGTAGGAGAAAGTTAGACATCCAGCCCAAGGAAAGAGAGTGCTTCTTAGCATGCATTGGTACGTCATTTTGCTGCCTAGTGAGGTAGAAATGCTTCCAGTCAGTGCTGGGAAGGACCTGGCTGGATGCTTTCTTGGAAGTGTGTGCACAAATACTGCCTAAAGGGATACTTGGGCAGTTTCAGGTAGGTCTGATCTTGCCCATTTGGAGTGTAAGGTTTGATCCCAGATGAGATTGCACAGATCAAAATGAATGAGCTGCAAGGTCTGGCTCCTAGTTTTCTGGGCCTGAGTGGGAAACCACGAGTTCAAAAGATGGCACCCAGTCCTGCTTTGGCACAGGCAAGGAAAGGTAGTTTCAACAGGTAGCAAACTGGTGGTGGTTCCTCCTGCTTCATGGGTAGTCTGGAAAGTCATTTGGAAGGGCATCTGCAGACTGCATGTTGCTATGAATAGTGGGAGGCTGTTGCCACCTGTCTCCCCACTCGGCAATCACGACATCCCTGCACAGTCCCTACCCACCTTCCTTGGCATGGGAGAGTTCCACCAGGGCTTTGCTGCTGGGAAACCTGTGCATGGCTGCATATGCTACGTGCACCAACTTATGGTGTTGTTTTGGATGAATTCCTGCTGTTGTTTTGGGGGCTTTACTGCAACTGCAGTAGGGTGAAATTATTTAAATTCTGCCTCTGTCACACTAACATTTTGATCCTTGATGGTTTTGTATGCAATACCTGTGTTTTTCGATACCTAAAGCATGCATATAAATCTCATTAGCATTATTTTGCATCACTAACCCTTCCCAAGGTGTGGAAGGTTTGCTGGAAGACCTCTGAGCATCATTCCCCAAATGCCTGGAATATCAAAGGCCCATATTAAAGCAATGCACAAAATCCTTCTGTCTGACCTTCAAAAACCAGGGTAACAGGCTTCATTGCTTGAGGCTGCAGGAGATGCTATTATTCAGGTTAGGGGAGAACTGAAGTTAGCATTACCAGATAAACACAACTGCAAAGCCAACCAGTTTAGAGAGTTTTCCTCCTTTCACAGGCTAATTTTTAAGTTCAGAGTATCTCTTGAAAAGCAGTACACCAGAAAGAGATCAGGAATATCCCCAGAAAACCTGTCATTCTGATCTTTTGTTATTTTTCTTATTATGCATATGTAAAACATAATGTAAAAATACAAATTGCTTTAGATTAAGCTTATTAAATAAAAACCTCTTTCATTCTTCCCTTGGAAAATTAACATTTCAAATATAGTTTGAATTAGTTTTCAGAATATTGCATAACCCAACATGCTGACTTACTTGCCCATCCCCTGGCCTTCAGCCTGGAATTAGCTTACTGTCATGTCTACAACCAGTTCAAAGTACAAATGAAATACCCATGAATTATCATATTCCTGGCTTGCCTACTTCATCACTCCTCTGTAGACCCCACAACTTTCTTCCTAGCCACCCAGTTCCTCTGTGAATATACACCTCTCCTAAAGTCCCTCTTTAGGTAGGGCAGTTGTCCTGTGTGTGAAAAACTAAATTTTCAGTATATCTCACAATCACAACTAGACCCCAATTTTCAGATCAATACACCCACAGAGTTTTCAGCCTTTTGTAAAAAAAGGAACTGAATTGTTGTGGAGCTACAACCCTGTCTGGGGCTGGGGCATGGGGAAAGAGGCAAGCTCCTCTGAACACATGGTCTAGATGGGACTTAATCATATGGTTGTCATATAAATATAAAATGTACGGTTTGATGGATAAGGATATCAAAACCCAGTAAGGCAATGAAATGACTCAGGCTGACTGCCACTGTAAAAATCAGGATGCCACAACTGGCTCTACTGAAGACACTTTGACCAAGTCAGCTATGGTCATGCTTTTGTGGACAGAGAGCTATACACAGACACGTATTTACGAATCCAAGAAGGGCTCTTTTCATTATATTTTAGGGCCTAGACTTTCCCCTTAACTTGCCAGTAATAATTTCTCCTTTCTCCCTTGTTCGTGTCTATGTTGTTGCTTAGATCAACAGATCCTCAGAATGGGAACTATCCGTTATTCTCCATTTAGTTTGCCAATGAATGCAAAGGAATTTCATCTTATGACTTCAGGGTTTTTGATAATTTAAAACATTAAAAGCAAGAGTAGAGAGGTAGAAAGTGCTGAGGGAAAAATATAGGGTTTTCTTGCTGCAGGGATCTTTTTGTAGTATTGTTTCATCCCTATCTTTGAAGAAATAACAACTTTTCAGAGATATGCAAATAGGACAGTGTTAATAACAATGATACTTTATTGCTTGACATTTTCACTGGTATTTTATTGCTCTACTTTTTAAACAAAAGCAGCAATCTCTATCTGAATGTGCTGATAAGGCAGATCTATCTTCAGTAAATACATTGCTTTCACATATGGCCTTCAATAAACTTTTAAACCTTTACAAAAGCTTTTGAATATTAATCATTACTTGATTCCTTGGGGTTTTCAGTTTGATTTTCCTTATCAATGGCTTCAGTGTTGGCAATATGAGCTCCCCACAATGGTAAAACTGCTTGCTGTCAGACTGCAAAGTCTGTTTTGCCAGAACAGGGTAGTAGCAAAAAGACTCTGGTGTGGCACTTCTGTAACCCTTAAGGAATTTCATGATCTTCAAGATGGACAAGATAAATCACCGGTGAAGTGTTGACAGTCCTGAAATATTTAGGGTTATTAAGTCAAGTCTAGAAAGCAGAGGGCTTGGAAAACTTGAAAGCTGAGGGAGGTAGGCAAGGAATTGAATACAATCCCAGTCTTTTCTTGTATTATAGCATTTTGAAACATCTCCCTGCAGTAATTTTTGTAAACTGTGAGGTTTGACAATAAGACAGATACAAGGCATAACAAAGGAAACTAAGATTTAAAAAATTTTGGTTCTTTCATTTTAAAATTATAAGTAGTTGCTGTGAAGCAAGCAACATGCATGTGAATACTAGCAAGGCGTAATTATTGGCAGGTATGTCACAATCCTAAAAAATTTTTTGAAAGGCTTTTGGTGTTAGTCTATTTTAGGACTGTGGGGTGAGGTTAAAAAAAAGATTAACTAGCTAAACCTCAAATTAAACCTAATACAGACACAGTTTATTACTATTTACCTTGACTTAGTAACAGGCAGGGTTTGCTGTTGATTATGACTGACCTCACAGTGACTTCATATTGTCATCAAACTTGTTTGTAGCAGCTTATAGAATTTCAAGAAAACCACTTCTGCAGCAGATGAATATCCTGGCTGCTGCCAACTACTGTGAAAGCTGACATACACTGCTGCTGTCTCCTGCAGATTCCTCTGAAGTTTAACAAATGGTTCTTACAGTTGTTGAGGGTAAAACAATAAACAAAGTTTTTGGAATTTTTTCATCACAAGTTGACCCTGAAGGAACCTGATAGAAGATGATCTGTGGAAGTTTCTGACACTGATTCTGAGCTGCAAAATGTTAGAGCTTTAACTTGTATTCATCACACTTAAAAGTTGTTAAACTCTGCCAACTCTCAGCTGTCCAGACACTGTTTTACAGTATTCTGTGATTGTTTTCTAGACTATGATATAAAAGAACCCACAAAACAGTTTCCATTTTAGGTATCCTGACATATATTGGAGTTAAGTGTAGTGGGGTCATGAAAGTGCTTTGAAAGCACTTTGATTTTATTTATGACGGGGATGTCACAAGAAGCATATGCAAAGTGGTAGCTCTGACTCAAAATTTTAAGATGGACACCTCTTTTAAAATGCTTTGCATGTGACCTTGTTTAAAAAGGAAGCTTTTGAACGTTGTTCAATATTTACTGGTGAATGTCTGGATGTACCTCTGACATTGGTGCTGCTGTTTCAAGGCACGTACCAGAAACATTGTGTCTAATCCAAAGAATAGAGAAAAAAGATCTCTTTGCATTGCACCACCCTTTAAAACATCTTTTACCCATTAAAACAACAACTGTACATTCTGAAGAATTACACTTAAACTGTCATTCCCTCCTCTAGCAACAATTTGTGTGAGGTTGCTCTTCTAGTTGTCCAGAACTGCTGTAATCCATGAATTTCATTAAAAATACCTATTACAGGGGAGCAGAAATTAATTTCTGATGTTTTTATGTGAAGAATACACACAGAGTTATTGGTCATAAGCCAGATTTTTACTTTTAGCCATGTGCTGAACAAAGCTTCCAGAAAAGCAATTAAAACCTAAGTACTTGCATTTTTATCAACGACTTTGAAATGTTTGAAGTGGAAAACCTTATTTCTTCTTCCTCTGTGCTTATTTCTCTTTTCGTGTGGCAAGAAGAGGTGAATCACCCTGTGTGTAGATTCCAATCACTTGTCTCTCCTCTGATCATTTTAATATGGATGGCAAATAAGAGTCAAGGCAGAGTAAGTGCACGGAAATGCAACCCACGTTGGAAAATCAAAATGAAACTTCAGTCTGCTTTTGGCATCACTTTTGTGACCCTCAGATTTCCCCAACTTTATGAGTATGATGATATTAACTGACATTCAGAAAATTTTTTAAGATTTCCAAGTCCAAAGGTCTGGTTAACTGTCATTCCACTCAGATAAAACCCCCATATGTTGCATTCTTATGGCATTGCGGAGATAATAGCAGTGGTAACAGTATTTGTGAGAATAAAGGGAAAGTTGTTTTTTCTTGGAGGCATTCAATGACAAACATACTAATAAGGTCAAAGCTGAGATCAAAGACTATCCTGGAATTCATGGGCATGTTTATGTTTTATACCTTTAAGCTTTGATATGACTTTCTACTAGATTTGTTTACAGCTTAGCCTTGTAAAAGTCCCAGATTTCCTGGTTTACATGCTTTCATTTAAAGTGGATTGCACTTGATCCATCTGTTTGTTGAGACTGTTGCGCTTTTGTCTCACTAGTAATAAAACTTCTGTGGGTAGGACATTGCATGTTTATCTAGCACTTGCAGGGAACACTATCACTAACTCTAACAATGGGTCTTTCTATTGACTGCATAAATTATGTTTTCCAGAGCAAGAGAACAAAGATTTCAGATAGTTATAAACAGTAAGTTGAAGGGAAGTTTGGGGTCAAAGGGCAAAAAGTGACTCAGATTTCTTTTCATCATGTTTGAGAAAAGGTACACAAATGCAGATGAAAACCATTGGTGTTTTCTTTAGACCATGTGTGCCATTTCTGAAGTCTGCCATCTCGCAGGGACTGCAGACCTCAAAACACACCTCTGCCTGCTCCAGCCACAGGATACTGGTCTACGTAGCCAAAAGGCCTTGAATTGTAATAATTAGTTAACTTATTTCAACTAACAAGACATGAATACTAGTAATCATTCAATGCAGACAAGAACAAGCCTTTGTTTTACAACGTCCCAGTTGGAATTGTAACATTGGATTGGAAGTGGCCCCAGAAGCGAGAGTCCATGCCTTGCATACAGACATTGGAAATGTTTCTTGTGCGTCATAGCCTTCTGCAGCCCGTTATTCAAAAAACATTTTCTGAAGCCTTTTAACAAGTCAAGACCTTTAGTACTAACCTCCAAAATCACAGCAAAGCAATTTGCCAAAGGAGAAGAGCAGGAAAGATTACTGCCAAGCCAGTGTTCACAGTCTTGCAAGAGCAAAGGGTTTGTTAGGAGAAAATGCCCGCAGGAGCCTAGGCAATAAGTGAGTCCACTTCTACGGAATGATGCACTGCCTTCTCTGCTGCCAGCTGGACTTGGAGGCATAGTCCCTCCAGGTTTAGCACTGAGAATATGAAAAGAACAAGTTAATTAGACTGTGAGAAACTTACAAAAAGCTTTGAATTTCCTTTTCAACGAGGTGTGTTTTTCTGCTCCAGAAAATATCTCTTTTTTGCTTTAGGTTCAGATCATAGTGGAGATACTGCCTTTACATCTCCTTCATGAAAATCTGAGTTTAACTCTAAATAAAGTAAATTTGTAACATCCTTTTAGGTAGTCCATATAAGTGCTAAAGCGTTGTAAGATGTAAGTATTTTGAAATATACATCCTTAACACAATTCCTTAACACAATTCTTCTAAGATCACTCAGGTTTAGGTACCTGTCCTGCATAAGCTTTTATCCTCATACTATGGAAATCCCACTGGACATCCTAATAAGTATTTTCTAAACAGTGCTACTGTTTCCAGTGCATTATGAGAATAACAATATTTGGAGTAGTAATAATAACTGGTATCAAGACCAAAACTTTCACAAAACATTTCCAAGGAGTTTTGTTGCCTTGCATTTTACTGTAAAACAATAACGTGTGAAAACAATAGCAAATATTTGGCAGAAAAAAATTTGCTGCAAACGCCATATGTAAGGAGTGGGAGCATAATGGAAGTTCAGCTAAGGGAGAAGCATCTTTTCAAGATCCTTTCAATGCGTTTTATTTCAAGGCCAGCTGGTCTCAGAAAGTATCTATCCATGTAGAAATATCCTTTGGGAAGACAAATTGCATTAAAAGCACTTCTATTATCAAGAACTCCTCTGAGTGAGATAATTGTTCTGCACATTGTGTTGTTTTTAGGATGTGATGCATGGGAAAAGAGGAAGCTTGTTTTGAGAAAGCTGGAAAAAGCAGCTTTTTCTTCCTATGAGAAAGCATATAAAGCACGCAAACACACATATACAAGTAGATATAAAGTCCATATTATTATTACCATTTCAAAACACATTTACTCTTTGAAAATATTTGAGATGAGTTTGTGAAATGTGATGGGATGAGGTTAGTTCCCTTGAGAAGAAACATCCTAACCCTGCATTACCCAAGAGACTCCCAAGAAGGACTTTCTAGTCTATCTCTGCCACGAAAATTTGAACAAATCCTAGACTATCTCTTTTCAGACCTAGAGACAAATTCAATTTCTTTTCCCCATGAACTTATTATCAAAGACTTTAAATTAAAACTACAAGAGAAGATGAAAAATCAGTTAGAGAAAGAAGGAGAAAAGGTCTTTAGAATTTTGGGCTTGTCTGCAAGGAAGACAATACTAGAGCTGATTTTGACTTGACTTTACTCCCTTAAATATATTTCCTTTGGTGATGAAATACTGATCAGCATACTACAGATACTGTAGATAGCCCTGACACTGCTGACAGTGGTGGATCTAGAGAGACCCACAGATTTACAACATGCCATACCAATGACAGAGCCCTGTGTGGAAACTTTGTCATTTTTTCCTCATGCCTCACTTTTGGCTGTGGATTTTTCCACAACAGTTAGAGATTCCAAAGGAAATAAGAGCACAAGCAAATAAATGAATGGACTGCAGTTAGAAAAGGAAATGTTTATTCAAACACAAGAAAAATGCCAGTTGTAGAAATCTGGATGCTTCTCATGTGTTGTTGTTTCTGAGGACATCCAAGTGGATGTTTACTCATGGTAAGCAGTACCCAAAAAGTCTAAAGTAATATACCATTTTAATTCATCTGTTATCTAAGTGCTATTGGATTTTCTTGAATATCTATTGTGCTATAGATTAATCTCTCCGTGTTTGCATTCTGTTTTTTCAGATACAGAGAGTATTTCATTTACAGTTACTAGGAATCCATACAGCACACATGCATTGTATTCTGTACATAGTACATTCTACTAGTACTTGTTAACACATAATAAATACAGCATGTTACAGAACTATATAGGAATGAAGAAGAAATTACTCTACTTGTTTAAATACATATGTTTACAGTGTGCAACAGTAGAAAAGCGTTATTATGGTAGATGATATGCATTTTGATATGCAAAATGAATCTGCTTTGAGGTAAATGGGCTCTAAGATACATCTGTTTAGTACACTGGAAAGCAAGCAGCAGCAATTTCATTTTCAAGGAATAACTAGAGATCAGCTTGGAATAGAGCAACAGTTAAGGATATTTTAAAACACCCCGCATCGTCATCTACCCAAATAAATGATCTTCTTGCCAATTTCTGTCACTTATATTGGCCTCAGAAGTCATGACATTGATGTACACAGCCTGAGAATAGTAAAAATAACAATGATGATGATAAAAACACCTGAGAACTGTTACCACTACAACACAAAGCTGAGAACAGTACTGTCTATCTTTTTGAGGGTTTAGGGTGAACCAGTGACCTCTAAATTGATGTACAGTTTTTTTAGGTTCAAAATTAAGTTCAGAACATACACACAAAAATGCTTTTCTGTCTGTTAACTGATTGCAAAGAATTCCACATTCCCTTGTTTTGAGCCAAGTTTACTGCAGTTCTATAATCATTTTGTGTCTGAATGTTCCCTACATTAACGTCTCCTTTTATTTATTTCCCATTCTTTGCCACAGTTGAGTTGGAAAATTGTTGCTGTAAAAATTTTCTCTGTAATTTCCATGATCTTATCTGATGGTGGAAAACCAAAATTACTCCAGGTCTTTCTTACCTTAAGGGCACTCACACTCTTTAGTTTGAAATCCTGTAGGGGAAACTACCTCCTCTGGATGAGGCCGAGACGGATCTATGGCCTTCCAGCATTGCAGGTGGTGTCTGAATGACCAGAGCATCTTCCACACTGCCAAAGGCGTTTTTTAAGCATTCTGTGTTACAGGGTTGAAAAAAAATGCTCTGAAATCTCAGCTGTTTCTGCTAAGTCGAAAGGTATGGTACAAGTCGAAGGGGGATTGATGCTGTTTCTAGCTCTCACTCCTTATACATCACATTCTCCCCCCTTTTTTCTTATCCATAAAGCAGATGAAGTATCTTTTCTTTTTAAGTACAAATCTTAACTCTTTTTTGGAATTAATTAAATGTCAGCCATCTTGACCAAAAAATTTCTTCATCAGGCTCATGAAAGATAATGAATAGTAGTAGTTATTTTAGATAATGTAAAACATTAACATTAGCTAGAAATAAAAAAAGTAATCATGGCATACGGATACACCAATTTCAGACTTTTTATTCTGCTATCTTTGTGAGTACAGCAGTCCAGCGTGACATATTTTCAGTTTTCAACATATAGCATGGGAAGAATCCTGTTTCAATAAAAGAGATGTGATTATATATTCTGCTTAGCATAGTAAATCAGATTTTGTAGCACAGCAGAAGTCAACAGGCTTGTTTCAATACTGTTACTACTACTATTACTAAAAAAATCTAAACTTCTCTATGAAAATCCTTGTTCGAAAGCACTTTAAGCAGTATGGCCAAAATTAAATAGAAGGATGTTGCAGTTAGGTCGCTAGATCTATGTTCACATATCTGCTTGACTTTCCACTGCTGACAGCCAGAATGTGTTGTATTTATATCAACTTTTGTACATAAGTCACTAAAATCTATGGGATAGGAAAAACAGAACATCCTGAATTGGAAAGGACCCACAAGGATCACTGAGTCCAACTCCTTGCCCTGCACAGGACAACCCCGAGAACATTTCCATGTCCATGAGGGTGTTGATCAAATGCTCCTTGAACTCTGGTAGGCTGGGTGTGGTTGACCATAAGGATGTAACTCACTGGATCTAGAACTGCCAATGTGTTTTTACTGATCCCGGTGTATGTGCATCTGGGATATTAAATAATGCTAATCTAGAAAAAGCAGTTGGAACAAAAAGCATCCCACCCTTCATGCTGACCACCCCCAAACAAGCAAGGTTAGCTCTGCACTTCAGCTTTGCTCTAGGCTGTTCATGAGAATCTGTCTGTGGTTTTAGAGTAAAATGGAACATTTTGTTTTTAGAATTTGTGTATTGCTGACAAATTTGTGAATGGAATGAAGAAGAGCAAGAATAGCCAAATACCATGTCAGCGTCTCATGTTCTCTGAGCCTGGATCCCCAAGGACATGCTGTCAGTCAGGTTAACTCCTCTGCTCCCAAATCTTCTTGTCCCCTGAGTGGCAGTGAGTGGCAAGATACAGCTCTCTAGAAGTCACCACCATTACTTATTGATGACTCACTGCTGCAAAATCCTTGGATCCCTCAAGGAGCAGAGAAAGTGAGACTGAGCAAACCCAGGAAAAGGAACAAGAATTACAAGTTTCATGAACCTGCACGGGAACTCGTCACTCTGGTTGGGCCTATTGTAACACCACAGGGGTAGTTTTTAATACTGAGCCCAAGTTATTAAATGGATGACAAAATCATTCAAGATGTAGTTAGGCCAATTCTTCATATGAGGAAACAACAGTCATTAGAAATAGCTGGAGCTACATTTTTAAATACTTCTGCCGAGTAGAGTTCCTTAGTAAGGAATAATATAATGGTTTGTTTCATAACCAAATCATGTAAGAAGAGTAAATTCCCCAGGGTGGCTGAAGGGATAGAAGGGTTATTCTGGCTGGCAAATGTGGTTGGTGAAGAACTGAAGTTAATGTTAAATGTTAAAGTAAAAGGTTTGAAGGTTTATCTCACAGTACAGCAGAGAAAAGACATAAATGTGCCATAAGTGTAGCTGAACAGTTAGAAGAAAAAAATCAATGTTCAAATTGGTGTAAAAATGTAATTTCTCCCCGGAGAAAACTCCCTTGGTCTGGTCAAGCACAGGAGCCAAATGCTCTGGTGCAGGCTTTCATACCCTTTAGGAGAGGGAAGGGAAGAAGGGAAGATGCTGTGGTTCTAGTATTGATTGCTGTGCTTTTGCATCATCCCTGATCAGCATGGAAGCAGGGAACAAGACTCAGGATTCCCTCTCTGGGGAGAGAGCACTAATTGTTAGACTACAGGGCTGCACATCCTCCTGCATGGTCTCTTCTACCTTATCAATTATGTCTTTCTTACTTAAGAGAAGCACAGATTTGCAGCTGGGGAAGAAGTTTCCCCAGTGTAGCAAGCTTACCAGCTCATGCCAAAGCTCTCTGAGCTCGTGTCTTTCCGCTGCTATTTCACAAGTAGGTGCTCACAGGTGATCATGCCTCTAACCATAAAAGGGAGTTTCTAACCCAGCAGGTGGCTGTGTTACCTCATAGGAAAAGGGTTCCCTGTGCATCCGCCCATTTTCCATGGATACCTTTGCATGAGATCTGACCTAGTTAAGAAAGAACTCCCATTTAAATGAAAGAAGTCCCTCTGATAAAGAATCACTCCCATGAAAGGAGATGCATGGAGACAAGAAGGTCTGACAGGGATGCCAGTTCCTTGCCATGCTGCTGAAGCACTGCATGCTGCTACATTTTTTATTTCTTTTTGAAAAGCCAAAGAAAAAGGCAAAGTTTCTGCCAATACCAAGAATTTTGGAAAACTATGTCTGATCCCAAATACTTCAGGTATAAATCGTACCCCACATAAAAACATTGGCTCCTTAGAGGGACATAAGTATAAGAGCAGCTAAATGATTATTCCTGAATTGCTCAAATATTTATACATTTTTGGATGTGAAATGGGACCTAAGATAAAAAGAAGGTATGCTTAGAAATTTCAAATTTCTCAGCTCAAGATGTACAATAAAAACAGGCTTTCACACCTACATAGTATATTAAAACTATGAGCATTCTCATTCAACTGCTCCCAGCTTTGTCAGTGTTAAAAAGCTTGAGAAGAAACCTTGACATTTTTCACACACTTTCACTCAAGAAAGACATGTGATCTTCTAAAACTGTGACAGTTCTTGCCAGTTTGTAGTAAATACTGACTTAATTTTTCCTATTTTTAGCTGGCATAGGCTAAATACTCCTTGCAATCGGCATTGGACGGAGTCAGTGGAAAAGATCAAAGAGAACGATTGCTGTGCAGTCCACATGGCCTTGTGCTGGGATTGACGTCAGTGCTGCCCGTTATCTGTAAATTTACATTCAGTGGAGGCATGAGTAGATCTCTTTGGCTACTCTGTAAGGGAGTCAGGAGTTGGACTTTACTCTCATTTGTGACTGGGAACTTGAATTCTGTTAAGCTGAATGGGAAAAGTCTTTCTTCAAACTCATATGTTACAGCATATAAAGGAAAAGCTCCCTTAACTGCCTGCTAATATAAATCTTCAGATTGTACATTAATAATAGGATGTCAATTGTTAATATTCCTGAGGCCACACTATTTCAACTTTCTTGTACAATGCCTACAGCCATTAAATATACTATTGTCATTTAGTAACATTCTAAGGCATGTGTTTTAGATAACAGAATATGTTGATCTTACCAAAGTAAAAGCGACAGTGCTTGAGAAATTAGTTTTATGATCCCTCAGTGGATGTCTGGATCAATACCTTTAGTTAAGACATCAGATGTTAATTACTAATGTCTTTATGTTCCCTTCCATGTCGTGTCGTTTCTGATTTATATTGCATTTTATGACTTAGGCTGTACTTTGCCTGTGGGATGGACATGCTGAGTGTTTGCTTTTACTTTCCTCTCTGAAAAGTGGGGATCACAATGTGAAATGTTTAGGCAGGGAGAGCGATGGACACAATATCCTTAGGAGTAATGCAATTACTCATCCATCATTAGAGGACTCTTGTGGAGTCTTAATCTCTTTGTCTGTGAAGTGGGAGCAGGAGCAGGGAAATGAGTGGGGCTTGCATGGTGGCAGTTGGATGGGGAAGGCACTGCAGAGGGACTGAGCACTTGCTGGAAGCTTTGCAACAGCCCAAGCAGAGCCTTTCCAAACCCTTTCTGCCTCTGGACTTCTACTTTTATTGGTGCTGACCCTTACCTCTCAATTACACTGGAATAAATCTACAGTAAATAAATCCACTGTAGTTACAGTTTTGTAAATCATCTTTAGGGGATGGTACCACTATCTTTGTTCTACGATAGAGGATAATTCTGCTTACTATGGATTCTAAAAATGCATAATAAAGTACAAGCATTAATATTTGTTCTATGTATTAAACTTCATGGACTCAAGTTTAATTTAAACCTATTCTTAAAAGGAAGCAAACCCTTCACTGCTTTATAGAGAAAGGATTTTTCAACTGAAGTTTTTAATCCAAAGTTAATTATCTAGATCCCTGTAAATTAAGTGGTTTTGTTTTCAGAGCTCCTGAGTCCCAGATATACTCCCTGACTTCATGCAGTAACGAAGCAGTTCATTAATACCCAAATTCAAACTCTTAATCTTTTTTATAACAACCAAAAATTCATTTAATATTTTAATTTCATTGACTTCTGATGTGATATTTTCATAAGATTAATCATGTTCCCAAAGAAAAAAAATGTCAATATTCTGTAACAAGCAATAGAGCAGGAATAATGAAGACTAGGAAACTCTTTTAAAGATATTGGGGGGAAAAATTACTATCTTAACCTTACTTTGTAATATAGTCTATGAAGCCAGCATATTCTGGGATGGCCAAAAGAATTTTCTCTATCTTATTTCTGTACAAGCAGATCTTATTGGAGACAAACTATAGATCTGTGCAACATTGTTGTGTACCAGAAAGTTGTGTGGAACAGAACTGTGGGTTTTTGAGACTATTTTCAGTTGCAGCATTCTCTGTGCTGTGAAGTGGAAGCTTTCAAAGTCTAATCACTTCCTGTATCTTTATAGCATTAAGTTGTCACTTAGGCCTTTCAGGAAGTTAGACTACAAGAAAATTTCCTCTTTAAAAAGATCTATTGTTACTCCACCCTGCTAAAATGCACAGAATTGCTTTTTTTTTCTCCTTCTTCTTTCTAAAGACCCCAAAAGTTTGATTTGATGCATCTCATACAACTCCATTTTGTGGAGACAGACAATTGTCTGTGATTCCTTCTAATTACTGTGAAGCAGAGGTCTTTGAAAAGTTTCAGAAGAGAAAACTTCCCTGAATTAAGATGTCAGATTTCATGGCATTTGGGAATTATACAAAAGTAATAGAGGTGTGTAGAGATTTTTGCTAAATGCGAATACATGTGTTAGAGAGGTCCAGAATCGTTAGGGCATGTGAATAACAAATAATATTTAGATATTTAGATTTCTTGTGCATCTTTCATTTTCTTGCATTTTTACAGTGCTGAAATAAAAAAATTTTAGTTTCTTTTACTGTGAAGTTCATGGTAAGGAAAAAAAACCCTTCATAATTACCATACAGTTTATGTGCTGGGCTTGCACATAGAAGAAAGGTAGCTGCGGGATGGTGAAAAAAGCAAAGAACTGCCGGTATTCACTTTTACAGAGAACCTGAGCTCAAATTATATGTTAGAATGGGAGGATGGTTAGCAAATAATTAGCTAATGTACTTTTTAATTGACAAAACTCCTACTGTGCCATAATGTCCTTGGAAGTCTCAGGGATCTTCAGTGAGACTGAGAGGCTTGATTTAGTTACACACAGTGACCTCCTGGTTGAGCGCATTCTCTTTCTCCGGTGGACCTTTCTCACTTTATTTGTTGCACTTCCATATGTTGTTACTCTCTCTTACTTCCTGCCCTATTTCTCCTCTTTCTTTGGTCTTACAATCTCAGCTCTGCAAATCCTTCTTCTGTCTCTGGCAATTACCAATTGAGTATTTTCTGCTGTGGACACAGAAGAAAAGTCCTCTGAGAAGAACAACAGAGCCATGCAATAAAAGATCATTGACCTTCTTCTTTCCAGCTTACCTCCTGCAGGATGGCTTCAGACAGCTCCTGAAACTAATGTTAGTCTGTCTGTGCCTCCAGAATTACAATGCCTCAGGCCTGGGATGAGCAAAATTCAACTCTGCATAAGCAGCAGCTCTTGTAGTTGTTACCTTGCTTTACTTACTGGAGAAGTAAAGATACAATAATATATAGAATTTTTGCAGTGTTATGGTGAAAACTGCATCATAAGTGATGTCTAAGGTGAGGAAGTGCAATATTTATACTCGTGGTTTTATTAAACACTGCATTTGTAGGTCACTTTTCCTGTCGCTGTGGTTTAATTAAGCAGCACTCTCTAACAGTGTGCATCAGCATTGTCGGTGGAAAAGGAAAAAACACTGAGCAATGACGTTGTATTGACGCTGTGAGCCAGACACAAGTGCCTCAATTAGATGCTGATTTGAGGAATGAGAGGTTGTTGACTCCAGGGCTGGAGAATATGTTCTTGTTTTCTTTCTTTTGATGTAGGCTCCCAGTAAATAAAATAGCAATGGTGCAGAGGTAATCTGCTGAAAATATCGCCAGAATGATTATAGTAGCTGTAGAAAGAGTTCACTGTGTTGTCCCTTTCGGTATCATTTGTGGTCCAAGCAGCAAGGAAGCGAGCTGATCAAAACACAGATGCAATTGTGGTCTCTGTCATTGTGCTGTCAGAATAATCTGTACAGCATAGCTGTGGATATCCTGTCAAATAAAACAAACGCACAAAGGATTTGTGGCAGCACTGCGGACATGTACGGACACTTGTCCCACAGTTAATCTTCAGGTGCATCCACTCTGCATGTGTGAAGTTGCCTGGTTTAAAAACAGTTTTTATCAGTATTATGGATTCACCTGAAACGACACATTTTAGAAGTTCAGGAGTTCATCACACTTTAATATGAAAACTTTGGTTGCTCCATACCCAAAATGGTAAGGGCATTTAACACCCAGTCCTAGATGCTCCCATTGCATGGGGTGATAATCTGCCTAACACTTCTGAACACTGGACCTTGGAAATTTTAAGGTGATGTCTAGGTGTCAGCCATGCTGTCATGGGTATGACATTCTTCAGTGAAGAAGAGTAGAACAAAAAACCCCAGAGACTAGGTTTTCAGTCGCTTGGCACTTCTTTTGTAGCGGTGGGCACAGCAAAGTTGGAGAGCAAGTTAGGCTGGCTGTGGGCTACCAGAGCTGCCATGGGTGGACAGGCTGGGCATTGCCAGAGCCCCCTTTGCCTCAGGTGTGAAGTGCTTAGCTGAGACAAGTCTTAGGTGTCTGATTTGAGAAAAGTTCTTGTGCAAACCAAAAAGAGCTAAGGTAGGAGTAATTATTAACTGGGGTAGCACTGTTCAGGCTTGGACAAGAGAAGGCTCTGGGGAGACTTTTCTGTGGCCTTTCAGTACTCAAAAGATAGGGACAGACCCTTCAGTAGCAGACCTGCAGTGAATAATAGGACATGGGGTAATCGTTTAAACTGAAAGAGGGTAGATTCAGAGGAGATATAAGGAAGGCTTTTTTTTCAATGATAGTAGTTAAACTCTTGAACAGATTTCCCAGAGAAGTGTTGGATGTCCTGTTCCTGGAAATATTCAAGGTCAGGTTGAACTGGGCTCTGAGCAACCTGATCTAGTTAAAGATGTTCTGGCTGATTGCAGGGTGTTGGACTTGGTGACCTTTAAAAGGTTGCTTCCAACTCAAAATATTCCATGATTCTATGAATTTTACCCTTGGGAGTGCTGCCTAGGCCACTGTCTTTTATTTTTGCATTGGGAAATGGGAGAAATACAAAATTTGCACAAATGTGCTGAAAAATGACAGGTAAACCAATGAGCTAGTCTGCACTGACTTGCCTCTTTTTTCCATGCCATCAGAGAAGACTTTGATTGCCAAGATAATTTGTCTCTATAACTCATTTTAAGAGGTCATAAATGAAGTTACTGCTGAGGATACAGCCATCCTAGAGGAACTACTGCCAGGATCCTTTTATCTATCCGTTGACTTCATGCTTCTGGAGTAGCTGTCCAGGCCTTGCGCCAGGTCTGCCTGTGTGTGGGTGTGTGAATGAGGAGCAGGTTGTTGCTTCAGCAGCTGCTGGGAGAGATTTGTCCTCTGCCTCCCTCTGAGTTTAAAGGTGATCGCCCTGAAGGACTCAGTTACTGGAAGTTGCATACACACACAGACAAATGTCCCCCCAGCCCACCTTTTTGGTTAGATTTTTATAGTAAGAGGTTTTTATTTCAATAAGTATATAAGGGATTTATTTTTGCAGAAAATATTACCTTTGTAGTACATAAAAGACTTTTGCATACAGTGTTAAACCTTTATGAAAAAATCATGATCTTCCAGTGGTCTTTTATCCACCATACAATCCATTCCCTTATGTGCTAATCTGGCCATAAGTAAATGAATAAGGTTGAAGCTGTTTTTAAAATAAGGTTGTATAACGGATATGTAATAGAGGATGCATAATGTAATAGAGGATGCATAACGTAATGGAATCTTGAACCAAATGTCAAAGGAAAAATTTGATTTGCATGATGTTCACAAACCCTAGATAAAGTCCCTAAATAGCTGTATGACTAATTCCAGCCCTATTTTTAGGTACTAGTAAACAAAAGATATTAGAAATTTTTGCCTTGTTTTGTCTTTACAGGTCTGTTTTCTGTAAACAAATCCATAGGAGGGCAGAAGGACAAAAATCCAAAGGATGAGAGCACAGGTAAGAAAGTACCATATGAAAAAGTTAGTGTATATGCTGTTCAGCATGAAGAACAACATCCTGAAGGTATACTGAAAAATAATGTAGTAAATTCTGTTATCTATAAGCTACCTTGATTTCATATTTACGAGTAGAAAAACACTCTTATCCTAATGTCATATCATTATCCTAACACCATGCTCTGAACAAGTTTAACTTCCACAGGTATCTGAAAAATTTCTGATCTTGCAAAAACCATGAGAAACAAACATTTGCCTAAATCAGTCATAACTGCAGAATATGTCTGGTGTAAATGGTCAGAATTTAGTCAATGGTGCATCTTTACATTAGCACTTAGAAACATCTTTATATTAGCACTTCTTATCCTGTGTCCTTTCTCTTAGACAACATTGTTAAGGTACTAGCATGCAGATCAGGAACATAAAGTGAAAAAGAATCTTGTTCATTAGTATTCATCGGAACAACCGTGTATCAGCAGATCTCTTGAGCAAGAAGCTTTCCTTTCAACGTGTTCTCCAACTTCAACAATTGGAACGATTTCTATAAATCTAATTTTTCAAAATGTATTATGATGGATGGAGCCTTTGTAAATATTGTCTTAATGAGGTTGTCAGCTTTTCATGACTCTCAATGCTTCCTCACAAAAAAGGTTCTTTTCAAGTAGACTCCTCTTTATTTCCCATGCAAATACGTACATTAGTCCCTTCCACCCAATGTGAGTACGTAATCAGGGCCCAGACAGAATTATTGCCTCTGTTACTGTTTCGGAGGAAGTAGATGGAAATAAACCTACATTTTGAACAGAGATCTGAAATTTTCTCCTCACTTCAAAGTGGCAGCAGCTATTTTTTGCCGAAATAATAAAACCATAATTTGATTATAAACCATATCTTCTTGGAAACCATTCCACGAGAATTTTCAGAAATTCTCACACATAATGATGGGATACACTGTGTGATGAGTAGGAGGAACACATAAAGATGTATTCACAGGTGAAGATGTTATATTTAAACTGTTAATACTATTAAGCTGATTTGTCTGTTTAAAGTCATAGTTTCAGTCCTATATGCTTTAAATTGCCCTAACACTAGAAAGCCTAGTTATGAGGTTATTTCCATGGCTACATATGCAGAGTTCATCTTACTTTTTACTCAAAATACAAAGGTTGTTTTGCAATGAATGCAGAGGAGGTGCCTGCAGGTGAGTGATTTACTCCAAAACCTTTACAGGATGTCATAGATCAAGGACGCTCTAAATTGTACACAGTAGATCTCCCTCCTTTGACTGTAGGGGGAGCTTCAGCAGCTGCCCAGATCATAAGATGAGTCTCTCCAGTGATGCTGAGCCAGCACCAGCAAAGGTGCACCTCATTTTGAATGACCAGAATCCAACAAGATTGGCCACCTATTACACAGACTGAGCAGTGGGCAAATACTGAGGTGAGAGAGGAGGAGACATCTCTGTGTGTTCATGTGTGTGTAAAGCAATGAGGTTTTAAATTTTGTGTACATTCTACTGGTGAAATACATTAATCAAGATAACTGCAGAAGAGGAAAGGGAAAAATTAAATTTAACACTAGCCCTTTCAGACAGGAGACATCATTTCTGGGACGTTTTAAAAACAGAAGGCTCCATGTGACACATCTGGTTTTTGTGGATCTCTTGTTGACTCCAGACTGAGTGCCACAGAGCTGGTGGCTGGCTACAGAGAAGCTGAGATGTAATTAATATGCTAATTATAGTGGTCTGGTGTGTCTTTCCACTTTGATGTATATTCTCCTTTGTGGTGTTTCTTATTATTTTGCCTATGGAGTAAGTTCTGTCATAATCATGTGGAAACAGAGTGGAACATTTGGAAAATCAGAGCATGTGCACCACATGAACCTGTATCATTTCACGGACTGAAGGGCAAAAAGAATGTGCCAATATAACCTAGGAAAGTTGGAAACACCTTCCTGCTAGGCAGCACAGACTAATAGTTAAATACAAAATGCTGATATCTAGTTTCTGTTCTTTACAATAAAGACCTGTCATGTTTAAGAGAGTCATACAGGTTCTATGAAACTGCAGTAGGATCCTATATAAAAAATATTAATCATGTTTTCCAGAAAAAAAGTCTCCTCATTTTTTTACAACTTCTACCTCTGTACTTGCAAATGAAATTGTTTGAAGAACACATTTTTTGAAGAACAAACTCCCACTTTGACCTTACATGTGTTTATATAGTCACATTTGTTAACTGTGGAAGCAGTTGGTGATATTATCAGAACTTGTCCATAGTTTTTATTTTAAGGATGAGAAATATCAGAGAAGTTAAGGCCAGGATTTTCAAAGTACAAAAGTTTAGCTACCCTTGTGATTTGCAGTAAGTTCCTTTCCTAAAAAAATGCGACACAACTTACTCTATGGAGTATTTGAGTCTCTCACTTCAGTTAACAACCCTTCTAACTTTCAAACTAACTAAACATTCACAATGACTCTATTTTCAGAGCATTGCAGTACCTTTAAAATTGTTCTCAGAGTAGTCACATGATAGATACCTAATATTAAATTTCTCCCAATCTGGATGCTTCTAAAATAGATTTATGTGAGTCATTTGAAATCACCCAGTGGAAGAAATCAGGTGCCTCTCTCATCCGGTCTACTACCAGACCTACCAGCCTGTTTCCTCAAAAGTCTGGTACAGATTTCTGTTTTACAGTACATGGAGATAGTGATTTTTCACTCAGCCAAGCAGCAAATGCCAAAGTGTAAGAACATATGTCTCTATATTGGTTTAGAAAAAACTGCCAGATTGTGAACTGAGTAATCATGCTTTATGTAGTTCCCTTGTTCAAGAAATAATTTGGAACTAGTACTCGAGCTTGATTTAGGTGTTAGAATGGGACCACATGGAAAAGATGTGGAAGTTGAGCAACAAGTTTTCTCCCTCTTCCCATGGCACAGACCTTTTCCATGTCTGTATTTCTGTCAGTATCTGATTATGGGATTTTTAACTGTGACGTTGTAAGACTATCCTCAGGGGCTGTCTGTCTTCCCTCCTTACTGACCCTTCTAGCAGACATTTGCCTCTGAAGAATACAATGTCTGTGGTGTGCAACCACAAAGGCTGCTTTTAGTAGCTGTATTAGAAAACACTCTTCACATATTGGACACAGAAAAGCAGAAGAATACATTTTTCTGTTATAAGAATGAGATATCACATTCATATGCATTTAACATTTAGCATTGCTCCTGACATCATCAGTATGTCAACTGCAGCAGATAGTGTGAAAATACCAAGCTCATAGTTACAGATTTTAGAAGGAAATCCACAGGTTTTATACCTTAGTTTTCTTCCTAAACAGGCCCAGAAATACTGTGTCACTTCAATGAACAGTCATGGCTCAGTGTAAACAAGCACTGAGCCAAATTTAAACCAGGCATTTTAGAGTGAAGATTTCTCTTGTTCCCATAATCATCTTAACTTTCTCTGAATTATTTAATTACTATGTTCAAGTCTAATTGGTGTGTGTAAGTATTAGATTATTCTTCGTGAATGAAGAAATGTGGAACTACCTGCAGTATTATGCATTGTGAATGGTTGTGTATAAAATTATTTAAATGCCGATGATCAGTAAATGTAAGTCTTCTGTATCCATGTATGATAAAGGCAAGTGTGTTTCCCAAAAGAAAACTCTGTCGTGCAGAAGTCTGTGACACAGCTGTGGGAATTCATGAATCTCCTGTGTTAAAATCCTTTGGGGCAGTTAAAACACTATCACTCACAGTTAGCATTAACAGGGACATGTGCTTCAGAGGAAGCAGCAGCTCATGAGAGTCTGTTCCATTTTCTAGGGGAAATCAGTTCATTTGTGTTGGTGCTGCTGCTGTTTTCACTTTCATGGGCTATTTGGCCACTGGGATTTAAAAGCCCTGATAACCAGCCTTGTGTAGCCCACAGAGCTGTCCTGGCTGTGCAGACTACATGTCCTGCTTGGCTCCAGCCTCACCATGTTACAACCTGCATCTTGCACCAGGAAGCAAAACAAATATAAATAAAGGCTGTGGAGAAGAACAGGAGTCAGGGCATTACCAAGCAACGCTGGGACACAAAACTGCAGGGAATCAAGTTTCATCTCTGCTGTTGCTGCTCATAGAGCTGTTTGTTTTTCAGAGACCAATCCATGCGCCATGAAGGTCACAGATAGCTTTTTTTTTCTTTTTAGGGCAATCTTTATCTTTCCTTTCTGGAGGTTTTGGTTTGTATTCAAAATGAGAAAAGAGAAACAGATTTGTGTAACAAACTGGCTGATGCACATCTGCACTCCAGCTCTGAGGCTGAGCAGCTATTTATTATAACATAGTCTAGAGTCAAACAAATGGGACTAATTCTCCTTCCCATCCTGGCCAAGCCTGGATTGCTGAGCTTGGTGCCAGCAGGCTCCTGCAGGAGAGAGTGTCAGCTTCACCTGGGTCACAGACACTCCTTGTCTAAGCACAGTGTCTTCCTGTGGCTCTCACTGCCCTTCCTGCCTTTGTGCTCCTTCTGTATGGGAAAAATAGCAGATAGACCATGTAACATCAGAGCCGTGCTCTCTGGTGCTCCTCAGCTTGTCTGCTCCCCATATATCTATAAACTCTCCAACTCATTATTCTTCACCTATTTGAATGGTCAGAGGGATCTCTGGGGATGCTTAGAAAAGGACTGATTTCTTTAGGGCTAATTGCTGGGGTGTAAATGTGCTCATCATGGCGAGAAAGCTGAGGAGAGCAGAGAAGCTGTGCTGCTCACAGCCCTCTGTAATGCTCTGATCTTGTGGTTGTGATGTAGAAATGCAAACAAGTGACTAAGATTACAGAGACTCTATTTGGGTGTCATCAGCCCCTGTTTCAGTGTTTCTGACTGAGCAGCTGGGACAATGGCATGTCCCTACCTTTTACATATCTGTTAGGAAGTAAGACAGCACGGGATGTGGATGAATGTTTCTAGATGAATGAAACATGCAGAAACACATCTCCATTTGATTTTTATCTGCATTTTCAGAAGTTAGAGTGATCTGAACATCTCACTGAGCTCATGCTTGGGCCCTGATTTGAATCCTATTGTACATACTGTGAGAAACAGAGCAAGCTATTGCATTTCTTTTCAGCAGAGTAGAAGTCTGAATGTTGTCCTCTCATAATCAGTTGATCTGGTTTTAATTTGCTCTGACCAAATCTCACATTTTTCTGTGAATGATTTGCATCCTGCAGGGACTATTCCACTGCCCCCTCAACTGATGTTGCAACTGGAACAATGCTTAGAACATTTATAGTGCTTTTTTTTCTCCTGTTTTGTTTTTTTTTTTTTTTTAAATAAATGGTCTCTGAACTGCTTTTTCTTTTCTAGTTTCACTGTCTATATTTCCAAGGCATGCACAGGGACCCTTCCTCTCAGCTATAGCTATTATCTTCCTTTGAAACATGGCAGTGAGCTAAGCTTGATTTTTTTTTTCCAAAAAATGTAGGGTTTTTTTAAAGGAAATTGATCCCCTGCTCTGTTTATTTGTTCAAAACCAGGTTATAATGAACCAAAGCTGTAAATCATATCCAGTGGGACTGCTATCAAAACAAAACTCAACTTCTATCTAGCCCAAATTCACTCAGTTCAAGACAAAAGACTTCAAAAGATATCAGCTTTAAGGTAGTGTAGGATTAGGTCCATAATCCTACTTTTACTTTAGGTGATTTGATATTATTGCAGGTGAACTTGGAGAACACCTTCTCCCTCAATCATATACTTCAGGCACAGAAAGTTACCTTAAGCTGCAGCATGTTGAGTATTTAATTAGGTTTAAAATGCCAGTCTTCAGTGGGAGCAAATATGATCATTTCATATTACTGCTTCTCATTGCACACCTGTCACTGCTACCCTCTGTTGCTGTCACTGATAAGATTTATACTATTATTTGAGAATTAAAGTTGCAAAATTCTGTGGCCAGACTTCTCATGAAGGTGTTGTGCCAATTTTACCCTTAATGTCTGTATACATATGTATAAAAATACTTTATATACATATAAAGTATTTTAAATTCTTGAAATAGTCTTCAAAAGCCTTATAAATAGCCTTAAATCAAGCACAGTGGAATAGATAGCACAAGAAATTGTGTTTGCTAAATAGATTCTTAACTGTTTTACGATTCGGGTGCTGAATTTATTTAAGAGATTCTCCTCTTCTAGATTTTGCTCTTGCAAAGAGGTGGGCATAAAGGGGGTTTATATAACAACACTGACAAAAGAAATAAAGGTGGTGGCAACTCCATTCCAGATCAGGAATCATGTTGCACCACACAGCAAAAACCAGAGGAGAAAGAATACTGCTAGGATGAAGGAAATAGTTGGACAAAAATACTACGAGAAGATAATCTGTGTTCATGATGTCAAAATCATATGATTTTGTAAGCCAGTAATGTTAATTTTCCATGATCTCTGATTTTTTTACTTGGTAAGACTGTATGAAGAATATAAATTTTAATCTGATATATGTTTACTAGAACACTATTGAATTTGCTTGCCAAAATCTGCTAGCTTTTTGTTGCTCAGTTAAATAAACCAGACAGTCTTTGAAAAAATTAATGTTTCGTGGGTGTGAAATAGCAGGAAATATAGCTGGAATTTAACTGGCAATGTATATTCACTTGCAAACCAAGTATAGACATGTGTGAATTCTCTGTTCTGCACACTCAAACACAGAAACAAATACCTTTAACGTCATTGATTTTCTTCTTTCCAGCAGCATCTGTACTGGCAACTCTCAACTATCTCACAGACCTAACTCTAATTGTATGTTATTACTACTCTTTGGAAAAGATATTTACCTGGGTGGATATAATTTCTTCGTGATGTACAACCCACTTTTTGCAGCATATCACCTGGTGTACTCTGAACAAAACCTCATGGGAAAAAAAGAGATTTCTCTAGTTTATGGACTTGTGCCTGCAGATTACTGAAATTATTTTGCAAATAATTAAATTGCTCTTCAAAGACAACAAAAAATCTTGTCCAATAGAAAATGTGAGGCAGCTGAAACCTACGAGTTTGTACCAGCCCTTCACTAACAAAATAATCTGAAAGACAAATAGAACAAAAGTAAATAACCATTCAAATGCTTACCTCGTGCAATGGTGAGTCACTGCACAAATGCTTTCGGCATACATCCTTTCTCTGAAGCTGCCCAATTTATCTACACATTGTTTCCCAAATGTCTTGGATATGCATAGCTGGGAGAGATCTTAAGAGAGCCACTGCAGAAATTGTCTTACTTGGAAGAGGATTGGCTATATTGAGACCAACTACAAAAATATCTGTCTTAAAATCCCCCAGTGAAGGACTTTCTCAAACAACCATAGCTAGCTTTTTTTCCCAAGTGGTAGAACGTCTTTATTATTGTAATAAATGTTCTTGAAAGCAGCATATTTTTACAGAACAAATTAAATTGAACTTTTTTTCCCACCCCCAATGGGCATGAAGGACAATTGAAAGGATTTCTTCTTTTTGCCTTCCTAACCCAAGCAGTCCAACTGTTACAAGCTACTCATCTTACCCTGAGGAAAGTCCTTGGAAAGTAAACCAGATTTGCTTTCTTGTCCATTGTGCAGTTGCTGGCATGGTGGGTGTTAAGACTGAAGCTGTTTTTACAACACAAAGAAATTAAAAGAACAACAACTTATTTGTGGGAGAATCTTGCAGAGCTAGGTTCATCACTCATTGACGTAAAACACACACATATTTTCACAGTATGTGAGCATCCTCATCTGCCTATTGCATCACAGTGAACTTTGGGGCCTTCAAAAATGGACTACTTATATCCTGTTTCTTTCCACTTTACAGAAACTAAACCAAGACTATCACAAGTGAATTTCATCAGTCCCAAAACTGAGTGTAACAAAAAAAAGGGAACTCTTTAGTTATCTCAGAGTCTCAGTAGTACCAGGGTCATGGAATCATAGAATGGTTTGTGTTGGAAGGGATCTTAAACATCACCTGGTTCCAGCCCCTGCTGCGGGCAGGGACAACTTTCACTAGACAAGATTGCTCGCAGCTCCATCCAGCCTCTAATCAATTTGGTGACCTTCTTTGGGACTGGCTCCGGCAGGTCCCTGTCCTTCCTGTGCTGGGACCCCAGAGCTGGATGCAGTGCTCCAGGTGGGTCTCACCAGAGCGGAGCAGAGGGGCAGAATCCCCTCCCACCTCTGCTGCCCACACTGCCCTGGATGCAGCCCAGGACACGTTTGGCTCTCTGGGCTGTGAGTGCTCATGGCTGGGGCATGTCCAGCCTCTCACCCACAGCACCCCCAAGTCCTGCTGGGCAGGGCTGCTCTCGGTCTGTTCATGCCCAGCCTGTGCTGATGCTGGGGGTTGTCCCTCTCCAGGAGCAGCAGCAGTACTCGGTCTGTTAAACCTCATCAGATTCCCATGGGCCCCTTCTCGAGCTTGTCCAGGTCCCTCTGGATGGCATCCCATCCTTCAGGAGTGTCATCAGCACCACTCAGCTTGGTGTCATCTGCTGATTTGCTGAGGGTGCACTTGATCCCTTCATCTACGTCATTAATGAAGTTAATTGATAACACTGGTCCCAATACAGACCCCTGAGGGACACCACTTGTCACTGATGTCCATCAGGAGTCTACGCCATGCACCACTCTCCTCTGGATGCAACTGTCCAACTGCTTTCCTATCCATCTCACAGTCTATTCATCTAACCCATGCCTCTCCAGTTTAGAGAGGATGACCATATAAAAGGCTTTACAGAGGTTCAGAAAAATGGCGTCTGTAGCCCTTCCCTTGTCCCCTGATGTGGTCACTCCATCACAGAAAGTCACTAGGTTGATCAGGCAGGACTTGATGTGGTCGTGCTGGCTGTCTTGAATCACTTCCCTGTCCTCAATGTGCCTTAGCACAGCTTCTTGGAGGATCTATTCCGTGATCTTCCCAGGCACAGAGGTGAGGCTGACAGCTTGGTAGTTCCCAGGGTCCTGCCTTCTACTCTTTTTAAAGCCGTGTACTATGTTTTCCTTTTTCCAGTCACCTGAGACTTCACCTGCCATAGTTTTTCAGATATCATGGACAGCTAAAACTACAGAGAGTAATAAAAATTCAGCCTGAAACAGGCAGTGGCAAATAGAGATGTGCCATCTTAAAAATAAGGTAAGGCTGTATTTTTCTTCAGCTGGTGTGGAAGACAAACTCCTATCAACTTCTGTAGAATTGATTTAGGACTTTAGCCAGTGTACAGTTGTATGAGTTAACCTCATAAACTACAATCACATAAACTCAGCGTTCCCTGTAGAAACATACTCATGGCTGTATTTGAACTCCCAGGCTTTCCCTATTGCTCCATGGAGTCTGTGCAACCAGAGCCATGTCTTCATGCAGCACATGGTTCTAGTTGCCATGGAATGGGTGTCTGGTCCCCTTTGCTGGAGATCGGAAGCTGCAGGGACACTGCAGAGTAACCGGGTGTGCAGACAGCCCCATGGCTGCTGCGTGTGGTCTGGGCTCCTCCAATCCTTACCCTGCTGCAGTCTCCCCTCAGTCTGAAATCAGGGGGAAGGCAAGAGCATAAAACAATAATGGGACACCTTAAATGCATTAGTGTCATATACTTTTGCCATGTCCTTTAATTTTCTCTAAGAACGTAGCACATAGTCAGTTCCTCTAAAGTTGTTCATAGAAATCTGAGCAAATAGACAATATCTGAATAGTAAAAGGGCTGTATTAAAATTATCCACTTGAGGACATCCATAACCTACTATTGTGAACATTAGATTTGGGTCAGCACAGTGAGTTGAAAGGGCTTGCATCTATAGGAGTTTGACTGTGTACTGTCCAGTTTGCTAATCCCCAGGCATGTCTTTATCTAAGAAAATATTTCATCTTCCTCTGCAGAAGAGACATTGAAAATAATCCTTTAAATCAGGAATTTATAATATTTAAAAGTTCTTTTATGATGTGTCTTCTGAGTTGCAGTTGAAAGAAGAAAAACTTGTACCAGGAGCCAAACAGCTGCCAGAATTAAGCCAAGTACATTTAATTTGAAAGATGTAGCTATTCTGCAGTTTTATTCTAAAGCTGTAACGTCACAAGACTTAGAGATCCCACCTCTTCAAATAAGGAAATTCAGACAGCAACACTGACAATTTCACATTTATTTAATTTACCTTTTTAAAAGGTATCCTTTCTTAGAGCTATGTGTAGCTGTCAGCCACTGCCCTTTTAGTTCATGCTTTAGCCACAAAGATATAATGAATATTTTGCACCTATTATCTGATTTATCTCTATAAATATTTTTACTGTGTGTAAATTGCATTTTTTAATCCTTGATTTCTATTTGTAAAGCATGAAATAAACTATTAGTTTTATTTGTATCAACCTCCATAATAACATCTGTGCCGTGCTTGCCAAAAGCCCCATTAAAGACATATGTGTTTTGACACAGCAGTTCCTGTGACAGAATGTGTACCACTTACTAGCAGCTGCAGCTACACTGGTTACTGAAAATTAAACTAAACAAACTGAGAGCTACTTGAAGAAAGTGTTTTTGATACCCTGTCTAGAGTTTTGCAAAGTAAAGTTTCAAGCTGTAACTTAAAAATAACTCTCCTTAAATTCTATTTCCAATCAGATTGAACCCACAGTTTGCTAATTTGTGTGAGAAGGAGGACACATTATTCAAATCTAGCTTGTCTTGGTGATTTTGGAATCCCTCAGTAATACATAATAATTGTAAATGATGTTTATCTTGACACAACACTACTCTTGGAACAGTGCATGATGTGATTCATGCATGGAGGAGAGAGGAGAGGAGAGGAGAGGAGAGGAGAGGAGACCGGCTGTTTTTGCAGCAGCAGCCTCACTATTTACCCACCCCAGAAATATGGGCTCGAGAGAATGGATTTTTGGTCAGATAAAAACTCTGGCCTCTCATTTAAGAATTGTATTTTTAATATATGAAGTGATTAATCAAGAAAGTCGATTGAGGCTGCTAAGCAAAACCCATCTGATTAACATACTAAATTTCAATGAGTCTAGTAAAATTCTTCAAAAGTGTAGGGGAACCTTGGGAAGAGTGAGATGAAACGAACAGGAATTTAATTCATGAACAGTTTAGATCACAATTTACTGAGGGCAAGGAAAGAGTGCAGTAGAGTGACTTACAAATATAAGTTAAAGTAAGAAGAAACTGTTGCTCTGCTTAGAGAGAAATCCTGGTAATATCACAGTGGTTCAAAAACCCCAAATAAATAACATCTTTTTAAGAAGACATATTCAGTTTCTTTCCATCCTAATCACTAAAATTTACATTTTCATTGTTACCTGCAGTATACGAGTCAATATATTTGTGCAAACCATAAGAGAATAGTACACAGCAGAAAGTCAGAAATACGCATTTTTTTTGCTCAGTTTTTGTCTAGATTCAAGACATTTGCAAAACAGACCCTCATTGGGGTAGGACAGAAAAGTTGGTGCAGCCAACTCACAAATTAGCTGCTAAAATTTAGTCATACATTGTAAAATGTTCACCTAATTGTCACCTTGAAAAACATTGTGATAAAGCAAATAAACCAGCATGGAAAATGTCTGGAAATACCAGGAGTAATTAATGAGAATCAGAAATTTGCTTTGCATTGTACTAGTAACAGTGAGGTGTCTTCTGCAACCTTCAGTCCCATATTTTATTTCTAGTATTACAGTTGAGGATGGTTTTTCTGGGGTGGTGAGTGTGCAGCATGGCTTTTATCAGGGAATGCAGCTATTCTAGATGTGGGAGGATGACTTCAGTAGCAGGGTAAAATTTTGATGAGCCAGAGAATACTTTGTGATCAGAGGAGAGTTTTTTCCTGCTTTTGTGTTCTGGATGATAAGTAAATGGATTTCTGGCTGGTTCTTGTTTCATCTGGACAGGTTCATCTATACAAATTCTGAATTATCACTTTACCATGTTTCAGAATGCAACTACACAAAGAAGAGTGTTCTTGCAGGCATCAAAGAAAGTATAGCTGAAATTTCTTATTATCTTTATTTGAGAAAAGATAAAATCTTAAGCTATCTGCCACTAAAAAACAAAAAAATCTGATGTACCTATATAATTTAAAGATAGTGTGCTGTGGAAATAAACCCCCTGGGTTAGTGAGAAAGAACAGGAACATCATGCCCCGGGCTGCACAGTGAAGTGGAAATGCTGAGAGTTTTCCCTGTCATCCCTTGTGGAAGAATGGAGTTGTAGCTACATGACCTGCATTGTATTTTCCAAAAGGCCAAACATAAAGATGGGATGTACGAAGAGGGAACAAAAAAAGAGATGCATGGTAGCTCCAGGTCATTGTCTTGGCTGTACCTATTGCCTGAAATATTAAGAATAAAATACTGTCTACCAAAAATTCCTGCATTTTCTTCTTGAAGTTGCAGTTGAGTAAATGAAGGCTTTGTGGGAAACAGCTACTTTCAGTTATCTTCTTCAGAAAAGTCAACTTTATTTTTCTATTTTACTTTTTTGGGACAGCGTGACAGTGAGTCACAAAACATCTGGTTACATCTTATAACCAAAGATACTTTTGTAAATGGAATACTGTATAATGGCATCCTGATATGACATCCAGCCCAGGGAATCTCAAGACAAAGTGAGATTGTTTAGCAGAACACCAGTGGGTATTATGTATTTAAAAAAAAAAAATTATTTTCCTTAGTTTATGCTTTTTCAGGAAAAATATGATAGTTGCAATTGAATTACTGCTTTCAATAGATGGTCTCCACCGTATTTCAGTTCTTGTAAGACTGAGAGATTCCTCTAAAGTGGGAAATGGTCAGGCTTTACTTCAATTCAGACTTATTTTTTATTTCTCCTCCAGAAACAAAAGTGGTCTAATGATGATCTATCAGATACAAAAAAGCAAAATTCTGACTGGGTGTGCCAGCCGGGGTCCTACCCTGAGAAGCATTTCCAGAGCAACTCTTCAAAAGCTGATGAGCCCTGTACATGACTTAAGGTAGGAGAGGCCTTCCTTGATCCTGGCTGCTGGCAACAGCTCAAGGACCAGGGCACCTGGGGTACAGGAAAGAGCCGTCTGTGCTTCTGTGTCATCTCTTCAGGCTTCAGCTCACCAACCCACAACGAGGTTGGCAACAAGAAACATAAATGATTTTTCCCACATACCCTAAGGAACAGATCAACTGCTTTTAATTCTGGCCTATACCAGGGGTAGGAGCTATGATCTGTAATTTTGAATGGGCTGCTTGCACCTGGAAGACAGTTTGATATGGTTCATGATGTAAGATGACAGAACGTGCAACCTACATTTCATAGTTTGTCTCTGAGATTTTACAGGTGGATCCTTGTGTCCATATCTTCACCTGCACAGGATGCACCACTGCTGCATGGTGTCATTTGCTCATTCAATGCATGTCAGCAGGTGGATTTTAGCTGATTTCCTAGAAAAAACCATTGACAACTGGCCACAGTGACTCTGACACAGCTGAGGAGTGACTTATGCTGGAGTCAGAAGTCTGGAAGTGGCTCTTTCCCTGAGACAGGATGTTCTCTACTGCCAGACTTCTCTGTGAACTATTCATTTGTCTTCTGAATAGAATTACTCCTCCAATTTTTCTGACTTTGACTTTATAGTGAATGTTCTAGGAAAATAACTTTTCCTCAGACATCACTCAAAACCCAGTTGTTTTCAACATACAAAAGGACTGAATGAGGGTGGTAGGCAAGAGGGGTACTGAAATCACACAGCCCTTTTATTGCATTTACCAGATCACCCATGGCAATAGCTGTTACTGGAGGGTAAGAAAAGAATGAATCTCAGAATGCTAATGATCTGCCTCCGTATCCCTGTCTATAGGTACAGATATTTGTCTAATCTCCTCCTAAAAGCTGGTGATGGTGTCATCCAGTGCACACAAACTCTGTATTCCAGTGCTAAACTGTTTTAGGATTAGAAGTGTTTCTTTGTGTTTTATCTGGCAGTGAAAGTGGCATATCTGCTTATCCTATTTGCTGAAGAGAGGGAGAGCTGTTAGCTCTCTCTTTTCTGAGTCTTTTCTGGCCTGAAATGATGCATGCACCAGACCTCAGGCTTCTCTTCAATAGCACAACCCACCTAATGTCCTTTAGCGTGTTCCCACAAATCATGTGTTTTGGTTCTCTGGGTGCGTGACCTCTCTCCTCTGCACTCCTTTCGTTTGCACCAAGCTATTGCAGCTTCCCAAACAGGACATGGTGCTGGGGCACTGCCAGTGCTAAGTAGAGCAGAAGATTTCTTCTCATCTGGTGGGATATAGTCCTCCAACTAGAAATTTGAATTTTCTTTGTAGTACCATGATGGGGACTCTTGTTCTGCCTGTACTTCACAATGATTTTAAGATCCTTTTCTTCAGCTTGTTGTTCTGGTTCCCATGCAGTTGACACTTGTCTGCATAGGGTATTCTGCAGCTCTCTGGTTTGTCTGAGGTGTTTTGATTTCTCATTGTCTGCTCCAACATGACAACTGGCCGTTCGTGCAATGAACTTGCTGTCTGTTCTCCTGCCCAGTTACCAGTAAGAATACTCAACAGGACTGGACCTTTGACACCTCTCTGTTGCTTATCTTGCTGTTATCTTCTTTAGAAATAGATATCTATATCTATAGTCATGTCTATATCTATACGTATATAATAATCCAGTAACAGATATTAAATCAGGTGGTCTGCAATACCTCCATTCTAACTTTTATGAAAAAGCCCATTAGTGTCCTTTTCAATGTTTTAGTTCAAGAATTTTGAATTTTCAAAGCTAACTACTCACCAATTCTGAGGTGGGTTTGGTCAGGCTTTTGGGTTTTTGTGTTGTTTTTGTTTGTTTGTTTGTTTGGGTTTGTTTGTTTGTTTCTTCTTGTTGTTTGCTTGGTTGGTTTTTTTTTTGTTTTGTTTTGGTTTTTTTTTTGTTTTTGTTTTTGTTTTTTTGTTTGTTGTTTTTTTTTTGTTGTTGTTGTTTTTTTGTTTTAATCGTAGTTTGCCAGATTTGTGTGGTTTAAAAAAAATAAATTTCTCAAAGGACATGTTCCTTAATTTGCTCCTAATGTTTCTAGTTTGAAATATTAGGCTTTTGTCATTGGTATTAGACAGATGGTTCTACTGAATCTTCTTAGTGAATATTGATATAAAGAAGACAATAAGGGCTTTGGCTTTTTGTGTCTCATTTGGCAATAGCTTCCCCTCCTGCTGAATATATGGCCAGTGTTCATATTGATCTTCTTTCATTTTCCAGGACAAATTTCTTCAGGTCTCTCGTTAGCTGTATCTCTATTAGTGACTTGCCCTTTCTGGTTTCTACCATATATAATTATTTATACATGTCCTTAGCAACCTCTCCTAGTTACCTCTTCCTGCATATTTACTTTTTGTGTTTGACCTTGGTGAAAAACCCCTCTGCTCCTGTATCCTGTCTGTGTAACGGGGAATTTGATACTGCTTCCACTTCTTCAAGAGACTAATAGTTCTTCATAACTTCTTTATTCCCTTGCAATTGTTTCTCTGGACTTTTTACACTCTTTGTTCTTGGAGGCCAATTATTTTTAATTTTTTTTTTTTCTTTTCTAGTCCTGTTTCTTTTTCTTTTCCAAAAATTATAATTTGATTATTTTTTGCTCAGTTTTGCCCTTGTTTTCTTCTACTCCTCTGTTAGAATACAAATTAGGATACTGTTTTTGCCATCTATGATAAAATGCTCGCACATGTTCCAAGTACTCTTTGGATACTTCATGTTTTACTGTATTTTTTCTGACAAATGTTCTTTTCAGATGGCTCATATTACTTTTATCACCCGTGTGACAGTGCAGCAAAGAGAGTATCAGTGGTACAAGTGGGAACATCTGTTATATTTGGCAGCCATGATATACAATTGAAATGTGAGTAAATTTCTTATGAAAAATGTCATAAATTCAGGCAATTTCAGCCCTAAGTATCAAGACTCTTTAAGCAAGTATTGCAGAATAAGACAGGACAGAGTAATAAAAATTCCAAAATGAGACAGAGCCTGAGCTGAGGAGGAATAGGGTGAAACACACTGCTGTTCATGGTCAGTACTTTTGGGGATAAAGTTCCTGACCCCCTGAAATACAGGGCATAGAAAAAAGGAGACCAGGCAGCGATGTTGTACAAGTACACTGAGCAGTTATGGGGAAGTTCTGAACAAAGAGCATGAATTTTTCTGGTGTCACATGCCTGCTACTAAATCCTAGTGTTTCAGATAGCTAAAATTAGAAAAGAAAGTAGTTTTGCAATGCTTCTTTAATAGGTCATGCATTTGTTTCATCTGTTGACTGACATGGTAACCTAGTTAGTGGTGTGTGACGGCTGCTGGTTTCTGGTCTTACAGGTAGTTGTGTTAAGACATCACCACAGGTTTCAGTTCATGTAACCTCTCCACTACACATGGCTTGCTTTTAAGGTTTTAAACTCCATGAAACCTAGTCACAGGGAGGAATTATGAATTTTATTAACAGTAAATATGATGAAAAAGAGGTATAAATTGCAGGACTAGAAAATAATAGTCTTCAAAAATTTGTATTAAAATTTAAAAAAATTTAGATTCATCAAAATATTCCATTTGATCTCAGTCACATCTAATCTGAAAGTATTGAGCAATAATCACAACCAACAAAATCACAAGATTTTGTGAAGCATTTACTGTGAAGTGCAAAGTTTGGTAAATTTATTCACATATCCATTGCCCAAGTTGGCAGAATATTTTTGACTTTTAACTTCAAACAAATTATGTGTGGAACAATTTCAAGGTGCCTAAAGAGGGAGGGAGATTCTAAAGAGGAGGGTCAGATCTCTCATATTCGAATATAAGAGCCAGCCTACAAATTTTCCACTATTCTACTTATCCTAGCTCATTTGGGCAAGAAGATATATATGCTCAGAAAACTATTTCTATAGTTTTATAATTGCAGAACAGCCTGACTCACTTTCAGCAAGTGTCTCCAGCCACATTCCCAGTTTAGCAGCCTATATTTGTATTTATTTAATTCCTTTCACTTCGATATAGCAGAGGGATACATTTGTTTCTAAAGGTGATTTGACCTTGAATACTTAAGTATTAGAAGTTGGTTTCTTACCAGGTAAAGTATGAAAAAATAGCTATCTGACATTGCTTTTAAATTCAGTTACATAAAGTACATATAAGGCACTGGAAAAGTGTTTCTCATTATCTCCTCACTTACATTTAAATATGTAGGCACAGGCATCTGGTGAAAGGGAACATGACAGCAATGTCAGTAGCAGTTTTCCATAGCCATAGCAGAAATAAAATATTTTTAAGGGAAGTACATATGAAGGAAAAAGAAGTTAATTTACAGGGGATTTTCAGAAATACCTTGTAGGAATCAGTAACACAATGTTCACATGTAGCTGCAAAGAAAACTTTCCTTATTACAGCTGAGGCTATCACAATCTTTAATGATTTTTGCCCACATTTTCTGTTGTCATAAGCTAAGAACTGTAAGTTCAATTAAAGATAGGGACCTGAGAAAAAATGTCGTTCAGCGTTGTTTTTATTTTATTATGTTGTTTTGCAATATTTAGTATTTTTCTGTAAATGTCCCAGGTCCTGGAAACAACACTAAAAAGATTACAAATAAGAACTTTAAGAACTTGATCATGCCATGTGATGCAAAAAAAAAAAAAAAAAAAAAAAAAAAAAAAAGCCTCAATCATCATAAAACCCCAGAAGACAAATAATAGATGACCTTTCTTCTTAATTTCCTTATTTTCCTTTTTTTTTTTTTTTTAGGGAAGATGAAATCATGTTGATGAGTTTTTAGAATGCTTTGATGAGGCATGTCTTGTGAGTGAAAGGAAAGATCAGTAAGAAAAAGTCCCGATTTCAAGTTATTGGCTTTTTTTACTTCAAATCTGTTGAGGCCCTGAAATAGCATTGTGTTTTACAATCCTAAATTTCTAAAGAAATCATGTGGTAATAGAGTAACTCGAGGTTCCAGAGGTTTCTAATCTATCTGTCCACTCGAAGCAAGACCATTTTCAAAGTGAGCTGAAGTTGTTTCAGTGCCTTATCCAGATGAATATTGAATATTGTCAAGGATGGAGATTGCATAGCTTTCTGGACAACCTGCTCATGCGCAGCCATCTTCTCTGCAAAAGTTGTTCCAGTTTCCTTTGTTGCAAGATGGGATTGCCTTTTGCCTTTGTGTGCACCTGAGAGAAGAATCAGTCTCACTCATCCCTGTAACCACCCATTTGGCCTGAAGACAGCAGTGAGGCTCCTCCCTGGGGGAAGCTCAGCTCCCCTGGCCTGTCCTGACCTGGCATGTCGTCACTGCAGTGGAGTTCACTCGGCTCAGTGTACTTTCTCTGTGTTTCTCGTGCACTGGGTGCCTGAAATAGGCAGTGCTCTGCAGGGGCTGCAAAGCTGAGGTGATGGGAATATTGTGTCTACCTATTTACCAGATGTGGGCTCACTAGTACGGTCTGCATGCAGGATCAGGTTCTTTAAGGCTTATGAATTTCAATTTGTATGTGGAACCAATATGTCGTTTGCAGAGTTATGTCTTCTCCATAGGTTCTGAGCAGAATCTAACACTCTTCATTTGATTTGATAAAGTAGGTTAAGATTTACAGCTTCATTTCTGTCCTTGTTTCCTTTCCTTGGAGGACTTTGATGAGGAATATTCAGGTAGTTTGAATCTACATGAGCTGAAACAAATGCTGGTTTTAGTATAGATGCATTCACAGAGACAATATCTAAAAATCAACCCACACTGAAACTGCAGGTTTCACTGTCTGCCTTAAACATGAGTCAATCACCCATGAAAACTGAAAGATACTCAAAGTTTTTTATTGAATTGCTACCTCTTAGCCACCACAGATAATCGTGGCAACAGGTTACTGTTTGTCTAGCCTAAAGTAGGTTCAGTGATAAAAACTATAGAGTATGGATGGGAAAACTGGGCATATATGCCAGAAAAAGAATATAAAGTGTCTGGACAAGTTAAGATCACATGCGCCTCTAGACGATCTCTGAATGATGCAAGAGTTTTACACTAGAAATATGGAAATAAAACTTATTGAAATAAGCATACTAATTTAGATTAAATTATTAATGTTATACCATTAGCCATCCATTCAGTTCAATCAAAATTTTTTCTCTCCTGTAGTTAATTTTTAAGCCGCACATTCTGTTTAGGTCTTCATTTTTTGGTGGCATTTGCTATCAAAAGAGCCAAAATGGTGGCAGAAGGATATTTTCGTATATTTCTGACTTAGCTGAAGCAGAAAACACTGAAAATACTGCAAGAGGTTCAAGTACCTCATGTAATTTCCAGTTTGGCTGACCAAAGAGCTGGGTTGATCATACAGTCTGAATCACTAAACAGAGTGTGATTATCACTCATTGTTAGTAACAAGTTGCACTCTTGTTAAACAATCATTGACTCATTTAGCTGACACAACTAGAGATTTTAAATAGTTCTTGTTGTGGCAGTTGCACCTCCATGGTTATGAAATTGTTTGTGACTTGTTCTGCTTGACTGCTTGTTTTTCATTGCTTGAGATGCTTGATTTTTTACTGGACGCAAGCTGGTACTGTTTACTCCTTTTATGTGAATGACTGATATTTTGAGATTTCTGAATGGGAATTTGATCTGCAATATATGTTATCAGATGTACAGTAGGCTGTTCTGAAGCTGATGAAAATTCTTGAATGTATTAACGTATTAATTGTGACCCCATAAATCACAGATAAATAAGGTCTGTGATTAGAGACCTTCCAGTTCTCATATTGCAGACAGTCTTCGGAGACACCACCAGCACCAGAATTTATCTCTGTTTATCTGAATTGCAAAGCCCATTCCACAACTCAATGGAAATAATTTGTGCTTCCATTTTAGCTGTTCTAGAGAAATGGATTGGAGCACCTCACTCTGCAGGAGTGAGCCATCACCAGATGAGAAGCTCTGTGCTCCTGTCTGGGTGGCATGCTTTGATGTTTGCCAGATGCTTTGAAGTCATCTTCACTCCTGGTCAAGTTAGGGTAAAAGCAAGTAAAAGCATTTTATTTACAAAATCCAAACACAGCCAATGTGGTTACAGAAGTAACAGGGATTACTAGAAATAAAAGTGAACCATGCATGTATTTTCTTTTCCAGGGCTTCCCTTGAAGTCTGGTTGCTGCTAGCAAGCTGTTTAGTCAGTCTCCAAATCTCTGGCACGCATGGCAGTCTTTAAATCTTAAATAGAATATTGTAGTTTCAAGGGCAAAGGGGCATTTTCTATCCAGTGTCTTCTTGGATTAATCAAGGATTCATTCAAGCTCACATCCTTTGCTCTTCCAACCCTTTTTCTTCTCAAGCAAAACCATAAACCTTTCCTTACTTGGAAGACAGATTCGATGTACTTATGCCAGGATTCCTAACCACCCTTGTGCTTAATTAAACAACTAATAAATCATCCACCTCTATAATCCATCAATTTTTCATTGTTGCCAGTGGACATTAATAAACTTTTCACAGCATTTCACACATATTTATTCATGAAGAACATGTAACTTAACAACAATGCTTGCATGCAAACACCAAAATATATTTAGTGCCTGTGGCTCATTGAGGGCCCTTATTTGTGGTATGAGCAGATTAGATCTGCCAATAATCAATAACATTAGGAAGATAATTCCAGGTGTCTGACCCTCTAGGATCTTTTCTGGGTGTACTTGCATGCCGGCCTGATTACACCATGGTTTTCGAGTCTGTCTCTGTTACAAACTGGGCAGTTCCTTCTTGTGGTTGAGACCTCTTGGAGGAAAAAACTGCCACCCATGGTACTACAAGCAGTTCAGAAACCTGATAGAGCATCCCACACAGCTCAGAAAGTAAGGCCTTGCCCAAGGAAGCTGGTGTTTAGTGAATTTGTGGCCATGGTATCTACAGGCAGGCAGTAACTGATAAACTTGGAGTGTGCACCAGACTATCATCACCAGTGGTGTGGCAAGTCCAGGGGGATGCTCAGTATCACAGTTCATTCAGGACTGTTAACTCTAAAGTTCAAGCACAAGAAGTCTAGTAGATTTTTGCTCTGTGTTCTCCCAAATTCATGATGAAAGGAATACAAATAATAAAGTATGTATCTCTTGTCATTAATGGATATGGGCTTTTTTGGTTGTGGAAAGGACCGGCTAATGACAGCCAAATTATTGTGTGTTTTTTAGTGTCTTCATTACTCAGTCAGTTGCACTTCAGCTGTCCTTGTGAAGTTGTATGCACTTTGTTTTTGCAGACTACACACAGAAAGGACCTTAAGCAAACTTGCGCCTTTCATAATGAGCCTCTGCTAGCATTTAAAATGCAGTGATTCATCTGATGGGTCATATAAATTGACTTCAATAAACAGAGATTTCCAGTAAAATATGGAAATATAAATAGGAAAGCTCAATCAGCAGCCTAGAGATTTCCAAGATGGAAGAATATAATTTTATGTGTTTTCACCTGTAGTATAGCATCTCTTGGGAATATCAGGAGATATAACAGTAGAAAAGTTACAGATCATATCTTTATTCTAACTTTCTCACATATAAGAGTTACATCATTATAATTTAGAATCAAAATAGGACTGAGCAGTGAATTTGCCTGCATGGTTGGCCACTGTCTTTCCTACAGGGAAGTGAAAGATTTATTTTAAAATTTTAAGATTTATTTTAAAACTTATTTTAGAATTTTTAAAAGTTGTTTTTTTTTGCTTGGGTTTGTTTGTTTGGTTGGTTGGTTGGTTTTTTTGGTTGTTCATTTCGTTTTGTTTCTAAAACTTATGTAACTATTAACAGCTAAACATGGAGAGTGTGAAGAGTAAAAATTCTGATCATCAAGAGAACCATTAAATTGTGATTTATTTTTGCTATCACATATTAAAATCTTCATCTCACTGCAAACTTGCAGTTTGAGCTTTGGTGTTGCTGAAATGGCAGGATAGAGACTTGCGCTCATCACCAGTGTCCTCCCCACTGTGCTGGACACAGAAACTGCCCAGGACTCATCTCCTGAACAAGAACATCTCCTTATTCCACCCCATCATGATAATCCAGTCAAAGACGTCAGCCTGTGCTCTGCCAATCTGTCATCCATTACCAGATATAATAAATATACCTGATTTTGGTGACACGTATTTTGCTGATTCTGCTGGTCCTTCAATTCATCCATCTCCAGCATTAAACCTTTGGACAACTTCTGATCTACTTAAGGACCTAAGAAGTCAGAAGAATTGACTATGAAACTTTCTGCCTCAGCTCTCTGACATTGCACAGCAGCTCATTTTTCAGTTGCATTACACTGGCATGTAAATACACAGAGGGTGACCAGGGAAACTGTGAGCTTGCTGCCTCTGCAGATTCCGGAGTGGCTGTCTGCAGATGCCCATGTGGTGCTCTCTGGCTGATATTTGTTGCCAGTGATCTCTGAGCATGAAATGTAGATATAAGCTAGCCTCTATTACTGAGACTGGAGGGTGTCTTTTATATAAATTGAGTCAAAATGTCCTCAGAAATATTCTGTTAGTTCTTGCAGTTTTTTTTGTGCAGCACTGGTTGCTGTTATCTGGGTTTGGCATTATCCTGAGTGTGTCAGATGATAGATGAAAAAAGGAACAGGCTGCACATGCAGCACCTCCATTGCTGTACTTTTTGTGTGCTTGGAAACGGGCAGCACGCCCAAGAATACTGCAGCACATCCTTGCAGTCAGTGGCCAAGACTCTCACCACATACTACTGCATTAGATTTGACGTACAATCTCCGGTACTTTGCTTTGCTCTCTGTGGCCGAGCTCATTTTCATCTACTAGGTTTAGTCTTACTTACGTAGCAGTGGAAAAAACAAAGAAAGAAGCTTTTTTTTTCCTGGCCATATCAAATGAATATAGAGGGCCAAATTATCAGCAAGGAAAAGACCAGCAAAGACAATTAAGCTAAGAGTTTGATCCAATACACCTAATAGAAACTTGATCCTGGGAAGCGGACAATGTTGATCCTGCTTAATGGGAGGAAATTAATAATTTGAATCATATTTTGTACCAAAATAATATGGTTCAATAAAGAAAAAAAGCTTATGTTATTAAATCAACTGAATTATTTGTAAAGAGGTTAACTGAATAGTGTATTACAGTTCAGTTTCAATTCATCAGATTTCAGGGTTAGGTGGGCTGTGTTTCCGTATGGTCCTTCACACAGCCCAGCCTGCAGTTTTTGATAAGGATAATGTGCATTAGGTCTGCCTAGCTGAGTGTTAGCTATTGGTGTCTCTTCTCCCTCACTTGTGGGAAGTAGTTCTGCACCTTAGTGGGAACTAAGACATACATGTGTCTACGTTCCCAGACATACAGACGAGTCCTCTTTTTCCAGCATAGGTCAGAGGTGGGATTGATCCCTCAGCTTCAGAGTGACAACAGCAGGGCTGCACTGCCCCTGTGCCACGGCATTTTGCAGCCTCATGGATTCATCTCACACTGTCTGTACCTCTGCAGCTGCTGCAGTGACCATCCCCAGCACCAGCCCAACCAGCAGAGAAACGCCTTGTCCTGTTTCCTCCAAAGCAGGAGTGAGATACAGAGGTGTGAGATGACAGCTCCTTTTCTCTTCACATGCGCAATCTGAGAGTCTCTGACTGTCTGATCACAGTTTCCTTCATCCCCTGTTTTGTGAAATAGGTACAGTAGTGACTGTACAAGACAGACAAGCTCTGATCTTGCTTTCTTCTGCTTTTCAGTTCTGAGCAAGTTGAAAGGTTAAGCATGTAGAGTATTTTTAAAGCAAAAGTTTCAGAAAGGTTTGAGCTGCATGTACCATCCAGCCCTTCCAGGTAAATATTACATAAACCAATAAGATGAAAAGTATGCAGGGGCTTCAAAGTTTTTAAAAATGAAAATATTTGGACTGCACCATTCTATGGGAAATTAAAAACTGGGATATTGTTATGATTCAGCTTAATGGTTTTTAACACCTATGGACCTATTTTGGATGCTGGGTGACGTCACATTGAAAATCTATGATCTTTCTAGATTTTTTAGACAATATCTTGCTAATAAAAAATTTTATGATCACACCAGAAACTGTAGTTATGGTAGTTCTTCATAGAAAGGATATTCAAATTTACTATTTTCTTTAGTAAAATAATGACTAAATCCAAGGATCTTTTTCAGTTTTGAAAAAAAACCAGTTTTCAGAAATGCCAAGAAACCACCCATACTATCTTCCAGAATATTAGACACTGATTCTTTTTTATGTATAAAAACACAGTTTGGGAGGCAGGATCTGTTTCAAAGTGGACTTCAAAGGAACTTTGAAAGTGTCCTTTTGTTTGCCATTTTATGAACACTGAAGAACATCCTCTTTGATGTTTTTCTTTGGAAATACCAGGATTGTTAAGTGTTTTCCTACCTGACATTAGTTAATTATTTTTACCTAGTTAATAAAGTTAGATCAGTGTTATATATTGAAGTGAATTAATGAACCATTTTGACACTCAATTCCATTGTTCTGCATTACCCTTGGAGAACCTCTAAGGAGTTTTTAGGAATTTTACAATGACCCATCATGCCTTAGTTGAAGTGGCAAAAATGTCACACATTGTATTGGAGTGGTTAAAAAGTCAAAAACAAAGGATTGTGCACAGTCCAACAAAAAGTCAGGTTTCCTGTCAAATTGCTCAATTGTATTCTCTTTAGCCCATCATGACATCATCATTCAGCAGTTCCCCTGTCATCACAAAATCTTGGAAGAAAGACAGAACCTGAATTTATATTGCAAAAAAACAAGCCAAGTAAAAGGAAGACTTGCGTTTGTTTGGGAAAAAGAAAAAACAAAAACAAACCAAACATGTTTCAGAAGAGCTTTATCTGTTACAAAGACACAAAAGGCTGCTTAGATCCAATTCTTGCTTTTTTCTACCACTGGAGAATTCCAAATGGCATGCAGTTTTTCCCATACGGAGTGCCCTGACTGCAGAATGAAAGCTGTATATCATGCATGGGCAGAGACACAGTGAAGTCAGTGAGCTCTGTGTGGGTGTGCAATAGATCACAGCCCAAAGAACCATATTTCAGGGCCTGCTCAGGGACTGTGTTGCAACGAGGTCTGGGGATGAGGGTGTGCTGGATGCTTCCTGCCTTTGATCACTGCAGATCTGCAGCGGCTGCCAAGCCTGAACAAAGAGGCAGAGCTGATGCAGACCAAAGTCTCAGAGGCCAGCTGCAGAGACCAGAATTATGAGAATTTGGGGAATTCTCAGTATTTTTTTCTTTGGACATAGGAACTAGGCAAATAAAACTATCAGCTGCTGTGACAACAGAAGATGGCCAAAGGAAAGAAGATGCAAATCAAAAAAACCTGGCTACCGAAGCTGGGCTAGCTTTCTGGCTGAAATTGTAAAAATATGAAAAATAAGGAATGTGTCCCACAGAAGAAAACATTTGAAAACTATGATTGTAAGCTGGAGATCATGGTGAATTTTGAATGGAGATTTGAAGACATAAGGCCAAAAGGGAAAATTCCACAGAGACATAGTAAAATTGCAACAGCTCTTGATCTAAAGCACCTAAGAGCACTCCACGAAGGGTGCTGTTATATTTTAGCAAAACTAAAAATTTTGGCCCACTGCTCCTCTAATGACTTTTTAAAAAATATACTATCACTTTTTGTATTCACAGTTTTCAATCAAAATATCTAGATGGCCAATTTAATACTCGCCTCTTGTGCCAGTATTGTCCTGTAATGAAAGTAGCCCTTTTCTTCCCTAATTTACCCTTCATTAGAAGTGTATGGACAGCAAGCATAGTCATAATATTCATTCAGCCTTCATTTTCCTAGATTAATCAAGACTTTCTTTTTCTAGAGTCTTCAGCTGAGAGTTGAATACCTCTGACCACCTTAACAGTCAACATCCCAGTTTGCTCTTTTTGAAACCTTATTGAGCATGGCTTCCTGGAGTGCAAATAATCAAATTATCATCAGTACCTTGCTCCATTAAAAAAAAATTCTCTCTGGGTAAATCCTGACCTGTTGCTGTTGGGGTGGTCACAACACACACGGACAGTGCCTCAGATAAAGCGCAAAAAGCTGTTTATTAAACAAAGCAGCCTCTTTTATACACCTTTTGTATGTTGTCATTTGTGTCACAGATTCATTGGCTGCTAAACTACTACAATAGACTGACTGGCTACTACTAACTAAAACACGTAGTCATTGTCTACCTATGGCATAAGCGTTGAAGCATTCAGAAAAATAACAGGTGCAGCTATGTTGCTGGTTTTCTCCTTCTATTGTTTAACTTTCATGCTTCTGTTGATACTATATTCTCATGGATAAAAACTAACTGCTTTTCTTCTCATGGGCTTTTCTCACAGATAGAAGTTAACCATGTCCAAATTAAGGTCTGTGAAGCCTCCAGACCTGCTGTCTGCCTCAACATTGACAAATATCTTGCCTTTTGTTATAAATGCATTATTTTGACATTTTACTGTTGTCCTACCATCAACTCATGTCTGTGTTTTTTCTTCTCTCAAGATATTCCTAGCCGATCACAAGACTCTCTTCTTTGGTCATGTATTATATTCCCAGGTATTGCATGCCTTGGAAATAATTAATTTCCACCCATCTATTACTCTAGTAAAGTATGTAGTTTGTTCTCGTGCATGTTCCCACCTTTTGAGTTGAGTTTTTAATGCAAATATTTAACAGGGTCTGTCATGCGACTGGCTGAGCATGAAAAACTCCACTAACATTCAGACAAGTATCTTCTCCTTGAGATGTACCAGCTGTCATTTCCTCTTTAACATTTCCAGTCCCGTATGTCTGCTAAAAAGTACAGCCTCTAACTCCTTTCTCCTGTCCTCCACACTCTTCCCTTCTGCTGCCAAATCATCTTCCTATCTAGCAGCATGCTTTTCTTGCTTTGGTTCCTTTACCACAAATCCTTGTTCTCCTTCCCTTCTTCTAACCAGAAGCTCAATCCACCCTCACAGTTATTTCACCTTCTCATATGGCTTCATGGTAGTTTACTGTGTTGGGTGAAAATCCTCTCCTGTCCTACTTTTGATGATCCCTGTGTTATGGAGTTCCTAATTTCTGCATCAACCAGCTCTCTTATCCACACCTGAAAAACCTGAATTTTGTTTTTGAATGACTTTCAGCACATCCATCACCCACTTCTCTCATCATGTTTACAGTTTCAAAGATGGCAAATTATGATATCGCCCATCAGATGAGCTGCCTATCCATGAACAGATGTTTTATCCTTCCCTCATCAGCAGGCTGTTTTTCATCTGTTCTGTTCCTCTAGTCCGCTTCCTTACCCAGTGATCTGTTCCTGTCCCTTTTTTTTCATTTCAGGCAAGTTCTTATCCATTTGCTGAAAAGTTAAACTCACTTGTTGCTGATCTGAAAGAGTACTGGTCTCTTCTGATCTGTTTTTATGTTCATGCTCCTTCTTCCCAAACTTACATCCAGTTTTGTTATGGCCCTTTAGGCAGAAATCATATCATGTATTTCTACTCCCTGCCAACCTGGAGTCCCTCTTCCACAGCTTTGAAACACAGGGTTTCAGGTGCTGTGGGTAGGAGTAGGTCTGTCCTAGCACAGGGCAGCTCACCTGGCATGTCTGACTCAGTCTAGCAGCTCTTGGAGCAAATTACCCTCTGTGGCCAGGATAGTGCAAAGGCCATTTATCCAGCTCCTCCCCAGTCAGCAGGACTGGGCAAAGGTGCAGCAACGTTGTGCCACTGGTTTTTGAGATCCAGGCAGCATGGGCAGGAGAGGTTGGGAGCAAACAGCCTCAGCACCACCACACAGGTGCATCTGTTGCCCACGTGTGACAGCTCTGGCATACCTTCCACTACACTGCTGCTATAAAACAGGATTAAAAATGTATTCTCTCAGTTAAGTTCAGCATTGAATCCACATTTATACTTTTTGTTAAAAAAATGCTTTAAAAATCTGTTCTTTATAGCTATCTTTCCCTGCAGTTTTCTGGTGTTTGTTCTTAATAAAATTTACATTATGAAGGATCAGGGTAAATACTCCATCATGAGCACCATCAAGTTTTTTAGGATTTTTTTTTCTCTTCTCTTAGTAAATTGATATCATGTGTGTTTGTTAAGAGTCAGGGGATAGATTAGCTGACCAGAGAATGCTGATGGCTTATCTTTGCTTTATCTTTACAACTTCAGAAAAGCAGCATAGTGACACTAAGGACAAGTGCAACACTCTGACACTCAACGTAACTCTTTGACATAGGCTGTAAGTGAATGGCAATAAATCACTAATTCTGTGTTTTTGAAGGTTAGATCACTTTCTTTTCACAGCTCATTATAATTATCATCTTTTTATTTAAAAAGTCTGGACCAAAACAAGTTTTTGTGAAACTCTGCAGAGTTGTTAGCACCTGAGCAAAAGCAGTCTAAAGAGACAGAGGTCAGGCTCTCAGAATCAGGGTGAATGTCTTCATTATTACTTCTCCAAGTGAGAAAAATATGAATCCAAGTATTGTCTCCAGACCACTGAGACAGCAGGCTCAGTCATAACATCTCAGTGGCAAAATAAGAAACCTATGAAGCTGTAAATACAAGCTTCTAAAGAGCATGTGACTCAGAGCTGATGCAAAGATTTCTAATTTCCTGGGTGAATAGGCAGTGTGGTTTCAGCAACATTCCTTCTAGATCCACTTCAAGTTTAAGACTCTCCAAACTAGAAATGCCACTGGGAGAGAAAAAATAAAGCTTTGTGGAGTAAAATGCACATCTAAATATACCTTTCAAGGAGGACTGACTTTTTCATGCAATATGGTAAACTGCTCCACTACCTTGAATAATGTTGCCGTATTCTTCTTTCTTTGACATGCTGTCATGCTTCGTGTCATTCTGGAGAGTACGACTTTAAAATCCAGCATGTATTTAGTGTAATTAAAACAAGTCATCATTACTTGAGGAATATCTACTTGAGGAATATCTATTTAGGAAGAGAAATTATTGTGGTTTATACCTTTATTAATATTTAATCTCAGTCTAGAAATCTTGACTTTGGAGCTGTAGAAAGCACCTAGATAAGGCAGTGACTCAGCTGGTAAAGTTTCTAAAAGGCCCAGGCTGTGATATCCCTAGACAAGAATAATCATTCTAAAATAAATATTAAAAAAAATTAACAAGAAAAAAGCCCACTGGATAACATTCACTGTTATTTAAGTAAAATTTCTGAACAATTTGAGAGATTAAACTTCTGATTTTGAATGTGATCAAGGCTGCTCATGACTTCTAAAAGGAGTTACGTACCTCCTTCAGAGGAACATAAACTTCACTCAAAAATAAAAAAGGGGAACCTAACTTATGGTTAGATAACTTATGGCTAACTTACCCCAAGCCCATGTTAGGCAAAATCAAACTGAAGCAATTTTTATTTGTGCTGTGGTATGCATCCTGAAATTATGCTATCTTTCACCCTTCTGGAGTAAACGCTCATATAAAAAAGATCTATTTGAAAGGCAAAAGCATGGATTCTTTCTCTGGCTCTGAAACTTGTTTGAAGAGAACACTTTTTGGCAGAAAGTGCATTTCTGTGAAAAAGCCAAATATATGGCCTTTCAGTAGGTCAGTGTTTGTTGGACACTGGAAGTGTACAGGACATCTTTATGTCTTTCCTTAGCACCACCAGGAGTGATGTGTTTGGACACAATGCTTGGAAATGACAGTGGATGCTGGGGCTTACGTTGGTTGTCACAGACGTAGGCAGCCACCCCTGCTCCTGTCACCAGAATGTGGAAAGAGAGGCAAAAGAAAAAACCCTAATCATCAAGAAGTTATAAAAAGAGTCAATAAAAGCAAACCCTCAGAACAAAAGATGGCCTCTGCTATAGGTCCCAAAGGTCACGGTTCTTAGCATAATGGAGGAACGAAATCCCTTCTAGGATAGAAGGTAATAAAAGTAATTTGCTTTATTAATCTTTGGCCCTCATTGCAAATTGATTCTAGATACACCTGCTCATTGAATGAAGAAAAAAAAATGTATTTCTAGTGGTTTAGAAGCTGTTATTAAGTTTCATTCTAACATATCAAGGCACTGCTATTATCGTATCTTTGACAGGATGACAGAGTTCTGCTATTCAAAAAATAAATGACCTGGACCTCTCTTTGTTGCTTTGTTGCTAAGTATGAGCATTGAAGTTTTTTTTCTTTTATAAAACCCAAATATTACACCAATACATAATTATTTTATTTATGCTAAATGATCATTTTAAACTCTGTTGAGTACTTTGAAATGCTGGAGGCATTATTACTAGTTTGTGTGAAGGAAGCACATTTTCTTTTTGCTTTGTTACAATGCAGATGCAGACAGAGGGTGGTGGCTGTGGGGTTGCAGCCAGTGATGGGTAATTCATGCAGTGCACATAAAACCCCACTCTCACTTGAGTAACAGATGTCAGACACACTGGCATGAACTTAGGGATCTGTCCAAAGGTTTTGGAGAAACAAAACAGAACAAGTAAGAGAAGTCTGGGGTAGTGTAATAAACCTTCATGTAAACACAAGTCTCCTGCAGCTGCATCTGAGCACAGTCAGTCAGAGCCAGTTCAGGTACTTCTGCCCATGTCCATTTGGGTGACTCAAGCTACCTCTGGAACAAAGCTTCGGGATAGAAGCGTCACCTAAGCAGGCTGACGAAAACTGCGGGTTATTGGCAGCGCTGAGGTGTCTCAGATGCTGTCAGTGCCAGGAAACAGCCCCTGCTTCTCTTCATCAGTCAGGACAGGATGACTGGAGGCCTCAGCCTGAAGTGGCTGATGGACATGCTGTTCCCTTCTTTTTAATTAAAGGTGTTTTAAGAGACCATGGTAATGGGATTTATACTTATGCAATCACTAGATTTAATTTATACAAAGAGCCTCTCTGTCAGGAAAAATGTGGCAAATAAAATAGCAACAATAGGAGGGCTTTTGACTGCAAGGTGTGAAAGGTCTGGATTAGAGGCTTCAAACATGAAAAAACCGGGAGCTTTTCTGTCTTGTTTTGAGAAATATCCTCAGGAATTGTACAGGCTGCTGTGAAGACTTGGAAACGGAGTTCATTGGCAAATGACAAGAGTCCCAAGATCTCTCCAGGTCTGCCTAGGGAAAACTTCTTGCAGGTTCTTGTATTCAAAGCAGAAGGCAGCCAAAAGGAAGGGAAGGAGCATAGTGCTGGAAACTGCACTCTAATTATGGAGATTTTTTCAAAGGGACATCGCTCAGCAAGCCATGTCTGAGCCAGGGAAAAGAGTAGACAGATTGCTTCATACTTCATCTGTCGAGAGCCAGCCAATATCCTAGGGATAAGACCAGGAAAGCTTCAAGCAGCCAAGAGTAGGTCTCCAGGGCTTAGCCAGATAAGCCAAGCCAGTAGGAACTGTCCCTGCTCCAATAATTAGGTGTTACAGAGAATAGTAGTGACATTATGCACATGGTTTCCCAGTCCTCTCCTATGCCACATTTCTGAGGTCCAGCCCAGAAATGGTGTGACCTCAAACAAAGTACATCCTGGCCAGGTCTCAGCTCTGACCACTGCATAAAATCAGCCCAGCTTTCAAACCCCTAAATAGTCAATAAGTGTAAGAGCAGCAACTTAGGGTGTCATGGCAATTTGCTTTTTCTAAGGCAGAAAGGAAGGAAGAGAGGAGGAAGGGAAGGAACACAACTCAGAGAGGTACCTTTGCTTGGGCACCGGAGGTAATGAGCCAGAGGGTACCCTGTTTGCCAGTGCTGAAATGCCACCTTCTGAAACCTAGTGCACGGCAAATGGCATCAGCATGGTAAACTCCAGCAAACAGGTTTCTGATGCTTCCTTTGAATTTTCATTTGCTGTGGTGGACAGCATCACAGAGAAAAATAGAATCAGCTAAAACTATTTTCTTGGCTTCCTTCCAGCTATGCTAACCTTGATGCTGAGTCACATATTAGTGTTTCTTCAACCAGGATGGCACCAAAGTAACCTTCTGTTCCCTGCTGCCACAGCAGAGTGTTTCCAGAGGCCAGATTTAAACCTTTTATTCCCAGGACAATTATCTGAGGATGGTTTCAGTGGCAGTGTGGAAGCAGAGAGCTGATACTGCCCTCCATGAAACAGAGACCAGAGTCAGTCCCACATTAGACCACAGTGCTTAGAAGACACCATCAGCCTGACACAGCTTGGTGTTATTTTCTTGCTGTGCAGATTGACTTCAGCTGTTTGACATTTAAGCTGTATTTTGTAGCATTTATGCAAATCCAAGCACATTTGCTTTTACCCATCCAGCTATTTTCCCACTGAAAACACTGCCTTTGAACCTGCTATATTTACCAAAATCCAAGATAACACTGCATCCAGCACAGGCTTATAAATTATCTAGGCTGATTTAAAAAAAAACAAACAACAAACTTAAATCTGTTTCTACTACAAACCAGAGCACACAACAACAACAACAAGTGTAGCAAAATAAAGAAATCCCAGAGGGAACTACTGCAGCAAATAGTACTGATTTCTCCAGTGGAGAGCTCTTTACTGTGAAACCTAACATGATGTGTTCCCAGAAAGGTGTTCTTTTATAGTAATGTAAGCTATCCTGTGTCTGTGAGGTCAACTTGAAAAAAAAACTTTAAAAATAAAACCCACTCTGGAAACAAATTTACTTTTTGTACAACAGCAATCTTTTTTACAACTGAATGTCTTCTGTAGTTTTTATCAGTATAGTTAGATAGTTAGTTAGTTTGCAAGGAATCTACATATCTACACAAATATCTTTGCAGCAAAATTGAAACCATGGTATTTTTTGGAAATGGAATTTACATTTGTGCAAAAATACTTTTATCCATACATGAAAAAACAAGAAAGGAAACACATCATGGTAATAACACAGAAAAAAAAGGATTTACATTGTTCAGCTTAATCACAAAAGAAGCTAAAGAGTTAGTACAGATCTCACGTAACATCTCTTTGAGTCATGAGGTTCCTAATGACTTTGATGAGCATAGTGGACACCTCAAACAGAATGGATTTTAGAAAATTCCCAGGTGATGGCAGAGCAGTACCTTCTACACTTGCTTTCAGCAAAGTAGAAGCATTTCAGCTCTACTGGCACAGAGACACCGAGTGCACTACTCTGCAAGTATGAATACCACTTCTTGAACGCGTTTCCTTCAGACACGTAGGTGCTTTTTATGTGAGAGATGCTGGACATCTTGCAGGCTGGGGTAGGATAGTTTGATGGCCTGGTGAGCATTTCAGCTCTCCACAAAGTCCCCCACTGGTGCCAGCACAGCAGGACATGGTAGACAAATGGCAAGTGTCCAAGACTGATGATTTTTTTTGCAGATCTGAAACGAAGCTGCAAATGCATAGTCATAGTATTTTTCTGTTGCAAAGAGGTATTTGGAGATTGGGGATCAATAGCTCCCTGTATCCCAAATTTATAACGTATAAAAATGTTGCTCCTGTTTTACCAGCAGTGTGCAGAATGTGCTTGTTTTTGTAACTCATCTGAAATGATTGCTTTAGTAATCAAGGAATAGTTAATCTTAAAATGCACAGGTTAGCCAATATTAGGTTAAGATCCACGTTATATTATTCGTAGAGCATGAGGCACCACATTTGTGTAGCTTAATATGAGCTGCTTTTAGATACTGAATACTTCTTGCTCTCTGTCTCCTCTTTTTCTTTCCAAACAGATTTCTTATTGAGAAAGGGGGGCACAGTGTGTAGGGCCTGACTGGCATGTGCCAAAGAGCAAACTGTGTTCATCACTGTAGAAGGAAGGAGACGGGCAAAAAACAAACAAACAAACAAACAAAAGACATAGCAACATAAAAGAGAAGCAGGAAACAGAAAAACAAAGGAGTAAAGGAAAACGGGACGGGCCAGCACCCCATATTGCCTTATCTTTGCAACATGCGGTTCATAAACACATGTATGCACTTCACACAAAAAAAGGAGGAGGGACCCAAAACAGAGATGCAGTAAACAGGAGAAACAACATCCCACTCACAATACTCTTGGGGACAGCTGCCATAGGAGCAGTTTCCAGTGAGTTCAGGGGCATTTGTTTGTGCACAGCTGATGTCCCAGAAGGAGAAATGTGGCAGGGAAAAAGTGTCAGTCATAACTTCTCCAATTATGCAGCAAAAATATCTATCTGAAAATATGCCAGGCTCCCTAGAAACTCCCCCTTCACTCCCCTCATTCTTGTAATATCCAGCAACATCACTCACACCCTGTTAGGCTGTCCCTAGGGCAGGAGCCCTCAGAAACAGGCCTGCCTCCAAAACAGCTGCTTTTGGTGTGCATTGCAGCTCTTTTAAAGGAAAATGCTCTAATTCAGCTGCCACAGGAAAGGAAAAATGTGAGACATGTCCACATGACCTTATGAGCCAGTTTTGTTGGGATGCCAGGACTGGTACCAGCTCTTCATCCCCTCCATTGTTTCTGGCCACAAGCAAAAGCCGCATCATTAAAAGTGCTGCTCCTTAAACTTCTTCTTACTTCGGTTCCCTTTTTGAAAGCCTAGTTGGTCTGTTTTGCTTGCTTACCAAAAATAAATGCAACTGAAGCAAAAGTTAGTGCTAATGCCCCTCTTGCACTGCCTACCCATGCCTTGTCTGACTTATGTTACTTGCAAGGGGATAAAACCCCCATGCTGTGGCTGGTAGTTTTCTCTCCAGTAGACTGAGAGGAAAAACAATATTGGCTTAAGAATGAGATCAGCCATTCCATTCCTTGGTCTAATACAAAAAAATTGTAAAAGGTAAATAATTTTATATAATTGTTCTTGTTTGCTTTAAATAATGATAAACAATTTTTTCTGCTTTTCTTTTTCTCTTATTTTTCTCTTTTTCTTCTTTTCTTTTCTTTTCCTTTCTTTTCTTTTCCTTTCTTTTCTTTTCTTTTCTTTTCTTTTCTTTTCTTTTCTTTTCTTTTCTTTTCTTTTTTTTTTCTTGTTTCTGGGGTTTTTTTGTTTGGTTTGTTTGGTTCGTTTGGTTTGGGTTTTTTTTTGTTTTTTTTTCTCTTCTCCTTCCCCTTCTCATTTTTCTTTTGTTCCTTTGTATTTTCCATTTTAAAAAAATTAGGGTACTATTCCTGACCACTATTCCCTTTGTGCAGAACCAGAAACATCCTGATTATTTTACCTAACTTCAAGACTTTATTGAGGAACCCCACAGGCAGGATTCATTTGGAAGAAAGGTTGATGCTGTTCCACAGTTCTGCACAGGACAGGAGTAAGGGTCCACTTATTGTATATTGATCTGTGGTATTCAACAGCAAGAAGATGCTGGATTGACTTGTGAGAAGGCAGAGGGGGTGGTGGATTTCTTGGTAATGTATTCAGAATGCAAAAAATCTCCTTGTTACAGAGGCAGTGATGTAATTGAAGCCCAGCTCACTTATTCACCTTGGGCTTTGCCTGCAGGTGTGCTATTTCACTGGCAAACCAACACCAACCTCTGCATTTCCCCACACATGCAGGTAAGTGTTTATACACCCTTGCCCCTCGAGAAAAGATTCAGCCTTGAAAATGATTCAGTACTTGATGAGCCTCGGTCTTTTCAGGAGCGCCTCAGAGAGGGCAGATGCTTTTATGCTTTCAGTAACGTTGTCACTCCTTCCAGGTTTCTGCAGGATCCTGTTCGTGTCAAGTGGGTCTTCCAGTGATAAATTAATCATATTGTTCTGAACTGAAAGTAATTGGCCTTTCCTCTGTGCAGCTCCTGAAAAAGTGCCAGAGAACGTCACTGCTCCACTTTACATAGCTTGACTATATTTAGTATGTGCTATACCACAAACTCTAATAAAGCCTGTGAATCTTGCCTTTTGTTCAAGAGATGCAGACTATTGTCTCAACCAGGGACACCTTAACATGTTTTCACATCTTGTGGATTTCCACTTCATCTCTTCCTAAACCTTCAGTGCCGTGTCCAGCATAACAGCAAAGTCACCAGTTCATGTACAGTTTGGAATATGGGATAAAACTCTAGTAAGACTTTTTTATTAAAAAGCATATTAAGAATCATCTTGGCAGTCTTCTTCCCCATTTTTTTTTTCTGTTTATTCAGAGGAGATAAGTGAGCTGTCAAGATGTGAATTAGCTTCTTCATTGAACTGGGATAGTTTTTGAGGGCAATCACTACTTGCTGGTTTACCACTTGCTGTTTTGTGGTGTTTCATGATAAAGAGATCTCATTTTTGAAAAAAAGAAGCAAAAAATGTGCTCGAAAACATGAAAATTGGGAGATTTTTCACCAAAATTCTTTTTTTTCAAATACATTATATTTATTGGTGAAAATTGAATCATTTTGTGGGAATGTGTTCAGACTCCTATGGAATTTCAATGGAAAGCTGGCAATCTTTCTGTTTATTTAGACATCTGAAATGGACATATTTTTTGCTGCATTTTGGAAAAGTTGCCATTCTGCTACTAAACACCAACAAGTTCTCTTGTCTTTAGCTGGAATGTCCCAGAGCCCAGTGATCCAAAATTAACAAACTAGCGTTTCAAAGGTCTTGTAGATGTGGCCTGAGAATTCACAGGTTATTATGCTTTAGTCTTTTGAAGCTTTGAGCATTTTAAAAAGATGGAAGTTATTGGGATTTCTGGAATCTGGAAATTTTCAAAAGGCAGTTCAGTCATGACTTGCATGACTTTGAGCAGGACTGTTCATAGAGTATAGAGTGGTATGGGTTAAAAGGAACTCTAAAGACCAACTAGTTCCAATTCCTGCACCACACCTTCCACTAGACCAGGGTGTTCAGAGTCCCATCCAACCTGACACTGATCACTTCCAGGGATGAGGCATCCACAGCTTCTCTAGGCAATCTGTTCCACTGCCTCACCATCCTTTCAGTAAAGAATTTCCTCTTAATATTAAACCTTAATCTACCCTCTTTCAGTTTAAAGCCAACCCTCCTTGTCCTATCACCACATGCCCCTGTAAAAAGTCCCTTTTCTGCTTTTCTGTAAGCCTTTATGTACCTTTTAGGCACTGGAAGACTGCTCTGAGGTCACCCTGAAGTCTTCTCTTCTCCAGGCTGAACAACCCCAACCTTCCCAGCCTGTCCTCATAGAATTGCTGCAGCCTTCTGATCTTGGCTCACCTCTGCACTTGCTCCAATGGGTCCATGCTTTGTGCTGAGGACTGCGGAGGTGGATGCAGTGCTACAGGTGGGGTCTCAAGTGGTTAGAGAAGAGGGGTAGAATCCTGCTGCCCACACTGCTCTGGATGCAGCTCAGGATGTAGTTGGCCCCCTGGGCTGCGGGTGCAGGTTGTCAGGTCGTGTCCAGCCTCTCATCCAAAGCAGGAAGTCAGATTTGCTGTTGGAATCTGAACTATCCTTCCACGCTAGAAAGGCAGGTTCTGACTGACTCAGTTTAAACTTCATGCTAATTTGCAGATTCCAAGACCAAGCAATAAAGGTTCACGTGTTACAATCTGCATTTTTCAAAACTCATATCTAAGGTGTTTCTTTTAAACACTCCATTTAAGAAAATCAGATTTTCAGAGAACATTTGAAGGCTGAGGAAAATTCCTTATATCTGTAGAAACTGAACTTGTATGTTTAATTAAAATGATAAGCTGAGGCACATGACTTCAAAAGGCATTATCTTATGTAACTTTTTAAGGTCATATATTAGCTATGACCAAGAAAAGGTCTGGAAGGGTGGACCATATGGTGCAATAATTTAGGATCCAACTTGCTGTTCTTTATATAAGGGGGCAGAGCTAGTTAAGCACAATTTAGTACATTTTACAGTTTTTACTATTTGTATGTGGAATTTATGAAAGATCTTCCCAGAAATGGGTTCACAGACAGAGATTCCCAACATAGCACATTTGGAAAACACCTTGAAAATAATTACTGTGACAAAATTAGAAGCTCTGCTAAGAAACTTAACAACATATTTCAGCAGCTGACACTACCCTCTGATATATTGGAAGTTCAAAACCTCAAAATTATGCTCACAGTGGGAAGTTGATCGTTTCCAGTTGCTCCCAACTTCTCTCTCTGAAGCATTATCATCAAAAGGGCTGTAGCAGTTTCAGCACATCTGTGCTTATGATTTTAACACCAAAATCCCTCTATTCAAATTTTATCTTTAGTAGCTGAGGAAATGCACAAATAGAAGCAGATGTCTTATGTGAAAAAAACATTACCAGAAACTTAGGAACCAGTCCAGATTCTTCAGGAATCCATGTTTGCTCTGTTGAGTTTGAATGGTCCTGCTTTTTGCACAATGCTATTAAAGGGAAATTGTGCTTGCTTTTGAACCAGAAAATATTAATGGACTTGGAGCCAATGCAAAAATGATGCTGCATTCAGGAGACACACTCCTCTTTTAGAAAGTGAGATCTTTGTCTCTGGAGAGAAGGCAGTGTTGGGTTGTTGCTGCCTGGGAGAGGGACAGCTTAGACCTGCCAAAGAGCCAAACCTTTGGGTGGCTCAGGAATTTCAGTGATGGGTTTGGGACAAAGCCATGCTCATTCTTTGGCTTGTAACAGAGCCCACATGATGCATGAAACTACTGAAGATGAAAAAGATAAAATGGAAAAGGCAAGGCCATTTAAGAGCGTACAAGTAAGTGTTCCTGTAATCATCAAATAACTGTATAGTGTCAGAAGTTCCAGAAGTTGAGAGGAAGATATTCAAGATGTCACTCTTCAAAATAGAATGACATATGTTTTCCAAAATTTTATTCTGTTCCTTGGTCTGTATGGAGCTGAGCATGCATTCTTCCTCCCACTCTGTCTCGCCTCTTTCCTAATTTCCTCACTGTATGTAAAAAACATTAAAAGGTTAGGAATTTCTGGACATCACAGGAGAATGAATTAATGGCAAAGCTCTTTCTGTGGACTTCTATTTCTATATACAACCATGCCATCTTAGTGAGACATGAGTTATTCTGATTTACAATCTTCTGCTCACTGATCAGAATGAGTCACTTACATATATAAGTGTTTTCCAAGTGATGTTGAGCTTCTCTGTACACACAGGGCAGTGACCCAAGAGGAAAACTCAGTTTTCCAAAAAACCCTTAAATCAATGAGAAAATGGAAAGGGAGGAAACTCTAAAGACTAAATATTGGTTGATCACTATCTTTGTGTATTGACTGTATTTGATAGAAATATTAATTTATTTTTAACTATGTGGGCAGGGATTTCTTTTTGTTCATGCATTACCATGCTTATGTAGATTGCCAGCTTTGTCTTACATTTCTTGTTCATCTGCCTATATAAAGAGCTTTGTGCAAAACCCAGGTGATCTTCCTAACCTCTTTTATTCACAATGATGAGATTCTTTGAGAGATTGAATAAAACTACTTTTTTTTTTTTAGTGTTAATCATAATGAAATGCAGATATTTGATATTCCCCATTTTTAGCAGTGACTCCATTTCACAAAGTTAGATTCAGCAGTAGAGCTGAAGATAAATGTATTCCCAAGGGTAATCCATTCCCAGTGCATTTGGTCTGAAAAAAAACTTTGTTTGCAGTTTTCTCACAAAAAACCACACAGTTTAAAAACTGTTTGTATTTGTGTTGTATGATCATTTGACCTTTCCCACCTGTGCTTAACTAGAGTATCATTCTTAAATAAAAACCATTTTTTGCCTCATGTTACTAATTCCAGATGCCGTGAATAAAACAATAACATATCAGCCCCTCAGAAACAGAGAGCTCAGTCTTTATAGTCCTGAGAACAAAATATTCAACATTAATTGACCTCGATGAAAATGGTTAAGTGCTTAGCTTACAGTTGAGTTACATGGCAGTCAATTGAAAGGGCAATCAAGTTGGGCCCCTGATAGTATTCCTATAAATCTGCTGGTGGTTTGGCAACTGGCAGGAAGAGGAACTGGATCAGATTGTTCTGGTAAAGCACTTTCCTTTATAGGAAAAGTTAAACTTCATTAAAAAACAATTATAATAGCAATTTGATTCTAAAGAGGGAGGATTCAAACATATTCCCGCACATCCACTCTGTCAGGGCAATGTCCGCATGTGTGCTACTTGTCTGTGGCAATGCACAGGAATTTATATGAGCTTGGCATTCTTTCACTAAGGCTGAGCTAATTGGAATTACTTCACCTCAGCCTGGGGCAGGGAGCATCCACATACATTGTTACCCCAGCCCAGCCAGCAAACAGCAGCTTTCTGAAGAGTGCCAGTGAAATCCAACTGCTGATGGCTATTTTTCTATGCAGAGCTGCAATTGAACCAAAGTGTCCTTCCACTAGGAGAGTTTACTTCTGAATCAACCATTGGAAAGAGAAGAGAACATGCGGCACATGAGCCTGATGAGACCTGAACTATAGAACACCTCATAACCAGGTCACATTGATGGCTTTGATCTGGGCCACAGTGTCCTTATATAAAATAATTTCCTTTTGTCATGTAGAATTTTACTTATGAACCAAAAAACCCCAAAACCACGCCACTTTTGCTTTAAACAGCACTTATCTAGCGGAGCTCATTTGACTTTGATAAGCATGACAGCAGTTAAGGCACAGTTATGACTGGTGACAGGTAAAAACCCAACTGAGTTAGTATCAAGATATTCCTGATCTCCCTACAATGAGTCTGTCTGGAGATGGGTTGAGCAGGAGTTTAGAAGTGCCTTGTAATCCTCAGCAAGTCCTTGGAGCAGTCTTCTTCCCTGGGCTTGCTGTCAGAGTGCTGTGGGCACGGAGCTCCCCTGGTCCCTGCTGCCAGCGTGGCACCTGCAGCACCCCGAGCACATGAAGGCACGGTGCTGCTGCTCCTGCTCCTCAGGACACTGCACCATCACTGGGAACAACACCATGAGCGATACTGCCAGAAGATGACAGCACTGCAGTCCCTGGGAAATGTGAACCTCAAGCTCCTAACACAAAATTACAATTCTCAGAGTGATGAGCAAAACTGCCACTGTCACATATATGCATTTAAGAGGCTTTCAGGTCATAGGACAGATATGCAGTGGCACAGCGGGCTAGTGAAGACAGCAGCTGAGTAATCTCATAACAAATCTGTTGCAGATAAAACACAAAACAAATCAGAGTGACTTGTTATGTAAACCTGGGATTTTTCTTGCTTGTTGCTGGCTTGCTGTTACCCAGCTACTGCCTGGTGAGAGAAACAATCACAGGTGAGAGTGATTTCTTCCAGCTCATTAATTCATTATACGTATAATAAGTACCAGTCCTCATTTAGATTCTGGGAAGTTGGTATTGTAATGGAAAGCTCATGATGTTTTCCTATCACCCACACCTAGATACACAAGATCCAACCCAAACATGCTCTTTCGGTGAGTTACTTCTCTTAAAAAGGGTTCCTTTTAGCACACATCTGGTGGTGCTTTTTCTTTGTATCCACCAAATGAAAGATTATGCATCGTTTCTCTAGAAGGCAACCACACATTTTTTCCTTAACGTCTTTCTTTCTTGCCACAATGGCTGGGGTTAGGGAGCTACAACACATATACAGGAGGAATTTTAAGTTTGTTGATGTTTAATTGATACCTTAATTTGGGGTTTGCATAACGTTTGTTTTCTCTGCTGATTTTCCATAGTATCTTGCACTTGTGGTATCATTAATCTTGCCAATATTAGAAATTTCTGGTACTGAAAATCTTGAAAAGTTGGAACTAAAAACAAAAGGTCTACAGAAAGATAAATACACCTGAAGGCATACAGAAATCTTCAGATAATTTTCATATCTCAAAATTCAAATCAACATAAATCCAGGTATTTTCAGCCTGAGATGAAACTAAAAGTAGGAATACTCATACTGAGTTTTTATGGTAACAAGAAATTTGTTCCAATATTGCATTATTATCTCAAACATGTTGGCCAAGCTTACTACACTAATACTGCTAGATGTAGATTTTCATTAGATTATTTTTTCTCTCTCCCTTTTTTCTACTTTATATCAGAGTCTCTTTTAAATGTAAGACTCTGGTTTCCTTCTCTTCAGCCAAGTCAGAGAAACCAGTGCAGCTTTTCATCTCTCATTGGTATACAAAACGTCCTAAAATATATATTACCCATCAGACCTACATAAAAATAACCTCATGTTCATGACCTTAATGTGCTTGGATTTTTCATTAAAATTCTGTTTGCTAAGAAGTAGATCTCTTCAATTTGCTTCCTAGACCAAACTTTGGGGGGAAAACAGGCCATGTTGAAACTGAATGGAAACTTTGCAGAATTCTCACTTTGAAAGGCATTCTGCAAAATGTATGGCAGTTACAGAGAGAGAAAAACCCAAGAATACCCTCTGTGGTCTTCACAATATATTTTCTTTTCGTAAGATAGAAAGTGAGAAGCAGTGTATGGTCAGGCACTTGAGAAGTGCTGTAGTGACTTGGTAATGCAAGCCCCAGAGTGCTTTAATACAGTTATAAAATGGACCTGTGTATCTCTAAAAAGAATAAGTAAAAAGGATAAAACCTCATTGAATAATTTCCAAGTCTGCATCACAATGAGTGTGTCGTTCGCCGTAATTATGAAGCCATAATCAAAGAATAATGATTCACCACTAAGCCATCAGAGTTGTTGAGTTTACAGGGCAGTTAGCAAGTGAATAAAGGATAAAGGAATTTAGGGACTGCCCCACAAGAAAAAGAAAATTCTCCTTCTTATCTAGTGTTTTGGGTCATGGACTATATCGTACATAATACCTCAAAATCTCACCTACACATACAACCTACTTACCATACATACAGGGTTAAAAATATATATATAATACTAATTAATTTAATTCTGACTCAGGAAGTTTTATAGCTGAGTAAAACACTGGTCATTCTTATTTTTCAAAATGAATGCTACTTTTTTCATTAGCAGAAGTCTTTTATCCCAGAAAACATTGCGTGCTTGAGCACTTTGCATGAAAGTTTATGACCTGTTCTGTTTAACTTCGACTTCATCATTGGTATACCATCTCTGAATCATCTCATCCCTTTTTAGAATAAATACTGTGTCTGAAAAATCTCCCTGGTGTATGCTTACTGTTATCTCTCAGACCTTTCTCAAGGCTTTCTAAGGCTTGAGAAAAACTCTTTCCACTTATTTCCAGTGAATGACCATTTCCCACTCCACTCATGCAATCTGTTTGATGTGTTTGAGGCATATACAAGTTCCTTATACTGCATTGTTGAAATCCCCTTGCTGCCTGGTTAGTTTAATTGCTAATAACTCCTGTAATGCATGAAATAAAATTTTCACTAGTTTTAGAGAAGTCATAAACAGTTTGAAGTGTCAATTGAGATATTTGGTGCCAAAGTCTTCACTAGACACCTTAAGCACAGCTGGTTGAAGTGTTGAACTTAATTGAAACTGAAACCAATGAAGGCTTTTCAAACTAGAAAAATCACTGCAATAATGGCTGTAGACAATTAGTATAAAAACGTGTGCTCCCTCTTGCCAAATGACACATTTACTTCTGTAGGGTAATATCATTGCTCGACTTCACAATAAGATTTATTAGCTACTTTTCTTCAATGACACTGCTACTATTATGAGGAACTACTGAAATGTGAGTCTGCTTTCAGGGAACTAAAGATCTTATATGATCAATCACTTAGGCAGAAGTAGAGGGAAGAATTTCAAGACCCTTCTCATCTTTTGTGACAGCTACTGAACTGAAAATACTGGTCACTGATCTGGGAATCCACCATCTCTTACTTTAATGTTTCTAATGGTGTTCTTCTTCTCAAAGTGGAAAGTTAAAGCCTACAAAATCACTGGACACAATTCATATTTTTCCAGTCTCATGATCTATTAACAAAAGAGACAGCTGGCTGTTGTAATTTTATTTTGTCTCTGAGAGAAGCCATCAAGCCAGACCTGATGTCACTGTAAATCTTTCTGAGTGGGTTGTCATCTTTTTCTTCTGCTTAGTGCAGTGTCTGGTGTGTGAGGCTATGGCTCTTAAGTCATATGGCTGTCATTACAGGGCATCACTTAAGCTGTAAGAAAGGGGTAAAGATTTTTGGTAGGAATGCTGCCCACAATAGGACAGAACTCAAACAGGAAGGCCACTCCTGTTTTCTGACCAGTCCTCTGGGCACTGGAAAGAAGTTGGTGCCTTGCTGCAGCTGGGGCTGTGGTTCCATGTGTCTCAGGTGGAAGGAGGGAAATGGAAGACACAGGGCCAGAGTAGTTCGGGTGTAGTTGTAGTTCTGCTGAATGTGAATGCCAGGAAGCACCTGTAGCCACCCACATATAAGCAGACTTCTGGCATTTTTTATAGTGGAGTCTATAAATAAGAGAGGTGAAAGAGATTTACTTATTTTTGCATATGTCTGTGAACATATTAAAATATAGTACATTCCTGTGATAATTCTGATCATTACTCAAAATTTCCCACTTGCCTTGAGAAAGGGAAGGCTACTAATCACAGTGTTAACAGCAGCAATACCTTCTAACCAATATGACAGCCATGAGCAGAAGATGAAAGGAAAATATATTAAGAAATCAAGAGCTGACTTTGGGGGGTAAAATAATGAGTCAAACACGAGAAATTCAGGTCATTAAACGCTTGCCTGCATCTTACTCAGGGAGTTGCCTAGAAGGTTAGCAGTGAAACCTGAAACTATATGAAACTGACTTGGTTTTATACCACATTGCAACTCTGAAAATCACAGCAGATTTCCCAAAACAGGCCACAAAAGCCTGCAGGAAAGCTGTGTGGTGCCGTGACTCTTTCAGCCAGCAGAGACCACAGCTGTGTGTCCAACGGCTCCATGGAAGCCCGGCGCGGCTCCGGCTGGCCACCACACAGCTGTGTCTGCATGGCCTGAGCCAGGAGGCCCTGCTGATGGACCACAGAGCTGTGTGCTGGTCTCCAAACGAGTCATGAAAGAGGAGCCGGCAACTAGGCAAAAATACAGCGCAATGAAATGCTTGCATAAGTTTGGGTGTGAGGCAATAAGACAACCTCAATAATTTTTTTTGTTCATGGGATCCTACAACAGCATCTTCCAGTAACCTGCATCTGCTTTCTGGCACAGCTTTTTGGCAGCCTTTGTTTCCCTTTCTATTAATGAGGGATTTCTTTCTGCTGAGGCCAAAAGTCTCTACCTTTGCTGAGACACTGATAGCTGAAATAAAGTAGGCCCTTTCTCTTCCATGGGCAGAACAATCTTTGAAACTTTTCATCATCATAGCGTGTTTCTTTGAGACCCATGTCTGTTGCCTTCCTCAAAAGCCTTTATTAGATGTCAACAAACTCCAAAAAGATGGAGAAGGAAGGGTTAATTTTCCATATGTGGATAATTTGCAGCAAAGTTTGTACCTCTAAATCCCTTTAGACTGTGCTCAGCTGGAAACCAGGCACTTTAATTTGGGAAAAAAATAATTCATCCTAAAATAAGAAATCTGAAATAGGTCAAGTGAATCGTGGGGTAGAAGCATGTTTTGTTCAGTTGTCTGCAGACTGTTGTTCCCTCCCCAGTCCAAGAGATGTTTGCAAATGAGACCCACCTACTCTCACTCCCTCTGGATGCATCTGTATTAGAAGTGTAGGGAAATCTAACCTGTCTCTATGCAAATCACGTTTGATTTGAAATAGTATAGATATTATCTTGTGTCCGCGCCTGTTCTTCAAAGGCTGGGTAATATCATCCCAATCTTCTACTACCCCCCCAGTTTATTTGGCTGGGCACAGAACTGTACAAATTGACATTTTTGCAGGTGTACATAAACCAGTATTTTGTACTACTTGGGGAAGATTTAACAGCACAGGTTGGAAGTAGCTTGAGAAATCTCTGCCAAGAACTTCGCGTGTAAGACACAGACCTAAAAAACCTCTTACTTCCTTCATTAACTGCCCCTTTTCTGCAGATAACTAAGAGGAACATATCAAACAGCCTTTGATTCTCCTGAGCCACCTTTTCTGATCAGGTGTTACTATCCTTCAAACTGAGCTCAGGACTTTGTCAGTGGCAGATTTCAGGCTTTTCAGAGGTGTCAGCTCTTTTCCCAAAAAGCAGAGGACCCGTCTGAGCTTTCCTTGACATCAGTGATGTTTTTTTGCTTTTTATTTCTAAGCAGATTACTTTCTTTTGGTCTCTTCTTTTGTTGCAACAGGTAATTTCTCCATAATTAATGTGTAAAGGACCTGCTGGCAGTCATTCCAGAAGGCTGTGGTGAACAAACCATAGAGTCTTATCATATGCAGATTTAGACTTTTCTTTCCACATATTTGGACTTTTTTTATATTGATCAGCTAATCCACTTCATTTTTCACCTGTGCTAGTAGTGTGGGAAAATGAAATCTCAGAGCTCAATATTTAGGTGCATTAGGTATCCTTTTACTCTCTTGCTGGGCTAGGGAAAAGACTTCCTGTCCCACTACCTTCAGCCACCTGCACTCCATACTGCTCAGCTCCACAGTCTGATGGTGTGCTGGGTCCAAGAAGATGGGTTCTTCTTTCCAGGCACATCCCAGGGAGTGGCTTTACCCCAGGAGCGGCTGCTGCATCTCTCCAGCTTTTGCTGCTTTCCTGGAGCATGAGAGCTCAGTAAGCATGGCTGTGACATGTACGGGACAGGCTACACCTTGCCCCAACAGACCTCCCGCGCTGCCTGTATGGGGATAGGTGGGTGGGATGTGTGTTACCATCTTTCAGATGCTTCCCTTCTGAAAAGTGGTCCATAGGATATGAGATATAATTTTTTGTTTTCCTTCTTGGATGTGATATTATTGCTTATTTTTTATAAAACTTGCTATACTGAATATATTTTTATACTCTTATTGCCTCAAGTGTCAGTTCACAAAAAGAAAACTTCTGATGTACATGTACACATGTACATGTCTTAAAATAGTATATTCTACTATCTATAAGTAGTATAGTATTTATATATATATAAATACTATACTATTAATATATATATAAACACTATATAGTGTTTATATATATATTAATAGTATAGTATTTATATATATATAAATACTATACTATTAATATATATATAAACACTATATAGTGTTTATGTAGATATATAAATAGTAAATCTACTATTTATAATAGTAGATCAGTTATTTTCTGAAGAAGAGCATCTAAGACCTGAGTTATCAGTACAGGCACCTAGATTACTTTCTACAGAAATTGAATATATAGTATTCTGTACTATTCTATATAGTATTCAGGAATATAGTATTCACTTCCTGATGGTTCAAATTGTTTCATGCCAACGTTAGAGATAGTCTCTTAAAACAATGCCTATTATTCCCTATTTTAAGAAAGAAAGTTTAATACATCTTAAAAACTTTCATCCTTTCTCAATCTTTAATGTCCTTAATGTGCTTTAACAAGAGTTCAGAACCAGATTCCCAGTACCGACCTCAGCGTTTCTTCTGCAAATCACAGAAGAGAAATAAAAGTGCCTGCCAATAGCACTCATCTCTTAAACTCTTCACCTTCTAACACTAGGAAGAAGCAGCATTTCAGATTATGCACACCACTGAATTTCCCTTCTGTCATTAGAACAGAAGCTTTCTGCAGCACATGCTGACCAATACCCAAGTAGTGCTTACATGTCGTGACCATTCTTGCACAAATGAATTTCTATAACAGTTCATATAAAAAAGAAGAAAAGGCATGATCACACTCCTTGTTGGTAACCAAATGATTAGAAATGAAATTTTTTTTCAGTAACAACTCATCTTGTTGGTAGTTTTGCGTCACATATTTGGTGTTCAGTTGCAGAAGGCCCTTATTGCCATGGCCTTCCCTGGCTCCTTCATGTTCCCTCTATCTCAGACCAAAATCATCATGAAAAGCATTTTGAACAATTTTTTGGTTGTAAGTTTAGCCAATGAAACATCCCTCACACAAAAGTTCTGGAGAGTTCTCTCCTGTTCACATGTACAGCTGTGAAGAAGGCTTTGATTCCAATATGGGGAAGCATGAGATCATATGATGCTTATAGAGCACAATGACATAAAATATAGGAAATAATCTAATTATTTCCTCTATTAAGTACAAAATATTGTATTTGTTAGACATTTAATTATGATTTCAGAAATGAATTTTTAATAATGGAGGGAAGACAATATTAGTTAGCAATTAGGGAAATGAGAAACCTGTATTTATTCAAATAAGCCCAGCCCTTCTGTTTCCTGGATGACAAAATGTTATGGAAATGTGATTTCATAAGGTATGCTGATTTATTTTGGAAATGTGGGAAAGAATTGTCCAACCAAACATGGAAAAAAAAAAATTAGCATTTCAGTGGGGCTACATTATTCCATTTACAGAAATTCTGCATCCTGACAAAACACCTGTAATTTCAATTTTGACCATGATTCACTAGAATACATGCTTTCTTTTTTACCTGTAAACATGTTAAACACACAGACAATGAAACAAAAGGAATATAAAATGAAAGCAAACATCTCATTGAATTGAATTTTTTGAACAGTTAGCTAAAGCTATATATTTTCTCATAAACTAAACAATGCATTATAATACTGTAATTTAACTTCAGAGAGCTTACAGTTAATATCTTAAATGGAATATTAGCTACTGAATTTTAAATACTTTCTTAAACCAGATCTTTCAGTTAAATGCCATTTACATTGTTTTACTTTATGACACTGTTATTAATTATACTACTTCAACTATATTTTTATCTGATCCTAGTACCTAATGCTCACAAGATGCATTTTATTTCTGTTTAATTCCTTTTGGGTATAAAGTCCCCATTGTTTATAATCCTTGATTCTACAAAAGCCAGGTTGTCATAATTCCTAAATAAAGTTAAAAACAAAAGGAATTCAAAATTTTGTTACTGCTATTGTTCTTACTCAAATAGGGTGATAAATATGATGTTACAGATAACTAAATGTGTCACTTATCTGCAAGAAATTATCTCTATAAAACGAGAATAGAACTGAGCTATAATTGTCTGCAAATATGCATGAGAAAAATCTACATAACCAAATCCATTCATTGGCAATCACAAGAAAGAGTCCAAGCTGAGCAGTCTCAAGAGCTTCATTATTTCTACACTGAATACAGAAACAGGAAATGAATGGGGTGGTTATATAAATGAATGCAATACTTTGGGCAGAATGAAATTCACATGATTAGGCCGAACATTATACAAGTAGATCTACTGACTTCATAAATGGCATGCAGACGTAATTAGGATTTCCCAATCCTTGTTTATTAAACTGTCCCCAAACTAGAGATCTGTAAAACAAAACCCCAAGTGGTGAGATGATTTGGTAATATGTATATGCAGTTTTATGCGCATATGCAAAGTCAAGTTCAAATTTTGATTTTAAGTGGGACTTTTTAGACAACCTAGAAGAACTAAAACATTTTAAAGATCCCACATATTATGAATTTACATATGTTTAATTGTATCACCTACACAAAATTTTAAAGTAGATTTTATAACCATATTTTCACCATGCTAAAATCTTAATGCACAAATAGAAAGAGTAGTACATGAGGCAAATTGTAATTAACACTATCTTTGATGAACTATTTTCTTTTTAAGTTTTTGTTTGCTTGGGTTTTTTGGGTTTTTTTGGGGGGGGGGTGGAGGAGGGGGTTTGTAATTGTTGGATTTTTTTGAAAATTCCCAAATTGTACTTCGGTTATTCAACCCAGAGAAGAATTTCTCCCATCTCTGAACTCCACAAAAAATGTCTATAAAAATATATATATAATTGACAGTGCAGTAAGATTTTCTGTCAGGTCTGACTTGGGAACAAACAGTACGAAGTGCTTTCTCATTACGTGGAACACAAGGATTCAATAAAAAAGTGGAGTTGGCCAGTGGGTAGCAGTTCCAGTACATAAAACGATGTTTCAAAATTTGTTTTTATTCTGGTTTAGAATAGAAAAGAAACCATGCAAACATTTTGGAAAAGGATTCTGTTGAAACACTCCTTTTTAAATTGAAATAGATGGTTTTCTTAATTTCTTTTTTAATGAAAATGAGCTTTGAGTTGAAAACTCTAGTGACCCATTGACAAAATGTGGCCTTTGGCAAAATATTAAACTTCAGCAAAAAATAAATTGTAAAAGCATATGTCATCAAATTTTCTAGTGATTTCTAAGACAAAGTAATCAGCAGAAGCTCAGTGATTACTCTTATCATAGCAATCATGAAGTATTACAGCATCTTGGCTTAGGATTTTAACCTGATCACTAAAAATTGTAAAATTTGAACCCTTTTTTTACTTTAAGGAAAGGGTGGACACCATCCAGGTAGCACGAACACTGTCCATAAATTCCACTGGGCTATTTGACCAAAATATGAATATTTTGGTCATCAACTTTTTCCACATGGGGATGATACTACTCAAATATAATGATAGTGTGATGGGAAGATGTTTACTTTATGACTTTTTTTAGCACTGTAATTCTTTTTAATAGACCAGAAGCTGTTAACCACAGGAAATTGGTCACTTAAACCTGGTCACCATTAATTACATCTGCTCAGAAGCCTCCTGTAAAGAAGAAAGCTTTCTGCTAATATGTTCCAACAGTTTGAACACTCTTCATGGAGTCATAAACTTTTAGTCAGGGATAATATGTAATTTTTTCTGTTTCTGATAGTTTTTGATCAATAACCCGACAAGTATGGTGTCTCAGGTGGATTCAGCTGTAAGAGCCAAGATCTGGTGCAGCCCCATAGTGTTAGATGTGCATGATGGCTCTCAGGGGTCTCATGCCAGAGGCCAGGGTCCAGGTGTCATCATGTAAACAGGAGGTTTCATGGCATTGTAGTGAAGCTCCAGCTGAACATCTCATAGTGGGGATGTAGCTGTCCTCAGGTATTCCAAGAGCAGAGGAGACTTGATTCAACAGGGGATCCAGGAACCTGCTGAGACTTCCTCCTTGCCTGGGAGTCTAAAGTAGGTGCCTAAACCTAGTCAGATACTACATTTCTGTAATTCCTAGGATTTTATTTCCCTCGCTCCCCTCAAAAAAAACCCCTGAACCTCACAACAGAAAGCCTGAATACTTCCTTTCTTGTTCTTTTCCACTGGCAACAGTTGTCGGCCTCTGACTGAAACAGCAGAAGGGTAAATAAGACCTTGGCAGAACCCATGACACTCCATCTTCATGCTCTTTGCTAATGGACATATCCGTCTTCAAACCAGGAACACAGGGAATCAATATTGAATCTGCACAGAGATCCGAGTAATTTATGGTCTTTGCATGCATCTGTTAGCAAATGTTCCAGAACTGCAAGGCTCCCTGCCACCACAAAATGCTCATCCTTGCCTTTCTAACGAAAAGTGGCCTCACACTGCCAGGTGTGGTGGGTAACAGCTTTTGAAACTATTTTTAATTTAATGAATATCCTCAATGGATGTTGATGGTATTCAGGTCTTGGGTACAAATCATTGCTCTTTCTTTGAATCTCACTGAAGCTGCTTCGTCTCTATACCAAAGAAAGATATACGAAAAGGAATACAAGATTCAGTGTGAGCACTGCTATGGCTCACAGCCTCATCAGCTGCTCCACAGAGCATTTTACAAGAAGCAGAACTTCAGAATCATTTCCTTTTTATCCTCTAGTTCAAAGACATTAAGGGAATCAAACCTCAGAGGTTCTTTCTAACCACATACTCTTGTGGGCTACTTTGAGCATTAAGGTTTTCCTCTGTAATTTGTAGCCTTCTCCGTGTGCATTTATGTAATTAGTAGCAATGATTAGACTACACATTTTTAATTCAATGTTACTTTGAAACGGATCTGCTTCACATATGCAACATGTTTTAATACATTCAGTAAATACCACAGTCCTTCCCAGGGCTCAGCCAGGAAAGGGTAAGGGGGGTACTTAGCAGTTTTATTTTGATACATATTTTGTAGGTGTTGCATAAACCCCAAAAAGTATTCAATTTTGTCCATCCAAAGGAACAAGAAGATATAATTTCCGTCTGTAAAGAGCTGAGATGAGCCACTGGCCGTTGTGAGCTAACTGGTGCAAGACAAAGAAATGTATCTGGGTGGCATCTGGCTAGTGGAAATATATTTGGGAGCTGCTGCTGCCCATGTGAGCTGCAAGTTGCTTTTTGATAAGAGTAAGCCACTGAAAAGGACTATGTGAAGGATAATATACTGTTATGTGACTAAGTTATGCTTTTGGAAAGATGCTGATATCTAGTGAAGGTCAGACTCCAGGAAATTCCATCACTAGACTGGATTTAGACTAATTTCTGCATTTAGTTGTGACTGACACCAGTTAGTCATTTTTGTCAGCCACTGACATTGCTGGCAGTGTTGTATGTCATTTTGTAGAATATTTGTATTCATAAAAATATGCTAAGACAGTTCTCACTGGTATTTTATAGTGAATTTCAAAAAAACCATATAGTCCACCCTCAAGGATTACATGTTACCAAGAGCCAGCTCCCATACAACGAAAATGCTAAGGCCCAGGTAAGAGATTTAGGATATTACCCAGAATCTCAGTCCTGAAGGAGGGCTCTTCTTGTTTACAACTGTTGCAGACAAGAAATATGAACTCTGTCATAAATGCAAATAAATTAGGAGTATAATGGCTGTCGTAACCCAGGCCAGGCTTCAAAGCATGATAGTGCCAAGATGCTCCTTGAAAAATATCTGTGAAGGAGAGAAGTCTGCCTGATCTTGAAGAATAGCTAGGTGAGTATCACAAAGATTATGGTTCATCCTGGAAAGAGATACAGTTGATGCTCTCACTGCCTCATGCTCAAGCATATAAAAAAGAGGATTGGTGGACTTTCCTGGAAAAGGAGGGAAAGAATCCTCAGGAATACAAAGAATGTAATATTAACATATAGAATGCTTGGATTAAAATTAAACATTCTGAAGTTAAACACGCTATTTCAGCTTCCACTCTCTGGTCTTTAAATAATTTTTTTCCAAACATCGTGTGATGAAGTCATTGTTAATATACTCAGAATTTTTAATCTATGTAAAAAAGCCCCAACGCATGCAGTAGTATCAGCTCAGAAAGAGTTCACTTTATCCTTCTTTTCCAGGCGATATTTTGCTTGACTTCATTTCTGGTGGCTCTAATTCAGGGTGGGAAAGAGAAAATTTCAAATCAAAGACGTGACTGTATAATGAAAATCATTCCCTTGTGCGTTTGTCTTATAACTGCTTAATACTTTTGGGGAGGGAGGACTGTTTTGAAGGACTAGTGGTGGTTGAGGATGACACAGCTTGGAGGCAGGAGGTGGCACAGGTCAGCAGCTCTCTAGGTGGTGTCTGTGCTGCCGTGCCAGGCATGCACCCTGGCTCGGAGGGCTCATGGCTTCTGAGCCACGAGGAGCTGGTGGGCAGTTTGACTGTGCTGTTCAAGCCAGGGTTACATCACAAGACAAATGGCATAGAAGCTGCTGAGGAATCAGAACTCTTGGCAGTGACAGAAGATGATGATCCCACCAGGGCTGCTGAGGCAAACATGGCTGGGTTACTCTGGGTATGAGCTGTCTTGTGGCCCCCACAACATCCCCCCTCAGGAGTGTAGGGCTTGCTGAGAGCTGTTATCAGCAACACCAACGGCAAACTTCTGCCTGCATACATGGAGGGAAAAAATTTGTCAGGGGTTTGTGGCCATTAAGGCATGGTTTAGTAGAGTCATATCTTCCCTTTGGGTAAATGGGACATTTAAACATGTGCCAGAACGAGAACTAATTGTGGTCAGGATCTGCCTAAATACTATGCAGAATTTAAAAATCAAGACCATTTTTTTTTGCAAGTACCCATTCAAAATTTGTGGTGGTTTAAGCCTTGCTTTTTGCAGTACATGACTATGGGATGTTGTAGGCTATGATCTACATAAATTGTAAAAAATGTACCACATTATCAACATTACAGTATCTAGAGTATAGAAATTACAACTATGTTTCTATACATGAGTATAAACCATATAGGAAATGTGTATGTACCAAAAGAATAAAAAATAAATTATATAAGCTCTTTCTTACACACACTCACAGTTCAGGAATGTCACACAGCACTAGGCAAGGATAGTAGCTATGTAAATGATTTTCATAGCTTACTTTAGAATTATTTTGTAATCTGTGAACAAAGAGCTAATTATAATGATAATAGACAAATAAATGTCTGTTTAAGACCATAGTTGCTGCAATCTTTTAGGTAATCATCTTAATCCGTGATGGTTGCAAATGGAACTTGAAATGTGGTTACGTCCTAATAAGGTTATGGATTCAGCTTCCCATCCGGAAGCAAAGCCAAGATGTAGCTCTCTTGAAGGCATTTGATTGAGCAAGGCTCCTGGCTTTCTGCTTATGCATGCTGCTAAGCTTCCCCCCTGACCCTCTGTACGTATATCCTTCTTTAAATCCCCAAAGAAATTATTTAAAGTATGTCTTATGTGAATGTTAAATCCTTTCCAAGAAATTTAAATGGCACTTTTAAAGCACTTTTTCCATTCACTTTCCATGACAAAATTAACTTGGACATTAAATCATACAATGCCAAAAAAGACAGACATTCCCAAAGCAGGACTAAAACTGAATTAGATGCCAACTTATGGCATCATGGTCTGGAAATTCTATATTTAATTGTCATCTAAATTAATTTTTTTAAAACTCTGCAATTACTTTAGTTTTGAGCTTAATATTTTTTACTTGCTTAGAATTGCAGCTCTGTTAATTTCTACCACTGCAGTTGTGTACATAGCACTAAGTAATTGGAACTTAATTAATGTTCAAGCTTAATAAGCATCCCAAAGTGAAACTTTTCTCCTCTTTGAGGCCTTGAATGGATTTATCCAGGAGACATTGGGCCAGCAACAGAACTGGGCACTTGACAAAGATTTCTGAGACTGTCACTCTAAGACCTCACTGTGTCTGAATTTCAGGATTTCTGCTGTTGACTGAGTGCTCTGTTTAGCAAGACAGTCCCTCTTGCTCTCACACACATACACACATTTTTTTTTCAGTTACCACTGGGATATGATTTTTTTTTCAGGTTTGTACAACATCACCAGAAGGTGTCCTTCACTTGTGTGACAGAAGAAACTGGTAGCCTTTGGTTAGGTCGTCTCCCAGGCAGAAGAATATATAGAGCTGAAGAGCCCCAGGTAACCCTATGACATTTCAGATCCATGTTTTTTCTATTACTAGAATGTTCAGTAAAAGTGGTGAGGTAGGAGAAACAATGAACGAAACTTATAGCAGTTGCAATGCTGTTACAATAAGACGGATTGGTCAATAGCATTCAGTATGTCTGGTTTCACTTTATACTCTGATCTGCTTTATTTATGTTACCACTTATGTATCCCATGTGACAATGTGGAGAATTTATTGTACTGTGGATGAAGACATATAAGAATTTTTCTGAATGTTACTCTGGAAAACAGCAGAATAGAGTAAATACTGATTGACTTTTGGGAAAAAAATAGTAATGATACCAACACCGGGAGGGCATCTGGGTTGTGAATGTGCACGGATTGGGACACTCCCCAGAAAATCCTCTGAGGAGCATCTTTCATCAAAGCAGTTTTCATCATGTGCTCAATCAGGATGACTGCTCTCTGAGAATGGAATTCAGTACATTTATTGTTCTGAATGAAAGTGTTAGGCATCAATTTTTCTCAGATGTCATACAAGAATGCAAATGGTTCTGTGTTTCACGAAGAATTTCTCTTTAGAAAATCTGATTTTGTTTTGATTTTTGGTTGGTGTGGGTTTGGGTGGTTTTTTTTTTTTTGCTACATTTAATTTTTACATCACTTGTAGTGAGACAAAACCCTGAACTTCTTTTGATTTGCAGTCTCAGAGTCATAAAATAATTTAGGTTGGAAGGGACCTCTGGAGGTTTTCTGGTGCAATATCCTTTCCCAATTCATTGAAGTTAGACCAGACTATCCCATCTCCCATCCCTCAAACTCTTTCAGCTTCCGAGCATCTTAGTAGCCCTTTGCTGAACTTTCTCTGTTTTGTCCTGCTCTATCAGTATCTACTGGGAAAATCAAAACTGAACAGGGTATTCCAGGAGTAGCCTGAAGAGTGTTACAGGAAGGCAAGTAATTACTTCCCTTGATCTGCCTGCTGGTCCTTGTTCACACAGCTCTTCCATCCTCCAGTTGCACACTGCTGTCCCACCCTCAACCTGTCGTCCCTCCGGGCTGCCCAGATTCTTTTCTTCAAAGCTCCTTTCCAGACAGGTAACCTCCAGAGTGCACAGCTGCATGGGGCTGGTCCCTGCCAAAGATAGGACTTGGCATTTGTTATTGATGCACATCATGAGCTTTTGGTTTGTCCATTTTTCCAGCCTGTCAAGACCCCTCTGAAAGGCAGTCCTGCCCTCCATTGTGTTAATCACAATGTGCTTTTTGGTGTCCCCTCCATCCTTGCCTAGGTCGTGTTCTGTCCTTAGGCCCATGTGGTTCTTGAAATCTCAGAAGTATTGTGCTCCAATTAGCCCCTAAACAAGACCAGTCACAAGTGGTGAGTCACCACCAGGACATCAGGTTGCTGATTTGAGACTTTGAGTCTCACTGCTCAGATAATTTTCTACCCACCTGGGTAGTCGACGCATCTGGCTCATATGTCTCCATTTTGGCTATAAGGATATTACTGAAAAACTTCATCTAACTGATGCCTGCTGCTCTCCGCTTGCTCACAGAGTCTCCTGTGTGAAGGGTAGCAGGTTAGCTAGGCATTATTTGTTCTTGCTAAGGTCATGCTGGTCGTTCTTTTTCACCACCCTCTTCCTCTTGCTCTCCATGAGAACTAGCTTTGTATTAACTCATTTTCTAGAGTTTGGTCTGTCACTTACAGACTTCAGGTAAAGATTCCACTCTAATTAGCTAATTTCTCTGTCTCAGGCAGGAATCAGGATTTCTGTGTGAGAAAACTCACAGGACACAACTGCACAGGCTGCTTTACCAGAGGAAGGTATGAGGTTCATAAGACTGCTAGATATTATCTGACCAGAATGGATGTATTTGGCTTATGACACAAATAAATGTGTAAGGTGAGTGACATCTGAAAATATGAACTGTAAAGTTATTTGCCACTTGATTTCATATTCAAAAAGCAAAAATTGGGGAAGAAATTTGCCAGGGCCAATATAATTACTCATTCAGATCCACTTATATGTAGATTGGCAAGCTTCAAAGCAAAGATTGAAGACTTTTCTGAAGGAAACTCTTGAGCAATAGGACCTGAGCAGGCTGAGGAAGTTCAGCCTAGTTCTGATAACTGCTGTACAAAGTGCTCTTCCAACAGTGGCCAGGCTGGAAACACTTTAAAGATATCAGTAATGTAGATTGGCTGCAAATCAAACCATTTCATCGCTCATTACCTTTACTAAATCACTGAGATATGTGCTAAGTAAATCTGTTGCTAGCAGTAAATGATTTATGAGGCAGAGGGAGGAAGGCTAATAGGACTAAGTCCCCCTTAGTACAACTGCATGGTATAATCCGTCATCGCAAAGTGGAGGAGAAGCTGTACAAGTCTTTCCATAATCAGCACTGAAACCATGCCCAGACCTGTCTGACACATGTCTTTAGGCATCCTTCTTGTCTTTTGTCATGTAGAAAACAGATTTTTTCTAATGATTTTAATTTCTTCATGCAGGTAATTTGTAGTTATTGATAATTTTGTTCTCTCCCTTACAAATTAAGCCTTACATTAAGAGTTTTACATCCCATATTTTATATATTTTCACGGTCTCAATCTATCTGAACTTCTCATCTGCAATATGCCATACTCTTGTCATGGGTTAGCATAGTTTGAGTTTTGAGGAAAGACTCCTTCAGCCTCGGAAGTGATTTTTTTTTGCACAGAGGTGCTTACAGTTTCCTCTAGACCTGACCTAACCAATCAACTGGCTCGTTGGAATATTGACAACTTCTTTAAGCCACTTAAGAAGCTTGGTACGCCTCTGTGATACACATTTAAGAACGAACAGAGCCCGGGAAAAGCCCTCTCTGACTTCCGGCTTTCGGACAGGTAGCTGGGGGAGGCCCGGGGCACGGCCCAGTGGGGCCAGGCCCTGCTCGGCCCGGCCGGGCCGGCCAGGAGACCACCCTGGAGCGGTCCTGTTCCATCTGCGGCCCGGCCCGGCCCCCCCAGCCCTGCTCCGGCCCCAGCCCTGCTTCGGGCGGGCCAGGCCCCCTCAGCTGCTCCGGACGGGCCAGGCCCCCCCTCACCCACTGCTGCTGCCCAGCAAGGAGAGATAAGCGAATTCCAGCTGCAAGGCCGGGTGAGATTAACTCTTTTAGTGCTGTAAGATTTCTCCAGAACAGATGAAGCTTCCAGACATTCAATCCTCTCCTGAGTCAGAGGAAAAGGACAGATGATGGCACGTGAAATAAACAGCACAGAGACACCAAAGTCAGCAAAGAAGGAGGAGCTGAAACCCTGAGAGAGGAGAAAGAGGAGATGCTTCTCCTGGAAGCTGAAATTCTCTTGTAAGGCTGTGGTGATGGACTATAATATATCTCAGTGTACCCGTTGTAATTTCATGAAGCATGGGGGGGGGGACAGAGCGTTCAAACCGCAACCATGGGTAGAAGTACCTGTGCTGCATTAAGCAACTACTGAAGTAGCTGTGATTTATTGAGAAGTTTTAACAGAGAGAGTTGAAAGTGATGTAGACTCTCTCGCTCCCAGAGGAAGGCCTCTGTGCCTTTTCAGTTGAAGGTGATGAGGACCCTCTTGCTGCCAGAGAAGAAGGGGGCCTCGATGCCTAGAGATAAAGATGCACCTACAGACAGGTGAAAAGAACTTTTGTTTTGAAGGAGATGAGGACCCTCTCACTACCGGAGAAAGGGAGGACCTCTGTTCCTAGAGATGAATATGCACCCACAGATGGGTAAAGAGAACTTTTGTTTCTGAACAGCTCATCCTTAAAATGGTACCCCATTAGCTAAAGATGAAACCCTCAAGCAGTTGTGGGGAAAGCTGCAAGTTGAGGGAAGGGACTTTCACAGGCAAGGAGAAACCATTCCGGGCGGCCTTGCTGTGACACTGAGCCACAAGAGAACTGTTTAACTGTTTTCATGTGGAGATGTCTCCATAGCATGAGCAAGAGAGACTCCTCTCCCTAGGTGGACTGAGAAAGTTCTTCTAGAGATGGTAAACTGACTCTGGAAAACCTTGAGGGTTGTTTTTTCATGTTGTTGGTGGGAGGAGGAGAAGAAGGTGGGGGGAGGAGAAGTGTTCTGAAGGTTTAGTCTAACTTTTTTTTCTGCCTTTTAGTTCTGTTAATAAACTTCTTTATGCTTTTAAGGTTTAAGTTTTGTGCCTGCTTTGCTTTTCTCCTGGTTCTTATCTCACAGAAGGAAAATAAGTAAGTAATGGGCATTTTGAACCAAACCACTACACTAAAATTGGTGTTTCTCCCCGGTTACCCAAACTGAACCCGCTACACTCTACAGTGAAATTCATGATAAAATATAAATGCATTACAAGTGTAAAGGTTACAAGGTTTGCTCAAGTTAACAACTGAATGAAATAACAAAGGTCTAACTGTTGACTTTCTGCAACTTCACACCTTTCATCCTTCCTCTAATTTGATGTTCCTTCTGAAGATGAAAAGAGTTAGAAAATGTTTTACCATTTTTCTATGTGACTGTATTTTGCCCCTTGGCAAGTAGAAGAGAGCGCACTAGTCTTGTTGCAAAAAAAAGCTGCAGTCTGTAAAAGCTGTGCACAGAGCTGGAAAATACTGTTACTTTACTGCTGAAGAAGGTATGAATACAATTCCTTTTATTGTTTTGTAATATTAGGGAAGAGGTCAGTGTGATAGGAGATGTGAAAGTTCTGTGTTATAGATGAATGGGATGTTCTAATTCAATGTGATTGCCTTTACATATCTTTATGAAACTATTTGACTGTATAGGCTGTTTAGGAGGGCCTGGATTTATCAAACTTACTTATATTGCCAAAATATTTGGGCATATATATTATCTTTAGATGGACTGAAGCTATGGTTTAACCACATTTTTTATTGCCAGAAGATCTGAGAATTCAGTACTGGATCAAATTAAGTATTTACAAATCCAAGACAGGACTTCGGTGGACCTGAATCATCTCATGAAATACCACCCAGTCTCCCTCTGTTCAGTGGACACCCAACAGTACCAGGACCTGAGTTCACACAGTGCTTCCTTTTACAACCTGGCCCTTCCCAAAGTGTCTCCAGTGCTCTTCTGGAGCCTCTGTGTGGCTCTCCCACACTGGACAGGCAGGTGCCCAAGCCTACGTGGGTTTCAAAAAACCATGTGAAGGCAGTATTCCAACCTGTGCCCTTGTGAAGAGAGAGGGGCTAAATCCATGAGCCTTTAGGATGGTGCTTCAACATGCAGCAGGAGGTGAGAAAATGAGTGTTGATGTGTCCCAAGCTGGCTTCTGTAACACCCCATGGCTACTGAATTCAGCAGAGATGATGAGAGTGGCTGCCCCAATCAGGTAAAGTTCAGAGAGAAGGTCTTAAATCTCCGCAGGCTGGGAAGGCAATTGGATCAGGCTTCCCAGTTCCCCAGGAGCTGTGAGGACCCTGCTATCACATGAAGCAAAGGCTATTTCTGACTCCACCAACACAACAGCACATCCCATGAGGTCATTTGTAAGAAAAATATCAGCACAAGCTTTCCCCTGAGGATATGGGGCCACAGCCCCTGAGTGGCTGAAAGTGCAGCCGGTGCCAAATGTCTCAGCCCGAGAGCAGGGGTGGCACTGGACGAACCCCTGTGCTCAGTGGTTCCTGGCGCCAGTCCTGGCAGAGCCTGGCTCAATGTGCAGGGATCATGTTTCCAAGTCCTCCAGCTTTGCCTGCACCCTGCAGCAGCTGGACACCTCACAGACCTGCTGGTCAGGGTACTGAAAAGTTACCCCACCTATTTATTTATTTTGCTTAACTGGACAAAGCTTTTCTGACCTCCAAGAATCTAAATTGCTCCATCCAGTAAATTACTGTTCATGTGAGAACATTAGGACTTTTAATTATAAATCAAAATTGCCACAGGTTAATGGTACCACAGACAGAGATGAGGAAGCTTTGATGATTCTTCTGCTTGCTTCATATGTAGGGATAATCCTGATTCAGCAGGTAGTGGTGTCAAAGACTAATTTGCATGAACTTCAATATATAAAATATCCTTGTAATTTTCCCAAAGATTATCTGAGAAACTTGAGAGGTTACTTGTTTTTCTTTCTCCTTCTGTAAAGCTGTGTTTGCTCTTTGCCCATTAAGAGGCATGTCCATTTGTTTAGGGCATGTCCACACAGAGATACAAACATCCTTGGTTTAAGTGTTAGTCAGCCAAAAACAGGTAAAAACTTGAGATTTTTCTCATGAAGGACCAGGAATTCTAGTTACATTACAGTATGACAGGTTTTTTAATATTGTGAACATGGGTATAAGTGATGAGTAACAATTACTGCAGGTGAATGCAGTCCTTGTTGCATAAATTTTAAATCTGAGAGTATTAAGTACTTTAGGCCTCTGCTAAATTACCCCTTGTAATTATTTGGAACAAATAAAGCAGAAGACTGTTTGTGAAACATGCTTATTATAATTTTTAATTATTATAATTTTTCCAAACAGGCAATGGTAGTGTGTTACAAAAAAAACAAATTAGTCACAGCATCTTTGAATGGATGCTACCCAAAAACAGAGTTATGACACTCAAAATATTTCAAATAATGTAAAAACAAAAAAAAGAAAAAAGAGGATGTCAGGTGTCAATGAACTCCTTGGTATCACTGTTAGCTTCCTTGCTGGATTTGATGCTAAAATACAGAGTACATGGCTGCCTATGGACCACTGAATATGATCTGGACCCTAACAAATGCAGCTGAGTTGGCATTGACATTCTGTCAACCATAGCACAGCTATGGCAACACATCTCCCAAGTCATGAGATGGCTTACAGATCACAAGATTATTTTTGAAAGATAGAATTTTTCTACCATTACTCTTTTCTTTCTTGCCTGTGGCATCACAAGAATGACTCCAGCTGCAGAGACACATTTTTCTATTTATAGGTAAACCCTGTGAAAGTTGACAGTAACAGAATTTTGAGTGGAGACAGGGGCCAGGTGAAACAACGATGATCAAGCTACCTGTACCTTGTGTTAATTTACTAATGAAGAAAACCACTGTCTGAAAACACAATGATTATTGTCCTGACCACACAAAACAATGTATTGCTTATGATTCAGAAAAGTTTCTATTTGTTTTGATCACTGAAAAGCATGGTAGTCTTCCTCCATGGACAGGGCTCTAGAGTTGTCCTGCTGTCCTCAACCTCCTAGGCAGATTGAGTGAAGGGTTGGTAATGGATAATAAAGGAGATGTGCTCCAAGTCTGTGCTTCTTATAGAAACTAGGGAAAAGGTCTGAGCCACTAACAAAATGTTGGATGGGACAGAACGCTGGGAAAGAAGAAGAAAGAGGGAGACAACCAGCTTGGCTGAGAGATGTGCACACATAAATCTGAGACCAGGATAAATGTTAGTATCACTAAGTTTAAATTAGAAGCAAACCAAGATTGAGTGAAAGGAAGAGGGCATGATGCATTGTGGATGAGGCCATGCACTGACAGAGGTGTGCATGACTCAGCTAATACATGACTCAGGTGCTGGGAACTCTGACACTGACTCTTCACCACGATTCTGGGCGAGTCCCAGCTTTTCTCTGGGTCATGTCCGACCTCTGAGTAAGCAGATTGAATTCCCACCATGCTCAATGCAGTTATGTTTACAGATGTTGGCTTCATATGTCACAGAATGCTTCACACACATCTGTAAAAGTCTGGTTTGTTTGAAGAAATGCCAAAATATCTACTTCTATTATGAATTTTAAGCTGGAAATGCCAAGTCCAGAAGGGAGCAAGAGGGAATCATGCAAATAAATGTCACTATCAGAAAAAGCTACAGGACTCTTAATCCTGGTTAAGATCACTGATCCTGTTTTCAAATATAGTGAGCATCAGTTTCCTACTCTGAAGTACCTTCAACACCTCAGTAAATCAGACTACATGCTCCCCTTCTGGGATGTTAAGAAGTTGTTAAACTCCACTCTGTAGTCTCAGATCAGCCAGCTGTTCTCCTTTAATTAGTTAGTTCCCTTGAACACAGAAAACAATTTTCTTTTGGTTTATTTTTTGGCTGACTTCTCTACCTTCTGATGATTTTTTTTCTCTCTTTCCAAATAACACTTTCTCTTATGAGGATTATTCTTACAGATATTGCCCTTGGGCCTCTCAATCTGTCTGGATGTCCAAGACAACACTGATCCCAGCAGAAGCCTAAATCTATGTATGTGTGACAGAGCTCACCAGTGGGACTATTCACTGGATTGCTGGGATAGTGATGTGTTGCTATCTCATTCTTCAAAGCCAACGTTTATTTACTTGTGCCAACCAGAGCATTTCAATGTAAAGAATTCCTTTCTGTAACTGGAACTTAAGAAAGAAACAAAATTCTCAATCTCTCCAGTTCTTTACCTATATCTTATAGCTTTTGGGTCTTAAATGTCATTAGCAGTGGTGGACATGGTTCCTGTCTGGCGTGTGACTGTTCAGTCAGTTGTGGAGATAACCAGGTATCCTCCAGTCCTCCATTGTCAAATATGTGATTAGCTCAAATTAGTGGTTTTTTGTTATTTTGTTGGGGTTTTTTACGTGCATATTGCATCCTAAATAATAGAAATAAGTAAATTCCTAGTTTTCCACACTTAACTGATTTACGTGCAAGTACTTCCCAATGCAGGGCACAATTTCACTGACATCTGAACTTGTCTGTGTTGCACAAGTAGGAGCAAACATATTACCTTGTGAAAATAGAGATTAAGACAAAAAAATAAACTAAAAAAAAATCAAATAAACTGAAACTTCAACAAGTTAGTGTGCTTTCCACAGTTATCTGAACATCTGAGCAAGATGACTGTGTTCCCAGAAACCAGGTCCACATAGTTATAAGAATGCCACCACAGAGATGACTAAATGTTATCTCAGTGTGTGAACACTACACAAGAGTAATTCCCAAACTGACCATCAGGGAAAAAAGGATATCGGAAAAGGGAAACTTGACAAAATAGGAAAGCATGTAAAGCAGGGAACTGATGTGTTTGAGTCAATGAAATACCGAACACAGCTGACTACCATGCCCAAGAGACCATGAGGAGTCTGGACAGTTCTCGTGACTCACTCTGCATATGTAGATGGTTGGCTTAAATGGAGATCCAAGACCATTAATGTCTCTCTGTCTTTTTTTTTAATATTAAGATTTTCTATTTTTTGTTGCCTGCTGCCTCCCGTTGGCGCCATGTAAACTTCAAGTACCAAATTGTAAAGACAGTAAAGATTAGTAAAGTTAATCTTTTATCTTTTTGAAATTTTTCTTATTCAGTAAACTTCCCAATTTGCATGGACATTGGCATATGCAATTAATATGAACTGAAATGCTGTGTTTTCAAAGAATTCAAGGTATCACACAGTAAAATAAATCATTTAGTTTTCATATCATTTACCATAAAAATGAGTTTTGCCTTCTCTCAAGTTTGATATAAAACTGAAATTTAGTTAAGACTGTGTCAGATTTGCAGTTCTTATTTGTTTACAATGAATAAGCACTTCTTGGAAGCTTCAAAGAGAACAGTGTTTTTAGGATTCATAAACTAATTCACAGCGTTTTGGCAATCAGCACATGAAACTTACTGGTTTTACACAGGTTAATCTGAAACCAAGAAAGAATTGGAATTTTTGTCTGACTTTATAACTGAAACTTGGACTTTTTTCAATCAGTTTCACATTCACATCAATCAAAAAAACAGCTGGACTACTATGGAAAAGCACTATGTGTACTAGTGGATAATGTAGTGCTCCATGAAATGACAATGTAAATTTAATAGTTTTTTCTTCTAAAACCACAAGGAAGGAGACCAAATCTTTTCCTCAGATTGTATGTAAATGTTTTCAGTTCCATCTATCTCTTGCTTCCTGTTGAAAATAATTTTATGCTTCAGAAAACATATTTTTTGACTTGCATATCAAAACTTGTCAGTCCCTCAGAGATACTGAGAAAGGAAAACAGGTGAGATTTTCTAAAGTACAGAAAATTCTGCCCTAGCCATTCCACTGCAGTCAGCAAAAGCCCTGACATACCCGTTGACACCCAGGGACAAAGACATGAGTCAATGCTGAATATGTTAAAAATTCCACCCAGCACTTTTGTGGTTCTGACAAACAGACAGCATCCTTTGTATTGATGGAAAGAGTGAAGAGATCACCAGAATGTTACATGTTTATTTGTGCAGATGTTTTAAGAGCATAAAAATCCTGCTGTCACACAAGGAAATTACTTGTTTTATTTTTCCTTGGAACATTATCCACTAAAATTGAATTGAAAGCTGTTTTTCTTTATCAGGACATACTCCATGACTTTGGGGTTTTTTTGCTGTAATCAGTCATTCAAGACAGTGCTTCACATCTCCAGATGCCCAGTGTCTTTTACAAGTCTTTCTGCTCTCCAGGTAATTATTTCAGTGCCTTAGGTGTAAACTGGAAAAAACCAAGTACAACAAATCAGCCAACTGAATTAAAACTTTAGTGTAAGACTGAAGGATTTTGGGTAGTTTTGGAGAGTCATTTGAATACCACAGTGCAAGGACAACTCTAGTAATGAAGTTCTTGAATGGAATGCATTAGTCTAAAACAGTCTATATGCCTTTTCCATGGTGTTTAATTAGGAAAAACATTGAGGATTAAGACTGACGTATGCACTCATGGCCAGGAGTGTACCTTGAATTTGACCTGTCACAGCACCCATCATCACAGAGCAGATCCAGCCTTCCAAAATTTGAGGCTGACTAAGAAGAGAATCAGAAGGAATAGCATTTGTTTTAGGCATAAAAGACATTACACAGCCCTGAAAGAGATGGTTGATCATACAGCAAACTGCAGAAAGGTCTGTAGAAGGTCTTACCTGTAGAGCCCTTTCTCCTCTCAGGTCCCCTTATCTTCTACTGAAGCCACTACCAAGAATAATTTTCTGGCCTTTACTCTCTGTACAATGGCACAATGTCCAAAGTGCATTTCTCTAGTGGTGTCCATCTTGTCTATCTCCTTGGATTTTACCTAGGAACTCCTTGGAGACAGAGTGGCCTGGGACAAGGCCACCTCAGAAGCCTTGAAAGTGATTAAATAGCACAAGGAACATAGGTCAGTGTTCAGGTTACGTTCTGGACCTCTTTAAATTATTATTATAAATATCTTAATATGTCCTTTATAAATATCTTAATATGTCCTGTAGATGATACGGAGCCACATCAGAACATTTCACAACAGTGAAGGATATACACACGACAGTTTTTATGATTTCTTAGTTGAATAATTATTAAAGTTAGAGGCAAAATCAGTAATTAGTGAATCAAAAATTTCAGCTAAAAAGCAAGGAAAAGTCCCTCAGACTGAAAATGGATTTGAATGCTATTCAATTTTTTAAAGCAGTCCAAACCCCAACAATCAATTTGCATTCCACAAATTCCAGGGATATACAGTGCCTTATTTTCAGTGACAGTTAAATGTACTTTTAAGATAATTTACTTGTTTGTGTTACATCAAGCACTTCTCCCTCAGCATGATAAGAACTTCTCCTCTGTAGAACATTGCTGTAGAAATGGTTGAGAGGAGAAAAACGCAAAGATTCTTGTCATAAACTCAGTGTAAAATGAACGTTAGAGCAGCTGTGTGCTTCCATTTTCTTCTTGTTTGGAAAAAGAAGAAAGTGAGAACTAAATTTCAACACTGTATAACTGCTGAAAGTCTGTTCCTGCCTTTTTCTTCAGCTCCATATTCTCTGTTGAATATGTACTATAATCCAATCCAATGTTTAAGTGACAAAGGCCCATTTTCTCCTGTGGTCAGGATATCTCATGGTTCATACACATAGGATTTAATTTTTAATTTTATTTTTGTTATTCCACTCTTCAGTAGAATAGTGGAATTCAGTGGGTAGAGATGGAAGCTAAAGTTGTTCCAAACACATGCACAAAAAGCTACAATGAATGTGTCAAAGTACTTTCTAAAAGTTTTGAAAGGAAATTAATTTTGGAAGTAGGGTAGAAAGACAGAGTGGTTTCACTTTTTTCAGGAAACTTTTTAATGAAAACGTCATATTTTGTTTTGGTATTCAGTTTTAAACTTTTCCTTCCTTCTCATTTGCTATAGCTCTTCTCGCAGTTCCCTTTTCCTCCATCCTCTCAAGCCATGAAAAAGTAGAAGGGTTGGAGAAAGGAGGCCAATAAGAATTGGCAGAAAGATTAAAGATATCTATCTGGAAGAAACTGGACATGTTAAGTGAATATTTTCATGGATCACTGCAGTTATGGTTAATTACATAGTGGAAATTTCAACTTTGTAAAAGTCCTGTGTGCTCCTGCCCATAAGATGAGCAGTCCTTGTGCATACAGCTTTGGAAAGTCACGTCACTTGGAGTGTGACAGAGCTTTCCCTTTGCAATGTCTGTTCCTCTTTTTTTAATGTGAGCTCTCTTTTAAATCTCTGTTTTCAGTGGGAGAAATTTCAATTTTCAAAAGAGCAGAGAGTAGTCAAACTCATGCAACATTTTGTTTTGTAGCATCTCTCAAAAACTGGTCTATGTCATGCCAGACAGCAAACTGTGAACTTCCTTGTTCCCATTCTTGATACTTGAGGGGTTTTTTTTGGCTCAGCTTTATATTGGGGCTATAGATGGTTAATATTCTACCATTTCTGAATCCAGCAAGAGACGTCATTTATTTGTATGGTGCTTTGTATTGTTTGGCTTGGTAATTTATTAGTCAGCTTACTGTAGGCTTCAGCATTATATAAGTGCCATAAAGTTTAATTGGGTGCTATTTCCTGTACACTTTCTCATGCCTGTTTATGAAAAGAAGTTCCATCTCTTTCTAAGTGCAGAAACATCCCTTGATCAAGTAGACTGCACAGAGAGCTGCAGGTAAGCAGACTGCAGACTCAGAAATTATAGTTTGTCATGGTTTTCACCCTTATGTACTTCCATAAATTATTTTCTTTTGTCTCTATTGTTTTCCAGAAGTTGAAAATGATCATAGTTAAATTAGCCAAGCAAGCAAAAAAGTATTATTTTACAATCATGATTGAGACATATAATAATTTCAGTATGAAGAAGGATCTCCTATACTGAATTCAGTGACAGTGGAATTAAACCCAAATGGAGGCACAGGAACCTTCATTGACCTGCATAGTGTAAACAGTGTAAAATCAGTATAAAGCAGGTTTGAATAAGGATTCGTCAATAACTAAAGGTGCTACCACATGTGGAGCAACAGGTTGTCTATCATAAAAATAGCAATTATGAAGAATGCCTTGGATTCTAAATGGAGCTAAATCTGTCTGTGTTGTCACTTGAATAAGTTTGGCTTTGCGAAGGTACCTGGGATAACAGTGAGAGAAAAGCCTCTCAGGTGAATAGAGAGATTTTGCCTCACAGGTGATAATAAAGTCTGTGTAGGAGAGGAAGTGTGAGGTAGTTAGACACAGCTAGACAGGAGTAACTGAGGCAATGTGCACTCTCCACTGCAAATTAACGTCCAGAACTGCAAAAATCCTCTTGACATATTTTATATATCTGAAGACTGAAGAGGTATGTTCAGCAGGGCTGCAGGGGACAGACAAACAGTTCAGATATCTCACTGACAGCAAAAAATATATGTATGGACAGTAATTCTGTGTCTTAGAGAATGTATAACCCTTTTCCTGATAACCATGCCCAGCACTGCTCACTTCAGGTCTAGGGTGTGATTGCTTTACAGTAACTCCATGTTCATTGATCTGTTTTCATGAAAAGCTCAGGGAATTCCTTAAGAAAATAAATATTTCACTGTCAGTGTGGAATCTGCTGTGAGTCTTTTGGTCTGAAAGTACACACATTGCTTATAACTGGACAAAGTAGTAATGGAAGAAAAAAGTGAATAGTGAAAATTATTAGCTGTCATATTCCATTAGGCTGAGAAGATCGGTGTTTACAGTGATTCTCACTGTTCACATCTCTAAACCTGGCATGAAGTTCAGGGTAAGAACTCAGGTTACAGGAGGTTGCTAAAGGTGCTTCTACATGCTTCTATGTTTGTTCATTTAGAAAATAAATAGGATTTAACCTACGATATAATAAAATTTCATAAATTCTCTGATGTGTGGTAGCAAAATAAAGATTGATTGTTTCCACTGCATTTTTAAAACAAGTATCTGTGATTTAGGGGAAAAAATCCCCAGCAGTCCAAAATGATAGTTTGTTGATGTCTTATAACATTTTGAAGAATTTCTCATGATCTCAGTGGTTTCTTAGTCTTTAGAGAGCCATGAGTGAGCTGATCCTGGGCTAGAAACAGTCCTAGTTAAAGCAGTAGGTTGGACTAAATGTTCTGCAGAGCTCCTTGCCAAGAAACATTTCTACAACTGCAGTTTTTTCTCTCCCAAAACCACTGAGAGCTGTGTCTCGGTGCCTCACACTGGCTGTGCCAGTTCTCTTGTCTGTGAAGAGGAAATCAAGCATCGACTACCTACCCAACAGGGACAAGGGGAGGAGGAGAATGTTTACACAGTGGTATGAAAATGTAAACTAGGTGCCACAGGACTATGCTGTGACATTGCCTTTGCATTTGGAGGGGCCCTGTGTGAGGAAAATCATTCGCCCCCTTCTTGCTCTGTGCAAGGCCCTGTGATAAATATGATTGAATGATTTATTTGTTTGGGCGAAAGGTGATTTGCAAACTCAGAAGCTGCTTCGGCACTTCTTTCCAGCTGTCCTAAGTCCAACCCACAGAGGACAAGAAATAAAGTGGAGGGGATCCTACTGTGTGGATTGAAGTGCAAGTCTGTGGGTGAAAACAAATCCAGTTTTAAAGCAAAGTCTGCCACACACCCACTGTGGGTTTTGGAGAGCTCTTTCAGGCCTCCTGGAGGTAGCAGACTGTGAAATGCAAGGGATGTTTCAATAAAGCTGGTGGTGTGGTATGCCTGCAAAGATTACTTGAGACTGCTTAGAGCAAAGAGAAATCAAATATTATTTTCCGAGGGGATCTCCATTAGGAGAGGTGCCCTGGGTGGTTTCAAGGGGACCTTGGAAGTCAAAGCCTTGCTGCTTGGCTGTGCTGTCTCACCATTCTCAGCTCAGGTCTCTGGCCCAGGGGACTCTTAAGGCTGGGCGCAGGCTAGAGCTACACAGGAAACCCAGGAGCAAGAGTACGGTGCTGACAAGTGTATTTCCAAGTTTTCTATTTTGAGACCTTGAACCTTGTTCACACAACTCTGGTTCACCCACCAAGTTTTTCAAAGTAACTGAGCAAATACACTGTGATCCCATTTGCTTTGTCCCTTGCAGATGAATGTTTCCCTGTGTCCAGTACTTCAGTCAAGGTATGAGGTTTGGATCTGCAGGAGACTGCCAAACAGGACAAGAGGCTGAGACAGGTGGGTTTTTTGAGAGCAATTCTCATTGTGTCCAACAAGGAAATTAAATGAACATTCAGAGGAGAAAAATTTAGTACTAGGTATGAGGAAACATTGTTCTAATAAATTCCAGCCTTTAAACCCTTCTTGACTCTGCCGTTTCTCATGATGGTTGTTTACTGCTTTTTGGACTAAAGGGCAAGCTCACACCATAAATATGTTCCTGGAGTCTCCTCAGCTAAAAGCAAGTTTCTCAGCCTAATTCTGTTTTAGTTCCCTAAAGCAGGATCAGCCATAAGGAGGATTACTCTTCTGCACTAAAATTTTCTGAGGAAATGTCTATATTTCCACCTGGGTTATTTTTCTGCTAGAAGCAGAGAACATAATCTTTGCATACAGAATGTCTATAGAAATTTCTTATGTAACTTCACTCCCCTTCTTCTCATTTATTTATATTGCAACAGCACCCACAGACCTTAACCAAGGAGAAGTCTCCATGGCACTAGACAGCGCACAAACATAGAGGAAGATTCCAAAGACCTTGCAATCAAATAAAACAATATTGCGGTGCCTTTTCTTTAGCTACAGGAGAAGAGACTTAGGACCCAATTAGATTAAGATCATTCTTAGCCCCAATCTATGAGATTATATTTGCAGTCTCTTCCTGACACTCTATCTCTTAGAGAGCACTTGCATTAAATAAACCATGTTATGGATTATGAGACAATATCAAATATGTTAATTCAAGTGGAAAAAAAATCAACATGAGAACTAAACAAAACATTGTGATTGTCTCTGCCTTTTGATAAATCCAGTTATTTGCTTAATCTTTACTGTGTTTGAAGGCTGTTTGTTCATTATAGGTTTTCCTCCTGTAGATATACTTTCAGAAAAATTAATATTAACTGGAATCAGCTGAAATGAGGTGGAGCCCATTCTTGGCTCTGACGATGCAAGAATAATAGTGAATATTTTCAGAGTTATATGACTACTATTTTGGCTACAAAACAGCTAAATTCAATATCACAAAAGGAATGCAAATAATGCATTTTAAATTTGTCTCATAATCAAAACAGGCTAACAGAAAAGGACTAGCTGCTCAGATATCTGTGAGGAAGGGCTCACACTGTACTTTAATTCAAAGTAAACTTACCTTTGAAGAAAAATCATAAAATCAAGGTTACGTGGTTTTTGGCACACAGACTATTAAGGATGGCATTGTATTAAGAATTACTATTGTATATGAAGTAGTAAGAATTATCTATTTTACCCCAGATGTCCCAATAATAGAGAAAAACCTGTTCTGTGTAAGTCAAGTGAAAGACGTGCCACAGAGGCATTTTTATTATACACATCCAGTAAAACTAAAATACACAGAAAAGCAAGTTTAGCAAAACAGAATATGTCCTGAAGCTACAGTTACATATATATATCCAGTTACTAGTATGGATCTTATAACTTTTGTTTGTAAACATTCAAGGTACTATTATCAACCTTTCACATCAATTAGGAAGAAACAGTTTAAGGGAGATATAAAGACATGTTCTAAACTTGATATATGTCAATTATTAACGCACGGAAACTGTGTTATCTCAAAAACTTAAGAGAACTAAGAATGAACAAACTGTGCCTCTCTGTAACCCTTCCCAAATGAAAATAGAGGCTTTCAAGTTTTTGTTAAATTGCCAGAACTGGGAGTGAGGGAACAGCAGTTGCCTTCACTTGTTGTTAAAGACGCTTAATTAAGATTTACCTTTTAATTTATTGCTTGAACATTTAGAGACCCACCCTGGGCACAATCTTTGATCTCCTTCAGCGGTGATGGAGAGCCAGCAGAGACACACCCTACTCACCCGGACTCTCCTGTGGTCCCATCTACAGCCTCAATAATTGCCTGTGTGAGGTCTTCAGCTGCTCCCGTGACGTGAATTGCCCCAAGTCTGCAATAGCGGCACAAGCAGAATGGCCACAGCTGTTAGTCAGGAGTGGAAATTCTTTCTACAGCAATGTTGAAGAGAAATGCCTAATGCTCCCATCCCTGTCAAACAATGACACAACCTGTGTGAACAATTACAACCCTATGAGTAGGACTGTCAATATCTTCAGATAATTTATCTCTGCTCCCATGCAAAACAGATACTATCACCTGCTCCAGCTGGAGCACACTGGTCAATGGGCTCTGATGGTGTTCATCCCAGGGTCCAAGGTCTGGACAACTTCTTTATGGGACCTCCCTCCATTATTTTGCAATGGTCTTAAAAATCTAGATAGCACAGAGTTGACTGAAAACTGTCAAATGTTGTCCCTATTTCAGGAAGGTTAAGAAGGAAGATCCTGGTAATTACAAGTCTGTCAGTCTCACTTCAGTGCCTGGTGAAATTATGTAGAATGTTATTCTGGGAGTTACTGAAAAACACTTGAGAGACAAGGCAGCCTTTGGTCATAGCCAGCACAGGTTGACGAGCAGGAAATCCTGCTTAACCAACTTAATTTTCTTTTATGACAAGGGTCAGCCATTTAGTTGACCCAGTTAAACCTGTAGTTGTGAGGTTTTACGAGTTAGAAAAGCTTTCTATCATATCTCTCACAGTAACCTTCTGGGAAAAATGTCCTGCACATGGCTAGACATGTCCATAATATGTTGGGAGAACAACAGGGTGATGGGTCTGGCTGAAAGTGCTACAGTAAATGGACTTACACCAGGTTGGTGGACAGTCACCAGTGGGTGCCCCAGGGCTCAGTGTTAGGGCTGGTGCTCTTTAATATTTTTGCAAAAGATCTGGACACACAAGTCAAATGTACATTAAGTAACTTTGCTGATGATACTAAATGAGGAGAAGCTATGGACTCCCTTGAGGATAAAGAGGCCTTATAGAGACATCTATATAGACTACGGACCTGGGGAATTACCAACCATATCAATTTCAAAATGAGTGAGTGCAGTTTTGAGCACTGCATTAGAGGACAGACATCAAACTACTGGAGTCTATCCAGAGGAGGGTCACCCAGATGGAGACAGGTCTCAAGGACAAGTCTAATGAGGAGAGGCCGAGGTCAGTTGGCTTGTTCATCTTGGAGAAGGCTGAGGGGGAACCTTACAGCAGGATACAACTTCCTTGTGGGGGGCAGTGGAAGTGCTGATCTCCTGCCCCTGGTGACCAGCAGCAGGCCACAACCAAGCGGAATGAAGATGCACTGGAAAATTCAGGTTCAGTATTAGGAAAAGGTTCTTCACTTGGAGGGTTAGTCCCTGGAACAGCCTCCCCAGGGAAGTGGTCACGACATCAAGCCTGTCAGAATTCAAGGAGTATCCGGACAATGCTTTCTGTGAAACTCCTGGTTTCGTCTAGTCCTGCGAGAAGCAGGGAGTTGGACTCAATGATCCTAATGGCTCTCTTCCAATTCAAGATATTCTGTCATTCTATGATTCTGCTTTTCTCTTTGGGAGGCTCACAGCTCAGTGACACATGCAAGAAATGCTCAGGGGCACTGATGGGCACATAGCAGATCAGAGAAGGAAATCCCTCCCTGACACCCAAAGAGACCCCTGCAGTTTCACCCTGAAAGATGTGGGGGTGGCTGTCTTGGTCTCTGCTCTGTCCCGTCCTCACACCGTGTCCTTGTAGATTTGCTAGTATCCCTTGAGCTTCCTCACATATTCCATAAGGGTTGCAGCTTCTGCCAGTGCTGCCCATATTGGACAAATAGTAGGGAAAAAGGGAACCAGGGCAAGGGAGGTGAAGAGGTGAGGGCATGGACTACAGGTTACACTGTTGAAGCACGGGAACACAAGGTCCAACTATTTTTTTTACTCTTTGGCCAAAGAAAGCTCCTCTCTGTGATGTGTTGTCTAGACATATGCTATGAGGTTTATTTGTGCTATTTGAGCACACATCCTACTTCTACCATTCGCTCATTTCCAAATTTTCATGCCCACAGGAAGCTTGCTGGACTATAACTTGCAAAGTTGTCACAGATATCTCTGCCTTTGGATGGTAAGGCTATGCTTGGAGAAGGGTAGGGTGACTTCAGGTTTCTGTGTGTGGTTATCTAACAGCTGGTTTAGATCTTATTTTCATGATGTCCCTCACTGGAATTTCTGGAGTGACATTACTCAGCAAATAATGTCTCTTTTTTTCTTGTGTATGCAAATAAATAAAGAAATATCAAGTTTCACCAGGGACGGAAATTTGTGCTAAAGTCAGTAACACCTCTGAATCTATTCCAGTTTTGCTTTTGGCTTCAATTCCTAAAAATGTTTTTAAAAAGGTATATGACAAAATAGAGGACGATGATGTCACTCAGACTACATTGGTGTTGGAAAAAAATAGTACTTGTCATATTTTTTTAAAAGCAATTTTATTCATCAGTTTCAGGTTTGCTTTTTTTACTAGAAATTATATACACAATCAGAAGGATATAATACACAATCCTAGTTATACACATATAATACACATACCTAGTTATACTGTCAAAGTGCATGATGGATTTATTGTTGTGGAAGAGTCAGGTCAAAGCTAATTGGTAGGTACAAAGGGATTTGATTCATTTGCAGGAAAATATATCAGTAAGCTTTAATTAATCAGGATTAATTAATTAATCAGATATAATCGGGAATGCATAGCTGCTAATTCACACACTCCAGTTTTTTCAGTGTTTATCTGCAAAGCTAATATTTAGCTGTCATAGACAGGTAGGATATATATATATAGGTATAAACAATGTATGGTAAATGGCAGCATGAAGTGAAAAATTATAGGGAACTTCACCAATAGGAGGTACAGTCATCTTGTAGGTATGTCTATGTGGTGCATAAGCACAACCAACTGAATGACTACATGTAAATTAGTATTGCAATATTGATCTATGCATCGGGCATCCCGAGCTAAGATCAATATAAAAGGTAGAGACCAAATCCAAACCAGAACACAAACTTATCTTGGTCCCAAAAACCTAGTGCACTGTTTTGGAGTCCACTTGGAGACAAAGGGGAACCATTTACAACTGCTCGTGAAAACAAAATTAAAATATCCTTTTATTTTTGGCTGATGTTGCTAAATTTGAGGGAATTTCACTAATATTTTTTCTCTACTCGAAAATTGCACATTTTCATAAATAAAATGTTCTTTTGAATGTTCCACTGATTTATTTTTCCCTGGAAAACTCAAGGAAATTAGTAAGACTGGTTCTGTAGTATGAAGATTGCAGACTAAAGTAGAACAAAATGCCCACTGCAACTTATCTAGAGATTTTTCGAAGGGAGATGAGGTCAAATGTGAGGAAGGTAGTAAAGATCTTTTCAATCTGTTGACATCTGACAGAAATGGAGATAAAATATAATCAAGGGTCAAGGCTGTGACATGTTTGTTTGACATGCTGTTTGGTTCAGGATTTTTTTATTAAAAAAGAGGCACACCAGAAACTGGAGGTATATTTCCAATTGTTATAGAGTATAGGAACTTGGACAAGTATAGCCATTATATAGTGTATCGTGGTACTAACACGAAGTAGTAGCTCTTAGCACAAAATCTGCAACGAATGAAAGATTAGTAGCAGAAAAAATACACAAGACTTTGTGTCTTGTAACATCTGAAGTACAAAAATCTTTTTAAGAGTCTCATGAGAGCAAAGATTCAGAAGAATTTAGTAAGGTCATCCTGTGTGCAATAAAGTGTTTCAGTTCACAATGTTACATTCTTTCTAAGAGCTAAAATAACAGAACTGTGAGGAAGGCTTGAACAGCTTGTCGGAGCCACCACTGGAGCAAAGAGCATCTGACTGCAGGGGAGCATCTCCCAGAGCAGAGGCCACTTGCATGCTGAGAATGGCAGCACCAGGAACTTATAAACCTGGCAAAGGATGACAGGCTAATATATAAAATCAGGATGATTATAACAACGACCCTTGACTCTGTGTGATCAAATTAAATGACAAAAATTTTTGCCATATCTGAGGTTTAGAAAAGGGGGCTCTACTTGAGGCTTTAACCTTCCATATTAAGGTTTATTTAAAACTCAAAATGTGTCTGCTGAAACAATAGTGATCTCTAAAGGAACCAGGCCTGAGTTTTCTCAAGAAGATTCTATTTCTTAAAGATATTACAATGCAAGACTCATCTCCATGTCTCCCTGACTTTTTTCAGTAAATAAATTTTGGTAGTAAAAACTAGTCCAGGTGCAAGAAAGACTTAATAAGTGAATGAATACAAAATGATTATATTTGAATGGTTGTGGTCATTTACACAAACTACTGTACTGTAGCAATTCTTGTAGATATGAATTTGTCTTGGTAGATGAACAAAAATGTAATTTTAAAATGCACTTAAAAAAGACACAACCTGCAGCTATTCAGAAATCACTGTGAAGCAGTAAAAAAAAAACCCAAACCAGTAATTGCCAGGTACAGGATTCCTCAATACCACCTTCAGCTACTTTTACTGTGAAAGTGTGAGGAATATAAGTGGATACTCTAACAGAGAAATCAGCACTATAGAGCTAAGCCTGTTTCATGGACTGTTCCCAAGCGATTCATCCTTCTTCACACAGAGAAAAAAGAATAAATACCTGCCCCTTTTATTTAGTCTTAAATTAATTTCTTACATCAGCTTTTAAGCAACTGAGAAATAGGCAAATGTACAGAGTACAGAAATGCAACACAAGCACAAAAGATGTGGTTGTAACTCAGTGTAAATATGTTTTGTTTGTTTAAAGTGGACCCATAGCACCAAATTCCTGATGAGAGAAATGAGGACGTTGTAGAAATGCTGATGAAGAAAAGGAAGTTATCCTGCATGCAAGGTAATAGATTTCCAGAGGCTGAATATGCTGATGGTGATAGAGGAAGCAAAGTAAATACACTTTTTTTTTTTTTGCAAATTAATTTATTTGAAAAATAGTGCTTTTAAACAACATAGGGATCCTCAGCTTTACCTCAGCGTTACAGAGTTGCAAAAACCAACTTTCGAGAGCCAACACATGAACAGGTTGGGCACGTTCACCAGGGGAAGAGCATCAGCCAGCACAACTCTTCTGCAAGGAGGAGAGATTCAAAAAGGCCAAGGAGCAGTGTGGGGAAACCTGCACGAAAGCTGCTGCTTGTGCCAGCTTTTCTAGAAAAGACCACTGAAATCCTTATAGTCATCAGCCTAGTATGTCTTTTGGAGAAGTTCCCTCTCTCATTATTGTTTATACCCTCCCCTTTGTCTAAATTATGCCACTTTTGCTTTGTTACATTTATTCATAAATTCTTCCAATGGCAAACCCATTATTAATGCCCAAGTTATTAAGCCATTTCTTCTTTGGGAACTGAACAATATATTCTATTAGATTTTTAAACCTCCTTAAATCATGCAGCTAAACTGTTAACTTTGAGGTATGACTTCTGAATTGTACTATGGCACCACAAGCTTCAGGATAGCAATTCCCAGCTCTTTGGGGAGGAATGGCTGTCCAGGGACATTACCTGAGAGCACTGCCAGAACAAAAAGTGAGAGTGGCTTGTGCAAGTGCGTCCTTGCTTGTGAAATATCCTCCTTACCCTTCAGGCCCTAAGTTCTGCTTCAGCACATGGAGCTTAAGTGCCTGGCTGGAAACATGGGAATTCCACCAGATGAAATAAACTTGCTTTAGTGGAACAGTGACAGCAACCTAAACCTAAAAGGGACAGAGATCTTTAGCTAGTGTAAAGCATCCAGTGGCTTCATACTGAATTGCCTTCACTCAAAATTTGGCACATGGTCTTTTTAACTTTCAAGAAAAAATTACAGGGAAAAGGGGTCCAATGAAAATAACAATAAAAAAACTTTTTACAGACATGGAATAACATAATAAACTGGAAGGGAGAAGTTGCAAAAGAGGAAATCGAAATTCTGGATATTTTGCAAGCGGTGATTTCCCTTCCCCTCCCTGCCCTTTGCTCCCAACACACAGGCTCAAACACTCTCCTCTTCACTTTCCCCCAGGAGGAGAACAGATTTTGCAATACTTTCCTGCTGTAGTGCACTCTTACTGACACAAAGAATCCCACTAAGTTCTCACAATTTTTACAATTTTTACAATATTTACACAATAAAGGGAGCAGGAGAGGCAAATGAACAGAGCTAAAAAATGTTTGGGTCTACAGAGTTTCTTTGCTCTGAGTGCATGTGTACTTCATTTGCCAGCTGGCCCATGTTCACCTTGTTTCTTAATGATTTTCTGAACAGGGGCTTGATGGCTATTTGTACTCTATATCTCCATAGATGACTTCATAGGTAAAGTGCCACCTGACATAACTGATATGATGAGAGACACTAAGCAATCTGTAGAATACATTTTTAAACCTTTTGAGATTTTGACCCATAGTCTTGACAGAACTAATCAGAAAAAAACAGAAAAACTTCCCTTATCTCTTCTGGTCCATGTGGTCACATGATGTAATGTAACCAAAAATGTGCAGTGAGCAGAAGACCAGATGAACTCAATCATTTTGGTACAGAATTTATGGTACAGAATTTGAGGAAGCTGTCCTGGTCAGAAACAACCCCAAACCAAATGAAACCATCGAAGAGGCACTTCTTGATTTTCTGTTAGCTGGTAACTACTGTCCATAAAAAGGGAAACAAACCAGTGGATTGACCAGACTACTAACCTGCTAGACCCACAGAAATCTGAAGTATATCAGTACCTGCTGATAAAAACATTATTCAAAATATGTATTGTTTTAAAATTGATTTTATTCAGCTAAACATTAAATTTGCAACATAATGGTACACATATTTGCTCCAGTTTCTGGACAACACATTTTCCCAAGGGCACTCTATTTTAGGAAGGGTTGTGTAATGAATACTTATGACTTCCCCAAACTACTTCTCAAAAATTTTAGTAGTTAAATTTACTCAAAATTTGCTATAAGAAAGCAATGAAAAGGATGGATTTAATTGTTGAAGCTGTTTTGTTTCCTAATCATGTAGTGAAGTGAAAGATTTTTTGTTGTTTTTATGAAGGAAGTTGGAAACAATCACATGCTCTTCCCAGATGTATAATAACTCTCTCCTGCCAGACAACCCTGGCAGTTCAGCTCATGAGAACCTACAGTGGGATTTCCTGAGGTTTAGAGATTTGGTTTTCCACAATAAGCTCTAAAAAGTCCTTCCCAAATTCTCCAAATTCTACAAATAGATAAAACTAATGTGCTAATCTCATCACCCTGAGTCCCCCAAACATTTTTGATATTTCCTGTATTTTACTGGCCTGAAAATATTGTCATGGCAGCTTCCTGCAGTTTTTAACCACTTCTATGCCCAGCTCTTGCTGCAAATATGAAATGTAGGATAGAAAAGTGGCATTTATCTAATTTTGGATATTATTCCCCTTGATACTTCCATTCATCAAAACTCTCATTTGGGTCAGGCTCATGTAGAACACAAGACTGAAGTTTTGGAAAGCTGTTATCCAAAGCCAAGCTCTACCTTGTCCCTTTGCAAGTGAACACAGGTAGCTGAGGCCAGGGGATATCTGGTGCCTCCTGGTCAGTGATAGATGTGGGCTGGGTCTGCGCACAGCGCAGGGATATGTCTGCTCCTCCAGTCGGGATGCTTCACATCATGGGAACAGCATTGCTCAGGGCACTGCAGGAGACACCCCCTTCTGAAATTCACTGACTTGGAAGTGTGAGGGCATTTCTTTCCAAATCAGGACCCCAGTTCTCCTGGTTTCATGGATCTATCACTCTAAGACATGTGGCTATGTCCTTGGCTTTGCCACTGGAGATGTACTTGAAGATACTCACAAGGTAAGTGGTAGAGGTAGGAGTTCCTTCTCGGGATTACAACACAAAACACAAAATTGCTTTACAGCAAAATAACCTCTCCTAGCTTTAATTTCTATCCCTTCAAACCAGAAATTTCCATAACATTTAAAAAAAATTACTATTAAACTGATTTTGTTACGTCTGCACGTAATTATATTTTTAAAGCTGCAGGATTCAATCTTTGATTCCTCTGTTAGAGATACAGAAGGTCTGTTTTTAATTTCTTTGTTGCATCTACTGCCTTGCAGACATGAATCATATCCCTCACCACTTGCCACATAATTGTAAGGGGATATAGTACATCCTCATCCATCTTTGTTGCATGATGCTTACATAACTTGTACTAAGCACATGCAAAGAAAATCATGTCAGCAGCAACCACTGTCAAGAACCAGTCATTCTGCATCAAAGAGTTGATTCATCACTTTCAATTCCAAAAAATTCCATTTCTTTTGCTCTAGTTTATTCACCTTAAAGAGATAAAAGCAGTCCTTTAGAACAACTATAAGTATCAGAAACAACAAAAGAACCAGTTGTTTTCCCTGCTTTGTTGTTCATTAAAGGATATATATTGATCCATTGAAATTAAATAGTGATAACTAGTAGCTGTGATCTACAAAAAGTCTAAGCCTTAAAGGATTAGTCTTGAGGTTCTTACACACATAACATACTTCTGTTATGGGGAATGAGTGCACAGGTTGCATCTACACAGAGATACCTGAATCTGACATGGGGGATCACGGAGGCTTGAAAAGCTTCACTTCATTCAGGTTACATAGAGATCTCAGCTGCCCTCACTCCAAGAGGTACTGATGCTCTTTGTTGATGAAGCCATGGCCATTTCACTGTGCTTCACGTTACTGAAAGGATAGATGACACATGTGGGAGTGCTAAAGCACTGCTGGCAGCCCTTCTAGGACAGTCTGCAATCCCGTACCTGCTCATCCTGACCACTCAAGGGAGCTGCGGGGTCACTGCCAGCCTCGCACTCTTCCTTCTCTGACACTTTGGAGCACCAACCCTTTTCTCACTGTGACACATTCTCAAGGGGAGTCAGAGCCTTGACCTCCTCGACCACAGTCCAACATCTCTCCTGGGGGAGATGCAGACAGTGGATTTAAACTCCCATAGACTGTGACCAAAGCTGAAGCTGGATCTTCCCCCTGCACAATGAAGACAGTAAGGCCCTGTTCTTTTTCAAAATATTAAAGCACTGTGACTACTCTTTTTTTTATTTTGTTTTGTTTTGGTTTTTTTTAATTAGCCTTTTTTGAGTTTTAGAGCAAAAGTATTGCCCTGGGACTAGATAATGAAATCCCAGGTAATGAGAGCCCCTGACCTGGCCTGGCATATGCAGGCACTCTCAGTAGCCACTGGGCAGCATAAGCTCATCCTTTCCCATTTCCTGTACTTTTTTTCTTCTGATAAAACAGCTTTTGAAACACTTTTGGACACCTAACCCTAGAATACACAAGCATAACATTGTTTCAGAAGACTGGCCTCTTTTGCTTTATAACGTTCTGAAGAACAGTGGGGGGTTTTCTTCTTTGGAATAATTTCATGTGTTTTGCTTTAAACTATGCCTAAGCAAAGGAACTGCTGTAACAGGAAGCTGAAAACTTCAGTGACAAAGTCTCGTTATTCATTCTGATACCTTACCGTAAATAATTAACATATTTTAATGGCTCAAAAGGAATGCAGAAGCATCAGTTTTCATTCATCTGTAATAATAAAGGAGGAGGAGGAGGAGGAGTGAGCTGACAGGAGGATATGAGATAGTATGAATTAAAGTTAATAAATAATGCCTACAGTGTTAGTCATCAGCTTTAACTTGCACATCTCAACATCCCCTATGCTGCACACTGCAAAGTCTTACAAGCATTTTGAAATGGGCTTGTTTAGAGTGGAAAAAAAATCATGAATTGTATTTAAGTAGGTATTCAAAACAACTCACTTCAGATGGGAATTAAACAGAGAGAAATAAATCTAAACATTATTTTCTCTCACAGTTTCTTTTCTTTTTCTATTTTTATTTAATGTGATATGATTCATAAATATTTGATGGGCTATGACTCAGTAAATGTCATTTTCTTGGCTCTGAAGTGGATTTTGAGTGTTGATCAAAATGATATACCGTCTCTCTGGAACAAGTAAGACAAGTACTGTGTATCTGAAGGCCAGATTCTAGGTCTGTCAAAATAAATCACTAAGCCTCAATTGTATTCCAGGATTAAAAGGGGCAAGTTGTTGGGGAAATCTAGGTTAAAATTTTAGCAATGCTGTTATACCAGTAAATCGTCTCTGATTTTTCTTTAGCTCTTCACTTGTTGATACTGCAGAAGCAATAACTTCTGTAAACTATAAAGGTGTGCCCAACGTTATGAAAATTACTTAGAGTGACTATGGCATTTTTCATGGTTGTTTTCAAGCTTCCTCCTGCCTATGAAACAAATTTGTGTCCTCTGACCTAGTTGACGTCTTGACTGTAAACCAGGATAAGTCTTCTTCCATGTCTCCATTGCCTTCCCTGGACCATACTCAAGAGGTGAGAATCAACTCTGACCTGAAGTGGGAGATAGACAGAAAAATGCATGTATTTTATCAAGTCCTCTGTGATTTTTGGTGGGCTCTGCAGCAAGCATTGCATAGCAGCAGCTGGAATTGAGACAGAGTAGTCTGGTGCAGTCTGTTTCCAGACTTTCGTGGTGAAACACTCCACCTCTCTACAGAGTTTGGAAAGACAACAGAAGAGGATGCAAGAAGATGTATTTATTACCTGTTTTGTTGCTTTATTGTGTTTACTTGTAAGTCTTATCCCCTCCCCTCCCAAGAGATGCATAAGTCCTGAAGCATGGGACAAGCAGATTACTTGAGCAACAGGCAACCGGGCAGCCTTCCCAAACAGAAATGCTTGGTTTTCAGTGGAAATATTTTTGCCTCAAAGTTTTCAGTTTCCAAAATAACAAAGCACTTATGAAGCCTTTTCCCATACAACTACAACTCCCTCACTAAGACAAACAATATGAAAAATCAGTAAAAGCTGGGGAAGAATAACACTGTCAGAGATATCAGCTCCTACACACTTAAATATGATTTTTCTTTGGTGACTTTCTTTTGGTTTCACTCTATGAGAAATTACAGTAATTAGCAAAGACAAAGATTTATTTTCAAGCACTTTATCTGGTTCCTTAAGACATGAAGTTATCCCTCCAAATGGCTGATTACTACAAACATTTTTTGATTCATGTTTCCTGGAAACTGTGGCTGGTACCCCGATATAATTGGAAATGCTGGTTCTTGCATTTGCTTTCTACAAACTGGTTCTCAAACCGTTTGTCCTGTCATACTTGAAGATGTGAATTTAACATTTTCATCCTGAGTAGTTGAATCTATGTCCCTCCACTCCTTCTTACGTGAATTCTTTAATAGTTATATTATTGAGGAACGAAAAAAAGGAAAAAAAAATAAAAAAAAGAGGAGGGGATGCAAGAGTACTTCTCCTTTGCAAGTACCACAGGAAAAAAAAAAAAAGGGGAAGAAAGAAAATTGCTGCCTTCAACACATTTTGTAGCAGAGCCTGATAGCTTCAGTGCATCTTAGGTGCCACCCTGCAAAGCTGCCTGGGTTTAGGCCTGTGAGGAGCTCAGCAAGAAAGAGGCCAAGTTTGGGATGTGGTTGGGATGAGGTATGATGGTTGTGCCAGCCACCTCAGCCTTGTCAAGACTCAAGGCAGTTCTAGACATGCTCAGAGGCACTACAAATGCTGAGTGGGTTAGCTATTAAAATCACAGATTAGAGCTGTAGAACTTAAATTTTGCTGAAAATCCATTTTAGAGGCATAAAGCTTTCTGGGAGTGGCAGGGAAGGAGAAGAAAAGGGAGATTTAACCCTCATTTTCCATAGCTTTTGATTAGCCAAAGACTCTACTATCAAATTTATTGGTTGTTTTGTTTGGCTTTATAAAACAATACCAGTTGGATTGGTACACTCCTGCCAAATTCTTCATGAATAGGCGACAATGAATTGAATTGGAAAGTTTTGTATTAAGGGAAGGTGATTTTTCAAAACTAATTTCCTTGTGACCTTGTCCCAGCCACTGGGACCAGACAAAGGCCATTTCCACCCACTCTCATGCCTTTGGCAACAGGCAAAGAGACCAGTTTTTCAAGAGTTTAGCAAGCTCCAGAAGCTGTTTTGTTCAGTAATTGAACTTCAGGGGAAAATTTTTATGCCTGGAAGCACAGAAACAGACAGTTGTAACTAGATTGAGGAGAATGTCATTAGTATTGATTAAGTGCACAATGTTTTTAAATTGTCTCTTTAGCTTTTGTACACCAGGACCATATATAGTGCAGCTTGTGGTACTGGACAGCTGGTAAAGAGAACCATCCCTTCTGGCAGCCTTTGGCAGCCATTTCATGCTTCATTATCCACTGCTGTCCTAAGGACACTAAACAATCCCATATGCTTACATCACCTGGAAGTCCCCTGTGGCTGGTTTTGTTCCTTTTGAAAGCTGAACTCTGAGGTTTGGGTGGCATTAGCAGGTGATGCAGAGCACTTGCAGTCCCCTCACATAAGTCTGATGACACCTGCTAAGCATTGCCTTTACTGCCAGCTTCAGTCATGCAGCACAGAGAATGAGTCCTTTCACCACCTTGGCCTCCTCACACAAGGTAGAAGAATGAAAACAATAGAAGTAGCCCTAAAATCCCATCTCTTACGAGAAGGATATGTTAGTGCAAGCCATATGGAATGCTGCCATGATCCACCCTGCCAGTGGAGACCTCTCAATACAGGCAGAGGGTGTGTTTGGTGAATCTTGGAGCAAGGCATGACAGAGGCAGGACGAATTCACTCAACACCACAGAAATCCTGGACTGCCTTGAAACCTATAAGGCAAGGCAAGAAGACAACACAGCCCCAGTGAGGAGAGAGGCAAGATGGGTATGCAAAATGCACACAAAACTTCTCCAAAGGACACCAGTTATGTAACAAAGGAAGCAACTGGTGTGGGGGGTAGGCTGGGGTGGAAGAGAAATACAAGACCTAAATGACTGATGATAACCTCCGACCTAAGAGAGGTTTGGATCAGATCAGAGGTGTTGCTTGGAAGGGATCACAGAAGTCAGCAACATGTATGAACTAACACCAGCAGAGAGGCTGATTTCACATGCAGATTATAAAAGTACCCTTAAGTATGGCCATGAAAAATGTGTGAATTACCCTGTAGCTGAAAATAGGTAATGGTGTAAGGGGTAACTATGAAACAGAAATTATATTGTGCATTCATACCCCTAGCATATTTTATGCATTGGTTTTATTGGACTCACATGTGCAAGGCAGTCCTGTTACCAGGAACATCCCCTCACTTGGGTGTCAGAGCATGTAAGATTTTTATTTCTTTCAAGGCCAAAGCCATGGTTGAAGGGTGTGCTGTGCTATTAAAAGGAATTGTATGAGGAGAACGGAAGAACGGACAAGCTAAAGCTAATGCATATCTGACAGAGAGGCATTGTAAAGAGCCATGTGTGAGTTGCTTATTATGTCAGAGGTAGCAGTTCAAGAGAAGGGGGATTTATCCCAAACTTGCAAGTAAATCACAGTGTTTAGCTAAGGACCGATATTCACTTTTTACTGTTTTGTGCCCTTCTGCTACTGGATGGGAATCATCAGGACGAAAAAGGAAATTATGTTTAACGAAGTTGTGCAGTTCTTTCAAGCAGTTACTGGTCATGGGAAAAAAAAGAAGGACTTACAGGAGACTGGAACTATTGTCCTGGTGTGTAACCAGGAATGGGTGAAAATTAGAGGATTTGAGGCCCCCCCCAGAACAAGAGAAAGAGCAGCAAAACCTTCATTCAACTCAGCACCTTCACCTCAACTCTGTGACAGCAGAGCAAGCAGCTGCTTCACTGGCATATGAAGACACTACAATTACTGCTTTTTGAAGAGATACTGGAACAGAATTTCTAGTTCAGACCTGCTTCCATACTGTGTACTCAAGCCTGAAGGTATTCTTTAGTTTAATTATATAAATTGTTTTGTAAAACAGAACATGAGAAGTGGTATATACAAATGACTGACAGAACAGAGTATGAATAATCATGTTGTTTTGATGGATTAAAGGAAAGGGAAAGTTTATTTTGGATAACACTTTGAGAAGAGCTATCACTCAATTTCAGGAAATAAGGCAAGATGTGACTGGATCTTATTTCAGTACCAGTCAAAAGATTACAGACTTAATCCAGATCCCAAGAAAATTATTGCTATGATTCCCATCCTTATCCAAATGCTTAGGAGGAGTCCTCAGGTGAGCACTACGGAGTGTGGTGGAGGAACATACATTATTGTGCCAAAGATTATTTTCAAATCATGCATAGTAATTTTGCCTTGTGAATTGTCCCAAACTCAGGAGAAATACTCATATGAGTTGCTAAAAGTCTGCTACAGAACACTGAATCTTCTTACAGATGCTTTATTTTAATAAAGATACTTAAGGGGAGACCAGAAATGTCAAGAATTCATTTCCCTGGTTGCTCCTCTTCAATCGTCATGTTCATATCAAGCTTGGAAGGTGCACTGCTTGCAATTTCAGTTTTGGAATTATGATGGTGAAAGCTTTTAGCTCCAGCACTTTTAAAAACAGAATCTTAAAGACTGGAAGAGTTGATAAAAATAACTTTTTGGGCTGTCCCAAACCTCCCCCAGGAGGGAATGATTGTAGGAAAGGTCTAGGTTCATTTTTAGATGAATCATAAATTATACACTCAATCTAGTAGTTAAAGAGGGAGAAATGCAGAAAAATGTAGCCTTTTGACCCTTCCTTCCCCAAACAGCTAAAGTTCTCAAGAAAACATGAACTATTATAAATATTAGTCACTCCCCTTAGAGATTAATTTGCTGCTTGAAATCCTGTCACAGAACTTGCTCTTTGTGCATGAAAGAAAGTATATGCCACTTTGAGATCAGAACTTAGGGGAACATACCCATTAGTATGGAAGGCAATCCTTGTTATAGATGATTGCACTCAGAGGTAGGAGAGATGGCTTAATTTTTAATTGGGATGCTGACCCAAGAGTTGGAGTGGCAAGTTAGTACAAGTAATGAAGTGCAAAGAAAGAATAAATCCTCCTACAACCTCGTGGTTTTATTCTGAGTTCATAAAAGGAGCTTGGTGGGAAAGGAGTGGAGAGGGAGAATATCAGTTGTGATGTAGGAGTACTTAAAATCAGATTGAACCATGCAGCACGTGGTTTATATTTACAGCTGAGACAATGCCTCAAGTCAAAATTAATGTTGCTCTTAATGCCTGTTCTCACATTTATGTAAAAATCCAAGAAAAAATTCCCACCAGGCAGGTGAGGGTCCAGGTTCTGGGATGAGGTCCCTGATGACCTTGATTGTGATGCTGGCAGTTAACAACATGCCACGGGCATGCCCAGACATATGGGAAAAGATTTCCTCTGTGCAGGTGGCACTGGCACAAGGGCAGCAGTCTGAACTGTTGACATTTTGGAGGACATTTCTCAGAGCACTTGAACTGGCAGCACGTAAGCTGTCTTTTTATGAGCTACAGATCTTATTAATAGGAAGGGACTTGTCCTGATACAGGTCTGGTAGAGTTTCTTAAAGCAAAGGTAGCCATGTAACACATGCCAGATGCCAGACCGTAAACATGTACCTGTATCATCACATAATTTTATAGCTTACAAATATATGCTCCTCCTTAACATTCTGCATTTTTTCATTCAGACACTGCATATGCTTCCACCCACTACATTTTCCATCTGTACCTTTACCTTACTGACTTGTCTCCCTATAATTTTGTATTCACTATCAGGATTAGTGTTACATTAGTGAAGTGTCTTTGTTTTTAGCATCATGGTAAAGTCTTTCCTTCTAATGAATATAAAAATTGAATTAACTCCTTTTTAGATCTGTTCTATCCTGCTCCTCTAACAAGTTACAGGTATGACAGAGTGTTGTTATGTGGCACTTACAGACACTCAGATGTTTGTTTTCTCAATGAACTGATGCCTTCAAAAGCACAGCAAGTCACTTCATTAACTGAAGTGTCAAATTTCTTGGAAATAGTGTAGTCATACATCTCTCAGAGAAATAGATTCTGTCAACCTGCTGTCAATTGACTATGTCCCATATAGTTAAAGATATTTTAAGTATTCTTGGAAAGAAACTGCCAGGAAAAATATTAAATAAATGGAAATTCAACACAAATTAAGCAGAAAGCTACTGGCATGAATTTGTTATTGTTTGGAATAACTTAACTTGTCAAAGGAGTTGGCAAAGAATTTAAGTAATATTTATCTTTAGGGAGTGACACATAATAAAGCCATTCCACGTTTTTTGTTGCTTGGCTTTTTTTAAATTTTGAAATGCTCAAATATAAACTTCTCATAATATTTAGATTTTATGTTGCTGAGACTGAGATGCAGGTTCATACAGCAAAAGAGGTAGCCAAACATGAACCTGAAAGTATTTATTGAAAATATTTGGATTTTAAACATTTTTGAAGATGAAAATAATGATTCACACCTTTGCCTTTGACTAAAAATGATGACTATAAAGGCCTTTTGGTTCAATGGTGGGAAGAAACTAACCAATTATTTTGGATATTCTTTTCTGTAGATTCCAGGGGACAAATGTCACATTCCTTCTTCCATGGAAAAGTACTTCTTTTAAGTATTAAATTACCAGATGCATAGATATCAGGAATTTCTGAATACATGTTTGCTCTAATCTTAAGAATGATCCATAAGGGAGTGGAAACCACTACTTAAAGGTTTCAGAGGAAATATCCTGGAGCCTTTTTTAGCTGATGAATAACAGCATATAGATTAGGAATCTCTTCAGAAACTATTCTATTCCAATGGGTCTAACTTGCAGGGGCAGACAGGGACACAGGCCACAGGCAAAAGGAAGGAGTTAACTTCATACCTCGCCACCAGCAACGAAGCACTCAAATCTGAACCCAAAAATAGACTTTAATTCTCAGTTTCAGGTATTCGAAGTAGAGAGCTTAGCTCAGGTACATTGATAATGTAAATAATGTTCTTAAATTATCTTAATTGAGGAGATTTATATTATTCAGCCTGTTCTTATATAGTATGTCTCTCCTTTCAGTCGGGCACAACTGGGGACCTGCCTCTGGACAGCCAGCTGGAGGGGAGAGGTGTGCTGGATGGAACAAACGGGGGAATGTGTTGTCTACACAACTGCACTGTCTGGGGGACATCCCTGTAGCTGTTCTTGCTTTAATACATTTAGTATTTAGGCAAACTCATAAAATTCAAATGATCTTACAAAAACCCTATTTTTAAGAAATTTAATACATTCTAACAGACCAGTTTAAATAAATGGGATGATTTGGCTGGAAAAATTATATTCATTCATCAGAATTGCAGATAAACAGGGTGGTGAGGAAAGATCATTATAGTAAAAGGCACAGGACATATTTTCACTCACTAGTTTATTCAAAATTATTGACTAGGACATAAACAATTAGTCATCAAGTAGTGTTACAAAAGGTTAACAAACCTAGCCAGGTACTAACAGATTAATAAAGGGTTTGTGGTTTCCTCTGATCAAACCCCTGCAGCAAGGTGGAACACCAATTTAGCATGTACACTCAACTCTACCCCTTGTTGTAGAAATAACAATAAAAAGAAAACACATCACGTAGCAAAACCAGAGGCACCATAGCCTAAAAACACAGTGTGGAGCTGAACCACACTCTGAGCATTCACCTCAGTCCTTTAGACTAGTGGTTTAGGGTCACATCTGCCAGGGTTGACTTGACCCACCAGTCCTTGAGGTTGCCCACGCCAAATGTCAGTGGACCAAGCTATTAAAGTAAATAAAAGGGACTCCACAGAATGAGAGAAAGCAGCCAAACTGTTTTAGATTTTCCAGTGATCAAAAGCTTAGACTTATCAGAGCATAAAAATTCTAGGACACCAATTTTCATTTTCTCTGTCTGGTCTGACGTAGAAACAAGTACAAATCTCTACTAAACATACCAGTGATATTTTTTTTTCTCTGCAGACTTGTCTGCAACAGTTTTCAGAGGCTATTCATGCTGAATATGCTGACAGACCCACCACTTTCTCTGGTAAAGAGAGATAAGGTTGTCCACTCCCATTGCCCACCCTTTCAAAGGAGTGTCTTCACCATCCTCTGTTCACCACAGAGATAGCCTGGAACCCGATAGCTGGCATGAGATAACTTATTCTGTAATTCTCCTAGTCTACATACCTGCTTTCTTTAGGGCCCTCAGTCTGTTTTGGAGAAGAATTAAATAATATATTCTGACAAATCTGAAACATACTCGGGTCTGATGACAAGAGTAATGCTTTTCCCAGTTCTGTCAAAAGGCAGCAAATTCAAGTCCCAGAGACAGGATTAATAACTGTTCCTAAGCACAGAGAAGAATTTTGATTTATCTAAAAACCTATTGGCCAGCTGGCCCATCCATTGCCCTTCTCTCTGCCTGCCATTCCTAACAGACAGAATGCTTTGGCTTTTTCCTCTCCAGCCCAGACAAAACCCTCTGAAGTTGCAGGACTGCATGCTCTGCTCTGAGCACAGATGAAGGGGCTTAGAGTCAGAACATAGACACTGGCAACTGACGACACTGGGAATAGCATTGTGACACAGCACTATATGTGCATGCTCTTGCATACCCTGTTAGAGCAGCATCTGCCCAGAAATGAAGTGAGTTTAAAGGGGAAAATGCATTGGAAGTCTAGACACATACGTATTTGTCTGGCTTCAAATTTTTGTGAGTTTATTAGCACAAGGTTGAAAAAAATTTTCCACTACAAATTGCCTACAATAAAACAAAAGTTTTTTAAAATGTCAAATCATTTCTCTTTGACTGACTCTTTCAGGGGCTAAATTCAAACCTTTTTTTTCCACATGGAAGAGAAAGGGAAATGGAGGTTAGGGGGTGCTCCAGACATTGTCGCTGGCAGTGAGGCCTGGCAGGATACATCCCAGACACCCTGGCCCCAGCACAACCAACAGAGTATCCTTGTCCAGAGTATTAGACGCAAAATGCGTCTAATCTTTATTTCAGTGGTGAGAAACTGATGGCCTGAGCACCCAAAGCACTGCTCCATGGCAGCCCATGCCTTTGCATATGGTGGGAGCCCATGCTTAAAATTCCCATGCTTACATTTGTGCTCTGGCATGTACAACTGAAGGTGCCACCAGAGTCACCAAGTTTAGACCCCAAAACTGCAGATAACTGTGCTATGTTAAAGGTCACTGACGAGCCACTCAACTCCAGTAGCCAGCAAAAAATACGCAAAGTACTCATAGAGAATATATGGAGTATTTCAACCCTACCCCCAGGCCTCGAAGTTTGTATCAGTTCACAAAGAAGTCCACAAAATCTTGGACTTTTGCAATGGAATGTGCCCTATTAGAGCTGTGCTACTGGCCATATTCTATATGATGAGTAACAGGAAAAGAAGTGGAAACAACCCCCAAATTCAGTAATCCTAGTCTTTTGTACCTGGCAAATTCTTAGGAATTTAGAACTAATTTGACAACTGCTCTAAGCATGCTAAATAAATAAAAGCAGCACAGGCTGTAAGGTATCTCAGTAACAACACTACAAAGAGGAATATATATTTTTCCACTACCAACAGAAACAGCCCCATTATTTTTACATCTCTGAATGGTGCAATCCCTCTTCTTCCCCCTCTCTGGAGAAACATGTGAAGGGAGTTTCTTATAAAACCCAGAGGGATAATCTCTGCCTATCTTCTTGCCTGCAGTGCTCTCACACACACTTATCTTGAAATGAGAGATGAAAATTTACCCCCCTACCAACAGTATCAGGGCAGTTTTAGGTACTACTAGCTGGAAAACAAATGAACAAACAAACAGCAAACCTCTTTGTGTTGAGTCATTGATTTAACAGATTTCATTTGCAAGTACTTCTGTATTTTGAGGTAAATTACAAGCGTCAACACAGGTGTGCAAATAAACTAGTCACCCTACCTGTGTATACATGATGAGAATCAAAGTTAAGAGAGTAATTTATATAGTTTTCTTTGTTTTCTTTCATTCAACTAATATCTAAGATACAAATGCAAAAAAGCCCACTATACATTCACTTAAAATTAATTAGTTCCTTGTTCCTGTTCTACATGTTGTTATACTCATTTATTGGTTACAAAGGACAACATAAAAAGTGCCTACACATTTGCATTTTGCTTGTCATGCTATCTGTGGTACAGCTATTGTGCTGAGATTCCTTTCCTCCTAATTGTGCATTGAAGTAGCTCTGGGGGTTATAACAGAAAAACGAACTGCATCCAGTTATTAGTGCATCAGAATTAATGTTCCAGATTAAAGTAAACTTTTCATGCCTCAGATATCATTTACAATTCTCTCTAGGAGAGACATATGGAAACGTCTGTCTTGGATGCTTTTTCAATTCACTCTCAAAATAACAATGAACAAATGAAACTTCACCTGGGAAACAACCGAAACTGCTGACCTCAAATGAGCACGTGGTTGATTTCGTATTAAAGTGGCTGCTGATACAGATTTAGAAACACAATGAACTTAATGCAAGTTTAGGAATCTTGCCCAAAGTTTAGTCTGGCCCAGATTAGAAGAGAGCTTTCTTACTGTAAACATTTTCTTCTTTTTTGCATAGTGAAGAATTCTCTTTCTCTAATGAAGGTGGGATAATAAGCAGGAAGCTGTGAGCAGTGGAAGAAGCAAGGTGAAAAAGGAAGGAACTGACAAAAAGAATTCATGCAGGTTTCTTGCCTTTCAGACAGGACAGTGAGAGAAAATGCTTGCATCTAATATGTGAAATGTTCTGTGCATTTCTTTTTTGTAAGGGCACAAAAAAACCCTTGACATAAGCAGGGCCCTGAAGAGTGAGAGAACATGAAAAGCACTATGCAATCAAGCCAATGTTTGTCACTGTCTGCTTTAGTTTCACTGAAGTTAAAGTCCACTTGTTTACTGGAACAACAAAAAATTTGGAAAACCTGTATTATATTGTGTTAATGGCATATTTAATGCTTTTTATATATGCCTCCTGGAGTAATCCTGTTTTGACAGAATCAAAATATTTAATTTTAAAATAGACTCCAGAGCATATTCTGCAAGGCTATTAATGTGTTATGAACAGCATGGCAGAAAAAAAAAAAGAGTCAACTATGCATTTTATTTTAATATTTGTTCTTTCTCTTTAGAGCCTGACTCATGTTTTTTATAATGTGAGTCTGGTCCAGTATGTCCCTGTCTCTTAATTACTTTACAAGTAAGTAGCAGAGGTGGACAAAGCACGTAGTTTTATTTGGGAGAGAAACCAAAACATCGGTCGCCAGACAGAAACAAAAAAATAGAAACTACAATCAAAAATGGTAGCAGCAGGATTCTGAGAGAGTAAAAAATGAACTTATTGGTATGCTCCTACACTTTTTGACTTCCTAAAGAACAAATAATCCAGAATCCGAATGTTCAACTCTTGATCCCAGTCAGTGTTTCTTCCACTCCAGACTATGTTCTTAGCCTGTATGTGTACATTTGAGGTGTTTAGATAGCATGGGCTACATTTCATGTGATCATTACAGAACTCCCTGTATGCGATGTGGGAAAAAAACCAGTTATTTTGCAGTAACATCCTGTGAAACAGAAACAATCCATCACCCAAGCAAACCAATAGAAAGCACTTAGAACTGAATGATTTGACCACTCAGAGCAGGCTTCAAGTAAGCTACCAGGCCCTTGAAAAACCTCCTATGTCGAGCAAAGTACAGATATATGAGCAGGCTTGCACACACACTGAAGACATGATTGTCCTATTGCCCAAACCAGCAACTGTGTGTGTGTCCCTTTGCTGTACTGCACTGTTTTTTTCTCTTTCACCACTCTGTAAACTTCAATGTCCTGACCTACATCCCAAAATTAGGTAACTGAGTAAACTCTGCCTCACATAATGGGGAAGCATATGGGCGATAGTCCCATTCTGGTCAAAAGGTTGAATTTAGATACTTACACAGGTTGTTGAGAGGCAGGTTTACGTTCTCCCACTGCCCTGGTGGATGTAGAGTAGCATCCTGATGAAAACCTTATTTCCCCCCCTATTGTGGCAGAATTAGGTTCCTTCAAATTTTCTTGTTGAATTTCCTACCTGTTCTGTCTAGAAAAGAAATTTGAATTGACCCAAAATCTAAAAGAATCACTATATCACAGCTGTAAAGGCATTAATTTAAAGACAAAAACAGTTGGAGTTGAACTCATAGCAAGAGGAGATACTAATAGTGGCTTGCAGTCAGGCATCCCATAGCCCGGAGGCCTGGCTAGTCCTCCTGCAGAAGGATGGTCCCTCAACATCAGAGCTCTTCAGTTACTAGGTCTCTGGAAAAAAAGAGTGTTTGGAAGAGATAAAAACATCATTTATGCAGAAAACATGGAACAATCCTGCTGTAGAGACTGGAGCTGAGGAGTTCACAAATAGCCACCAGCTACAACGAGTAGGAGAGGTGGAACGTCTCATCCCTCCCGGTCAGTCCCAGAGAGCTTGAAGGTGATTTTGACTGAGACCATTGGATACTATCCACCATCACCTCTACATTTTTTTGATGCAGAGTTTTTCAAAATTCTGTTCTCCATGAGATTAGCCAAGCAACAACAGCCATGAAGCCCTGTGTTGACTTCTGGGTGCGTGATGGAGCTGACTGGTGGTTGGGCTCCATGCTCAGCCTAATCAAATTGTCTGTGATATTCATTGTATTGCACACTCATGAAAGGACCTAGCTAAGGCTTAGGGAAATAACTGGGGCTTTCTGAATCTGCACATGGCTCTTGGTGCTTCTCAAAAGCTGTAATCTTGAATGCACTTTCAAGGTACCATGGTTGCTGGGTGGTATTTTCAGAATCTAGTTTGGCCCTGGTCACCATGGTGGCAGGTGGATGATAAAGCCTTCTGCATAGCCTAAAAATACACGTCAATCAAATGCTGCCTTGTTTAGCCTATAGCACAAGGTATTTGCACAAACTGAAATTTTCTAGGGTAGGCTCCAGGACAAGAACCTGGATAAACACAGAAGTTCTCTGTCTCTAACGAGCTAGCAAACAGCAGCAGCGGAGATTACAGAACCACCCTGTTGGTGCCAAATACAGTGTTGAAGGTTCATGCCCAATCTTGTACTGCATTTAATGTTTCAATGAATGATTGCTCACAAGGGAAAGAAGAAACATTATGCTGTCCTTCAACTGACAAATACTAACATAATATTTCAGAAATAAGTAGTACGTCTAGTTGTAAAAACATATCCAGCCAGATACGCAAAAGCAGAAACTGCTCTTTCTGATTGGACTTGGGAGTTCAGCCCTTTCTTGGTACAAACTCTTGAGCAATAGAAACATTTTCTGTGCGTGATGATACTCTGCATGTGTGCTGTAATTGGGGTCAGTGAGGCATTCTCCTTGTAACTTTCTGTTAGACTTTCACCTATTTTCAAATCGCTAACTCAGGAAAGCTTTTGGCTCAGATTAAAACTAAAATGAAGTTTACTGCTTTACATCAGCAGGCAGGTAGACTTCCTTTCTACAATGTCAAAGTAGAACTCTCCAGGAGAGTATTGATGACTTTTCAAATACAGGTGTCAGGGCTTATAGACCTGCACACAGCAGGGACCCTGTCATCAGTTTTCAGATGCTACCCAGACAATTGAACTATTCTGGCACAAATCAGGGTGGAATGAAGATTACCATCAGAGATGATCCCCAGATCTAAAGCTAATAGAGAGTTAGGTGCAATACACACACAGTTTGGATGTAGGCACTGTGCACTGAAGTTTAGTAATATGGAGTCTGTGCAGTTGGCATCAATGCTAGGCAAAAGCCCTGAGTGCGTTTTATTTATTCATATCGCTGAGAAAAACAAACCCCAAAGAATTTAACACTGTGCTCTGCCTTATAAATTATTCTGTTCTAGTCCAGATCTCATAACGCCCAGAGCTCACTGGCCATGTATACAGCCAGGAGGGACTACTAGTGCATTTGAGGACAGTCTGAGAATGCAAAATTATCTTGGTAAATTAAAGCACTATGTCCTGAGATGGGGGAGTGTGTGTGTGGATGGAAAGGGATGGGGGGTGGCAGGAAGCAAAAGATGAACCAAACAAAAGCCAGATACAATGAACTTAGCCAATTAGTCAATACAAGACTTCCCTTGTCAAGGACAATCCACTGTACCAGTTCAAGGTGGAGTGTAGCAGTCTAGGGAACAGTCTAGAAAAAAGGGTCTGGAATAAAAGTGCAAAAATAGAAGTGAATTAATGGTGTGACGGTCTTGTTAAAAAGATAAACAGTGGCTCTATGAACAGGAACAATTTTACTTGGCCTTAGGAAAACTCCACACTAAATTGTTAAACATTTTGTCTGTGTTAGGGAAATCCAGGGAATTTCCTTCTTCCGTGTCATTCTTCCCCTTTTCAAATCACTGTGAAGCAAGTGAAGAAAATTCAAAGAAAAATAGAAAGACCAGAACACAAAAATATCTAGAAATATGACCTATGTACAGAAAATTAAAGTATCAGCAGTATTCAGTCTAGAAACGAGAACATCAGAGGACTAAGTCTTCAGATATGGAAAAGCCAGCAGGAGGGGAATAGTCTGGTTTCCATATTGTCTTTAGATAGGATCCAGTGTCACAAACTTCCTGCAACACTGGACTGTGTTTTCTGCTGAATCTGAAGATATGCTGAGGGGAGTAGAATGCCCATATTAAGAGCAGGCTGGGCAGTAGTTGTAAGGAGTGTCATAAGCATGTTCATATGGGTGATGACCTCTTGAAAAACCATGGGTTAGTTCCTGTGATTTCCATATATATTTCCACCTCATTGGTGTATGCCTGAAATCATGCTAGAATTAATACCTGACTCTTTATTCACACTTGGGGCATCTCTCTGCACAGTGGTGATTTCTTATCATTTTTTTGACACTCAGTTAGCTAATTAATTGAATATTTAGTGTTAACTTTTTCTGGAAGTGCATATTATGTGGTGTTTTAAGTCACACACACATCACAAAATCTCTGGTATATAGTGTCCATACAGTTACATCAGTTTGCTATTTGGTTCCCAAGACAGTGCACTCAGCTCTGCACACTGGAATCTTTAATCCTTCATCAACCAGAACTACTTCTTCCTCATGGGAATTTAAGACTTTTTCTCTCTACAGTGCTTAGAAAGTTGCCTGGGTAGATTGTGGTCCTAATCCATAAGGGATTTATCAACTGCCTTTTGACAGGTAAAAAGGGTTTAAAAATGGTGGGAACATCTTGAATACTGAAATGTGAGAAAAGCAATAGCATCTCAGTCTCTCTCATACAAATGTAGACAACAGTTCTTAACCCATAGGTTCTATGACATTTTCTGCAAAATCACCAGAGAAGAGATAAACATGCTGGATTGTTTGGGCACTTTGAAGATCAGGTTTCAATCTGAGTTACATAAAGAAGACAGGAAGGACTGAGAATTCCTGAGAGACAGAGAGATATTCTCCCCATCTCTGTCTGTCTGTCTGTCTCTATGCAAAACCTCCATTCCCCCATTAGATATGGGGAGTTGTGAACAGCTGCTTACAGAAGGAGCTGCTCAGAATTCAGGTATTTCCCAGGAAGAAATCAGTGTCCTCCTTGCTCTGGGATTTTTTCCGCAAGTCCTACATAGCGTCTTTCTTTTTCTTATGAGACAATAATATGAAGGAAACTACACAGAATTAGATGAGCTCCAAATAACAATGTTTACTAACCATATTGCATTTGCTCATATTTGTTACTATTCTGACTGACTGCTGCCAATTTCCAAAAAATAAACTGTTCATTTATAAAGTAATAAAAGTGCAGTCTGCTCTTATATAGATTAGCTGGTAGATGTAAATATCACATGGATCAGCCTCCAGCGCAAGAAACTCATTGTGTATCAGACACAGTGACTCAGTTTGCAGTTCCTCATGTTTCAGTGCCCACTCTATGGCTTTCATCAAAATTACTCTATTTTGTCAAGTGTGCTCTGTGCTGTAACAGTTTATTTCAAGTAAACATTTTGGACTGAGAAAGAGTAGAATGACTGATTTATGTCGAAACACTGACAGCAAGGCTCTCAGAATCTGCTTCTTGATAACCTCCAGACACAACACATGAGTTAGGTTACATCATGTAATCTGTAATACGTGTAAAACCAGGACAATACTGTAATTTATTGCCAAAGTGGATTTTTAGGGATAATTTTATTAGCATGATGAAGTTCTGAGACTACAGAGCTCACAGCAGTGTGGATATCTAAACAGAAATTTTGTAACAGAAACCACCCAACTCCCCAGGTAAACTGATTCTTGTGTTAAGTAAGTAAAGGGCAGAACCATCCTTTTGTTTACTAGAGAAAAAATGGTCTTTTAAGCCAAGCAGAAACAAAGTTCAAAGTTTCTTCTAAATTATGTTTCTTCCTTTGTTCTTTCTAGTTTTTAAAACATCAACAAGTTTATCCACCTTTCTTTGTACTTGCATCATGAATTTTTTTCTTGAGATTCTCTAATAAAAAAGGCAGGTAGCATTTTGCACAAACCAGAGATATCCCCCTGGTAAAAGTGCTGCTCATTAGGTTAAAATAACAGCTTTGGTCTTCAGCTGGAGAGGAAGTGTTCTCCAAAAATGCCTACAGGTCTCTGAAAACAGCATTTATTTTTACCTAGTGTGCTTGATTCTGATATTATCTTTATCAAAAAGGACAGACACAGCAAATCACGGAAAAGCTTTTTAAATCATCTATCTTCTTTGCTTTATAAGTAGGCTCAGAATAAGAGAATCATCATTGTTACATCACCAGTACTTTCTCTGATCTCTTCACCCAACAGGAGTTTCACTTGTTGCTTCCTTACACCTCCTTCAATATGTCCATGAAAAATGAGCAGGTATCAATCTGTGCTCCAGGTAATGCCCTTCTAAAAACCAATTTACCCACATTTGACAGCACAGGAGGCTTGATTGACATGAGAAATACAACCCCAAGCTGGTTTCACTAAGTGCCAAATGGGACAAAGGGAGTTTTTGACAAAGCCTAAGAGGAACGGAACGGACATGGCCAAGATCATTTCATTTGAGTCATTGCACAATCCTTACATGGTAGCTACTTCAAATATGTCCTTAATGTAACAGGAGATCAGACACCCAACACTCTGATAAACAGACCTCACCACATCCTGATTTGCATCCAGACTCTAGAGCTAAACTCCATTCATTCCTTTTTGCTGTGGTTTCTTTATACAGTTCTTGGAGGAAAGAAAAGAGTTGTTCAACTGACATGATATTTTGCAAGACAAGTCCCCAAATTACAAGAAGTTGAGCAACGTTTTGGCAAAGACTTTGGCATTTTCTTTCCTTCTTTCATGCATTTATCTTTGTCCAAAATAGATCTTCTCCATGACTCTCCTGTCTCCACAAATTACTCTGTTTGCTGAAGGAGTCTTCATCTCCTTTTAATCCTTCCTGAACTTTGCAGCTTCCTATGTGTTAAATTTTCTCTACTAGACAATGTCTTTTCCTTTTTTTCCCCCTCCCCGATGATTTTCTTCTGTCTTTTTTAATTTTTTGCCTTTTTTTTTTTTTTTTTCTCAAGACTTGTCATGGCTTCTCTATCCCTCTGAAGGCTTTAGGATTTTTTTTATTGTTATTATTCTTTTTCTTCTTAACATTTCTCCTTAGCCAGACTTTTACTAGTAAATTTCTGTGTTAATGAAAAGACAAGCAAGCATGGACAAAACACTACAAACTAAAATCAGAAACTAGATCCCGGTTTCCATGTAGATTTTTTGCATTATTTGTAGTTCTGAGAATGCAAAGGATGATTTCCATATCCACCATCCTTTGAGAATTACATCAGTGAACAGCAATCTGAATTTCTCAGAACTTCTGTGGGAGCAGTGCAGACGGAAGCAGGAATAGGAATATCATACTTATCCTGATCCTTTTCAGTACAAGCTGAAATGCTTTGGGGTGAATCCATGCCACAGACAATGGAAATCATTCAGTGACACCTGAGTATAAAGAACAGACCTACACACTGAGAACTCTTTTTCAGTGTGTTTGGACAGAGTGAGTAATGGCCACTGTTGAAAATGAAGCTTATGAAAAAAGAGCACAATCATTTTCCAAAGCAGCTAAGTAGCTCTCTTCCATTTCCAGTAGGAAAGGAGCAACATGTTGCTTGAAGTAGAAAGTGAGCTGAAAGCCTATGTAACCAGATTTATAGAAATGAGGCAGAAATCCTCGTTTTGAGAATAATATCAAGCAAAGTAATACACTTCCTTAAGAACCTTCGTGCTTGCAGATGTGCACGTCCACACATACTTTTGAACATGCCTGTCTTCAGTGACATATCAGGAGTCTGGGTAGCAACGCTCAGAAATTTATTGACATTTTGATAGTTTGGTTTGATATCAAATACATTTAGCAAAAAATTACCAGGCAGAGCGGGATTGGGTTTTATTATATCAGGTAGACACTTTAACTAATAATATTTAGTTTGATAATATCAGAAACCTTTTATATATTCCTTATGCATACCTTTATGCAGAAGATGAGTACTGAAATATCTACTCTGTTGACTGTTTCTGGTATAATGTAAAAACCTTTAATTATTTATTTCTTTGGATTACTAGTTACTTGTAAGGGGTTACAGATGACACAATTATAATTCAGCCTATTTAGTATTCTCCCAAGCCTTTGTGGTGACTTTTAAAAACAAGACCACTGCATGAGTAAACAATTCCAAGTGCTCTTCTTATTTCAATTTAAAATTTAACTGAACTTGTGTATATGTGTCTAAAATATTCTTCCCTTAAAAAATATGAAATTGATTTTTTTGTTTGTAGAATTTTCCATGAATGTGACCAAAATGAGCATTTGGAATAATCAGTAATAGTAGCAAAATCAAAATCATGTGCTTTGATCTTACCGAAACAGTAAGTTTCACAATATAAAAAAAAAAGAAAAGAAAAGTAATCATGGAAACACTACAGTTTTATACCCATGTGCATCAGAAGGGAATTTCTTATTCCAAGCTTTGTCTATTTTTTACCAAACAGTACCCTATTAGCATCATATAAATACTCCGAAGTCCCGTATTTCAAAAGCTTGTAGTTCAGAGCAACTTGAACAACATGCTTTAATTAAGCCAAGTTCCATGGTTATTTTACCCTTTATCTTCTTGAAACCCAATGCATTTTATGCAGGGCCTACAAAGATGTCACTAGGGATTTACTCCAAGTAAAAATTTGCGGCAGCGCGTGCTGCACAACACTTCACAACTAAGAGCTCCAAGACGTACAGCATACACCCTGAAGAGTCAAAAGCCCAGGCACTGGTAGTGATGAAAGTGGATAACAATCCTCCTGGAGGTACCATCATGACAGGGTGGGCTAAATGGGAACCAAGGTAACTGTGATGTGGATTCTGACAAGCCTTACTTGCTCATTTGTTTTCCACAGCAAGGGCTATGGATTACATGATAGTCCCTGAGGGAGCAATCTGATGCTCAAGGCTTCTTAGTGCACAGAAGCTGCATTCAATCTGCTCGTAAGTCACCAGTGGTGCCCCAGTGAGCACCACTGGTGCAATGGCTACATGTACTTGTATGCATGTGTATACGTGTTCACACACGTGTTCTGCCATGTATGGAGCTGTAGAGTCTGAGTTATGAGGCAACAGGACTGAACAGCTACAGAAGAATCCAAGGATCCATGAAATATCCTAATTTATGTCTGGGGTACTATTCAGCCAAAAGGAGACTCTTCTCTCTTTGAAACAGAAAATGAGCTGAAAGCCTACGTAAGCAGATTTCTCAAGGACTTTCTTACAAAAGCCCACCAGTACCTTCCTGCAGCACCCCAGAGCTTGCGGTGTTTGCTGGAAGGAAATGACACTGGGTTATCTGTCCCTTGGATCTACTAATCAATAGTCATTAATATTTCTATCCAGTGTTTCAACCTGTAATTAAATTAATCACAAAATCTCAAGCCACTTTACTGCAGGGCATTTTTAGTCTTCAGTGGAGGGACAAGAAGGACAGCTTGTCTGAGAAGTGCTGCTGAGGTTCACCCTCATTGTCCTGCCAGCTGCTAGCTACTGTCTCTTAGTACTGTCACTCAACATAAAACATGACTAACCTTAGTTCTGACATAATGCCATGAAGTCCACTTTTTAAAGCTCAACATCTCTTAAATAACAAAAGCAGCCTTCATCACCAGTACTTCTGTTCAAACATGTGTGGAGATTAAAGAAAAGGAACAGACTCTCAAAGAGAAAAAAATTCATAGCAGGAAAAGGTGAGTGAGTTCATTGCTTTCTCACATGCTGAGTTCTTTTTTTAACTCTACTGTTTGAATCTCATGTGTTCGAGCTTTGTTTCTTGTCAAAGATTTGAAATAAGATACCCAGAGAAATTATCCAACCTGTGTGATACATTATCTACTTAGGGGTTTGGTTGGGTTTTTGTTTGTCTATGTTTTTTTGTTTGTTTACTTTTTTTGTTGGAGTTTTTGTTTGGTTGATTGATACGGTTTTTGCTATACTTCTCTATGTTTTGTTGCTATGTGTGCTTAAAATTTTGTGGAAACCTTTAGCTGAAAAATTGCGTATCTTTGCTGTTAGAGTGAAAGGTTACTTCCTTCCTTCTGTGTCACACCTTCAGAGCAGTATTTGTACTAGCTAGAAGTATCCATGTCAGGCCTCTTCCCTTTTTACTTTTTTCCAAATTGGTGGATTGGTTGAAAACCCCACCACTTTGGGCAGTATTATCAGAAGTACAAAGTGGGAAGAGATGATCATTAACAGGTACACACAGACCAGGCCTGGCTTTCTCATATCACTCCAGCTTTGCTGTACACCTTGAACACACAGAAAGAGTTCATAAGGCCTTGTCTGCCCACTTTTGTACAAAGGAAGAGACCATGGACATAAATGGCAACAAAAGAAATTCCAACCAGACATAAGGAAAAAGCATTTCACAATAAGAGTGGTTAAGCACCAGTACCAGCTGCCCACAGAAGCTGCAGAAACTCTCTTCCTCGAGGTTAAAATAACTATAAAAGCCCCTAAACAGACAGATCTGACTGAAGTAGGCCTTGCTCTTGAACAATAGGTTGAACTGGAACCTTCAAGAGGGCTCCTTTCTCACCTGCTTTCTCACCCTACTGTTTCAGAATCAGCCTGTGCTGGTGGATTGCAGAAATAAAGCAAGACTGCAAGCAAATGTCTAAGAATAGAGAAGTATGCTCAAGACATGACACCTGCTACTCTAGGAAGGATGGGAGGGAATACTGAAAAAGAGACTCTGGACTGGCAAGAGTTTGGGGTGGGGGAAGGTGAAGGGAGAGAAGGGTAAAGCAAATAATCTTCTTACGACTTTACCTAGTTGGGGTATCAGACCCCAGCAGAGGGAAGCAAGGCAGGAATCAGCAGGCACACTAATTATGTATAAACTGGTTCCATCTCAAGACTTCTAGATATGAATGAGAGATTGGTGTTTTTTCACAAAGTTAAGAATGAAAATGCAAACTACCAATCACAGAGAAAACATTGGAAGCATAGCAAGTGAACATCTTTTTAACTAAAACTCAGGATAAATACACAACTGTAGAGTATGCTTTAGACAAAAAAAGAGAATGTATTTAGAGAAAAAAGTTTAAATGTGGGAACAAAAGCAAACACAAAAGATTTAAAGACATATAGGAATTTTTTGCAACCACATTTTTGGTAAGGAAAAATTCAGAAGGGAAAGAAAGCAGCAGTGAACACAATGAAGGCAAGTGTGTATATGCCTTCAGCACAAAGACTGTCAGACTAAGAAAGCTGATATAAACAAAAACATAGACTTGCAGAATCATAGAATGGTCTGGGCTGTAAAGAACCTTAAAGATAATTTAGCTCCAGTGTTCCTGCCATGGGTAGGGAACCTTCCACTATATCATGTTACTCAGGGCTGCATGTAATCTAGCCTTGAATGCTTGTCCAGGGATGGGTCATCCACAACTTCTCTGGACAAGCCGTTCCAGTGCCTCACCACTCACACAGTAAAAAATTTCTTCGTAATATCTGATCTAAGCCTACACTCTTTCAAGCCACTAGGATCAGTGACAATGAAGGAAAAAGTCAGCTTGGATCAGGAAAACAAGAGGCTATTTATATGGACTACATGTTCGAATTAAGTTGGGCAGGAGTGAAATCATCCCAGGGCACAATTTACGACTGGGTGAGGTTCCAGATGATGGAAAAGAGCAAATGAATTTGAAAAATGGGATGGGAGCAGCTAGGACACTGGTGACTAGCCAGCTTAACATAAATTTTTTGGGAAACATTAAAAGAAGAAGTTGATCCATTGTAAGCACCCCAAGGATAAAAAAGAAATAAATAACAAGTAGTGTAGATTTGTCAAGAACAATCAAAAAAATCTTATTTTTATCTATAACAAAAATAGTTTTTGAGAAAAGGAAAGCTTTGTTACCTCAGGGAGGATCTGTCTGAACCACCTACATTAGTAAAGATGTTTAGATTCAGTATTTGCTAGGTAAAGGGCAGTGAGAATTGGAAAGCCCAGAGTCTATCTATCACGGATTTACTGTCACACTGTGTAGTTATGTACGAGGTAGGATTTCAAGAGAGTCTGTCTGGGATTTAACACTAGTCAGTGCTTCAGTTGTCTGAGTATTGAGGACTCATATTTGACAGCAGTTCTTGACAAATGGATTTTTGTGAGTCAATTACAAAATACTATGCAAAAGTACACTAGGAAAAAGTGGGAAGTAAATGGTAGGCTGCAGATTTTCAGACAAGGCATTTGTTCTTAACACTGATCATAAACTGTGCCCTAAGAAGAAAAAAAACCTCCAAACTTAACTATCATATCCAATTAAGTTTCATATTTAAGGCACAGGGAATAATCCTTTCATTTCATGAACTGCAGGGAAGTTCTCAGCTGTTTCCCAAGAGAAATGTAGATCAAGTGGAGAGTGCAGAGAAGAGCTACAAGCAAGTCAGAGGTCTAGAGAACATGACCCGTGGGGAAAGATTTGTTTACTCTTACAGAAGAACAAAGTTTGTGGGGAGACATGATAACAGCTTTCAAATATGCAAAAGGATATTGCAGAAGGGGAAGTAATAATTTCTACTGTGGATAGAGCAAAACAAAAATGGGCTTAAACTACCAGCTGGTACATTTGAGTTAGACACCAAGACTTATTTTATAGTGGTGAAGATAGCTAGGAACAGGTTATCTCAAGAGTTTGCCAAACATCTCTGTCAAGAACTAGAATCAGGGATGCTTTATGACTATGTGAAGAATGGTTTAGAAATAGTTGATCCTGGCTTGAAACAGAAAGGTGGCCTCTTTAAATCTTCTCCATCCCTCCTTTCACAGCTTTACTTTCTCTTACTCTATGAGAATCATACAGCTGACAAACATCTCCAACAGACACTTCTATTTGTAAAACAGATAATAACAACAGGTAAAAAGGGCACCATGATTATTTGTTTGAAACCAGAGCCTCTAAAAAATGAAATGCAAACAGTTCTATTTACTTAAAATGTTGGGATGTATTTTAATGAATGATCTCTCCATGATTCCTCAAACTCTTGTAATCATGAGACATTTCATAGGACAAAAGGTGTACCCTAAATTTACAAACGGGTATCAGTTGGTCAGATTCAGTGCAGCCATGAGTATGGAGGAGGACACAGTGCACCCTCCTTACTGTAGGTCAGGTATCAGAAAAGAGATAATTATCTGGCCAATTTGTCTTTGTACATGATGCTTCATTTCTATGAATGTCTTTTTACCCCACTTATTAACAGGGGTAATAATGTTCAGTGTCTCCAAACTCCGTGCCAAGAGCTGAAAGATGGAAGTACAGCTCTCACCTCTGATGAGGAGAAAGAAGACAGTGCTTAGAAACTGTGTAATCTTTGGTTTGAGAAAACAGTAAAACTCTAGTCACCTTACTGCTGTGGTAGAAGGTTATCCTTTAAACACTGTTATGATGCCAAAGGGTAACATTAGAAATAAATAGCTTCATATTTGAAGCTAAGCACAGTGGGTAACAAAGAGTGTCTTTAATGAGTCCACTTAACAGGGTCTTCTCTACCATATAAAAGTATCTTTTATGCCTCTGCCAAACTACTAAAACTGTAATTTAAAATCAAATACCCAACTGGTTGCTGCGTTATCTTTAACCCCAGTACCATGGGTTTTCCTATGCCCACTTCTGTGCATACAAATAAGCATATCTTGCGAACACTTGCAGAATCATGGCCAATGTAGAAACATGATTTTTAGATGTAGCATAGATATAATCATAGTTGAGATAGAAGTAATTGATAATAAAAGTATTTGTTAACACAAAAACCACTGTCAGATCTGCAAACGCTTTCTGGGTCAGTAATTCACTACGACAAACTGTGGTCTGTGGTTTTTGCTGAATTTGTTTTAACTGTGCAAAGGCCTTATTTTGCAGACAAGAGAAATGAGGGTCATCCTGTTTCCTTCTGTCAGTTTTTAAAGTGTAAGGCAACTCAGCTGAGTTTTTAGATCGAAAAACCCAATGCCACAGAAATAAAGCCTGTTGCTTTAACAGGCTTTATTTTTAGGCATCTGCGGGTTTGCTCTGTTGTAATGGAGTCATTGCTGACAACAGTAAATTGATGCTTTCAATCTCTCCCCCAACCAGAATTTTGGTTAGAAACTTGGAATTACAGTTAGTTTAAATAGCAGCTGGTTAGAGACTTATGGACAGAGGAGCTGCGTCTTTGTCCTGGCCTTCCTCTGCATTGGAAGGCACCTGCAGAGAGAGAAAAACCTGTTCCTGTTTGGAGAAGGAACAAAGACAAACAGCAAATCTAAGTATCCCCTTCCTTCTGAAGCCTGGAGCATAACTTCTGAAAACCTGAGAGGACAGGCGATTCCCCAAAGGGGAATCCCCAAAGGGGAATCCTGTTGAAGCCAAAAGGAAATTTTCATGGACACCAAGAAAAGAAGGTTGAACATTAAAAATAACAGATATTACCATACTTCATTTGGTTGATTTTTTTTATTTTTTGGGGAGGGGTGGTTCTGTTTGTTTGGTTTATATTAGTTTGTTTGGTTGGTTTTGGGTTTTGTTGTTGCTGTTGGGTTTGTTGTTTTGTTTTGTTTTTATTTTTTGTTCTGTTTGGTTGGTTGGTTTTTTGGTACATGTTTTGTTTTTTGTTTGGTATTTGTTTGTTTTGTTGATGGAAGTTTTTAGATGAATGGGGTTATTGTGGGAAAGACTATGTAGGTTCAAGGAATTACCAGTTAGCTGGAAACCATACTTCTGAGGAAAACTCCTTAAATGTTTTAGAAATTAACTTATTTTTTCAAGTTTTCCTTCAAAGAAAATGAGAAAAAAAATAGCTCCATAATTTTTGACTGGTGTATGATCACCCCTTTTGAAGAACTGTTCCTAGGTGAGCAGAAAGGTGAAGGTTTGCTGGGAGTAGGAGGGAGTGAAAAAAAAAGTCCGTTATCTTCTTAGTAGGACCATACCAAGACCATGTAGCTTTTACTCTGGGGTATCACTGAGCCTTAGAGCTATTCCCACCCGTCCAGCTCTCTCCCTGCATGGAACATGGTCTACCGCTACTTGGGGAGAAGAATTCAGCCCTTCTAGTAGCTTAAGCCTAAGGTCCAGACTGCTGCACATTAATCCAGGTAATACCTGTCTCATGAGAATTCTGATGAATTCCACGTGCAATGCCAAGATGCCAGGAAACTTCTTCTCTTAGGAACGTGTTGCAAGAAACAGCCATCAGTCACCTCCAAAGAAACTGCTCTGGTGGCCATTGTTACTTCCAAGGGAGGGTCTGCTAATTTGAACACTTCTTTGCAACATAGAGAGACCTGGTGCGGTGTTGCAAACACAGGTGGCAGAGTACTTCATTTTCCATCCCCTTCCTTTCCAAGACTCTGACCAGTGCTTTAAGAGGGCACGCGGCCCTTTTAACAAGCTAACATTTCATAATGTGACATTGTTAATCTGCAAAGTAAAACCTTGCTAAACACTGCATCAAATGCTCTGAAAAATGTTTATTTCTGGGGTTCAAATACTTTGCAGGTGGGTGTTTACAGACATGAAGTGTATCAAGACCAAAGCAGGCAGACGATGCTTCACAAATCATCTTCATGTATAGAAATGCTTTGCTCTTCTAAAGTTTCTCCTTTCTGAGTATCTCAAACCATTTTATAAACAAGCATTAATATAACTTCAACTCAGCTCCTCAGTTATGCACTCACATTAGGCTGGGTAAGTACACAGCTAGAAGAAATAAATGTTCTACAACACTGACTAAGTATGTGCATTAGAGATGGAAACCCTCTGCTACTAAGAGGCTGCCCGGTTTGCTGCCTAGTTCTGAAAGCATGTATTATTCAAATGTAATATAGTTTCTAATCTCAGCCTACCCTGATTTTCCACAGCTCTGTCAGTAACACTTCGATTCTATCACTCAAAAACCCCTCTATTTTTCGTTTCACAGATTCCTACTAAAATGCTTTATAGTAGAAGTCAGTCCCTGCTCAAGTGTAGCTTTTCTATTGTCAGAAGCTAGACTCCCCACGCTTTGTCACTGAGCTGCCCTTGAAGAAAATGGTTTTGTGGCCAGCTGATCAGGCTATTTCTTCATTATCATATCAATTAGAATGTCATTGATAAATAAATGAAAGATCAAAGTGTGTAAAGAAAAAAACTGTTTCAGAACAAAAAGGGAAGGTGTAGTTTTCTATTTGGATAATGATTTATTACTTGAAAAGATTATCAATGGGCACCTTGAACTTCAGCCTATTGCTGACGTTTTCCAACATCTGTGTAATTGTGATAAGACAGTACACAGCTATCTTTGCATGATATTTTTCTCAATAATGAGGCATCTGTCATGAACTGTGGATCTGAACACCTAAGCTGTACCACACTGTATGAGTTATGTCTTGCTCAACACAGCAAGTCAAATTCATCTGGAAATTATCTGGTGTTTGTAGGCAAAACATTTTCATTAGATTTCTTGGCAGATGTTAAAGAGCTGTTCTAAAAAATGACGAAGTTTGACTTATCTGATCTTTTTTTTACATGTGGAAGACACAGTTTAATGTACAGGCTACAGAGTTTAATCCCATAAGCATTAAAATTAGTCAGTCATACACTAGGTCTTCAGTTAGCTCAATGAAAACTAGACATTATCTAGTGCTGTTATTAATTCTTTGTACAGCGTGGCTATTTGAAATATATCTGATGAAGGGGTATTACTCTGATATGAACAGATTAACAATGCGTCATCTGATACTTCTGCTATTACACATAAAATATTCCCCTGTATTTTCACATCTCCCCTGGGTCTAAGAAAGAGCTTCTTTCCGCATCAGGTTTCTAAGAGCTGGGCAAGGCAATTGTTCTGGCTGGGTTGCATTAACATTCTGCCTATCAGCTACAATGAGACAGCAGATAACAACTTGAAAGAAAAGCTAATACTAATTTTAATTTTCTTTCCTAACAGCAAGGATATTAAGAAAATTATCAGGATGCAAAATGAACTAGAAAGATTTCTGCTAGAAAAGCATCATGGAAGGTTTTGGTCTAGGAAATTGTTATTTTCTGTCGTCCCAACTATCAATCTGAATTCCCTTTGTTTTGGAAACATCAGTTTCAAGTACCCTGGAAGAAATTCTTGGCAATAACTGTTATTAAGAACACATTAGCTAACAGCAATGTCAGTTCTTCTGATTTTACCAGTGAAAAAATAAAAGGCAAAATAAAAACCAAAGTTTCCATTTGAAATAGATCTCTCGCAACCACTGAAGTAAAATCACTTGGAACAGCAACGATAAGGGTTTTTTTTTGTAGGCATTGTAAACACAATTTTTTTATTTCACTTAAGAACATCATGTCCTAAAGCAGCAGAAATTGTTATGTCAATGATAATAACTCTCCATTTTTCAGTCCCATAGCAAAACACAGAAACATTCTGTTTCATGATTTCAAACACAGGCACACAAAAGCTGAGAGAGATTTTTCCCACAAACAGCTCTTGCAAGAAAATTTTAATCTCTGATGATAAATCAGAGTGTTTGGATGATTAGCATGGTTCTTTCAGATTTACTATTTTCTTGTGAGATAACTAGATATATACGTCCTGCTAATTGTTATATATGGAATTCAGTTATTGGTTTTTGCATGTTTGGGTTTCTTGTGGTTTAATTAATTTTGAACTTGTTAATTAATTTGAAGTGTTTTCCTAATTGTTCAGTGGTCTTATAAGTTCTCCAAGTTTTAAATATCCTTGAGTTGCAATCACTGTTATCCCTTTTAAAGTGTCCTTGAAACCCCAGTTTCATGTTCAGTTTTGAGGGTTTTAAGCAGTTTTAAGCAGTTTTATAATGTTCAGGTTCAAACAGTTCTGTATTTCAAAATGTTCAAGTTTTATACATTCCAAGTTGTTGCACCCCTTTCCCCAGTCTTATCTTTGATGTTTTTACAGGTTTTCAATGCTTTTAAATGTGTTTAAAACTGTATTTTAAGTTTAAATGGGATTTCTAAGTTTGCCCAAAGGGCTGCTTCATATCTGCCACCTTCTAAAAGCAGCTCCTCCACTGCTCCCCTGGAGCCGGGCTCCATGGAAATGGCGGATTTTAATGAGGCCCTTTCCCGCCGAAACACCAGCCCTGGACAGCAGAGGAGCCATTGGACGGGAAAGGTGACGTCATTACACAATTCCACCAATCATCGGGAGCCGTGGGGGCCGGCAGGGGGCGGGAGGAGGCGTTCCTGGGCGGGGCCAGCTGGGTTTAAAAGGGCCCGCACCAGGCGCCATTTTGCCTTTTGTCTCTGGACTGGCCTGGCAGCGCCCGTGCTAGGAAGCGGCCTCTTTTCTCTTACAGAGAGATAACTGTAAATTTTATTGGATTGCAGATTAGCTGCTATGCCTCCTGGTACCGTACAGATCCCTGTGCTGGGTCCAGCCGGGCCGGCATTAAGGATCTCCAGTCTGCGGTACCTGGGATTTTTGTTCTTCTTGTTCGCTTTAATTTTTTTCTACTCTGTTTCTTTTCTAATTTTTGCCTAATCAATAAATTTTATTTTTGTGGTCCACGGACTGAGAATTGTTGTTATTTATGACATAATGAAAAGAACTGACTGTCAGGCAAATAACATTAGGTTGAAATTATCATATTGACTATCATATCTTGCACCCTACTTGTTCTTTTTTCATCCATGAATCGCTGTTTGTATCCTTTTTATTTATTTAAAAAGAAGAAATTGCCCAATTACAATACGCTTGCTCAAGCCTTTAGTAAACAAACACCGGCATTAATACAAAATGTGATATAAGGAAGTACGTATGTTTTAATGAGGTTTCACATAAGAACATTAGAAAACGAGGAGGAAGAAACATTCCCACCATCTGTCCAGTCTTGTGGTTTATCTTGTTTTTCTTTTATTTCTTTTTAAGAATTTTCCAGACTTCTCCAATACCAAATGTATGGGATTTAAAAATTATTTTTATCTTTTTCTGCATTTTATGCAGTCTATTTATGTTCCACATCAAAATACATAATCTGTGAATCTTTATTTTAGGGGTCAACTGAAGCACTTGGAATAAGATCTTTTGAGTAAACATTAAGAATTTTTGGGGAGGTGAATATTTAACCCATATTAAAAACATCGCAAGGATAAACAAAATATAAATCAGCTAATTTCTTGAACAGCAAGAGGTTTGTATGAGGGCCAGGATCAACAATACTTAATTTCAAATTTTCTAGGAGGCAGTTTCTTTTCTAATGTGAATAAGTATCACTTTTTATACAGGCATGCAGAACTTTACAGTTTTGGTTTTTTTTTTTAGTGAATCCTCTCATGAAAAAAAATCCAGCTCACTTGAGCTCTAAAACTTGTTATGCAGGATGCCAAGATGGGGTATGCTGTGCTGAGCCCATATGATATCTGCTGAGCAGGAAGCCCGTGCCCAGCACAGACTAACTATACCAAGAGATTCAGTGTCAGGTAAGAAAGAGTATTTGAGTAAGGGGATGGCAAGAAAACACCGTGGTTTTGTAATCTAGAAAAAATTACCTGGTCAAAAAATGCGTGAAGTTACTCAAGTGCCCACATTTCTCTCCTAGGCTATTTGCAGAGTGACTCTCACTTCCTGGTGACTCTGTGCCTGTGGCAGACTGTCAGGCACAGACAGGCTAAGCACATATTTGCTCTTTGCACCCTCTGAATAAGAGTGCCAGGATCTCCTGAGCATACATGGACTCAGGAATACCCAGTGGTGACCAAGAATGTTCCCTAGCATTACAGATGAAATCAGAGTAAATGCCATTTGGAACCACGAAATCTCAGCTAATTTAAGCTATATCCTTATTTGAATGTTCAAATGGAAGGGAAAGCTTCAGATTTTTTTCTTGAAATAACCTCTGCCTCCTTTTTCTGAACACTTTCAGTCACCTCATGTCCTCTTGCTCCCAGATTAGATGCCATACTGTTTACACTTCACCCAGCCACCAAAATGATCTATTTTCATTTGAACTCACTTGCCTTGCATTTCTTCTTTATTTCACAACGTTAATATCTGTGGACAGAAGTCTTGCCACCACCAGCCAGACCATTATTCCTGCTGCCTGGGATCAGTCTTGTCCATTATGGCTAAAGTCCACTATGACTCACAAAATATCCTATAATAGATTTATTCGAAGGACTGTAATCAAAAGTTTTCTGATAAACAATTACTATATTGAGTTGACTTCATGGACATATTTAATTTCTTGTTCAAATAGTGCTTCAAGAGCAATATAGTTTGAAATAAATGGTGCAGAGGTATTTTTCATTGCCCAGTCTCACAGGAACATTTATCAAAAGCTTTACACAGATAGCCTGGTAAAAAGAGTGAGAATTCCGTGTCTGTACATTCAAGCACATATAAATGCTTTCAGAATGAAGTAGTGGGATCCTGATGTAACACTTCTGGAAGTTACGCTTTGCAATGCCAATGTCCTAGTGGGTTTCCCCCTTCACCCTTCCACGGAAAAACCACTCTCTGCTGTTATGGTGAACTTCATGCAAAGCTTGGACAGAATCTCAAAATGGGTTTCATGGCAGACATTGTAAGGGTGAGGGGACTCATGGTTTGCTCAGATAAAGAACATTCTGCCCAGGCTCTGCACAGAGGAGAGACCTTTTTTTTCACCAGGGCTCAGGGTGCCTCACTCACAGCTGGGTATCCCTGTGCCCTGGACTCTTTCCTGAAAATTGATACCTTGCTACATGGAGATCATTCTCTTCATTGAATCAGTATGTGACAAAAAAGGTGGTGGTTAAGGTCATCATCTAATGAGACTCTAAGAAATTTGGGTTTGATTCTTAGTGCATTAGTGCACCTTATGCCTCGCCAGGGGGTGCCTCAAGCCTGAGACAACTCTGGCTAGACCCACAACCATCTAGGTCCCTACAGCACTGTGTCCAGGAAATTTACCTTTCTTTAGAATGAGGTGTGTTACCTAGGAACAGCAGTGCTCTGGCTTTTGGCAGTCACAGAATATCTCTGCTGACTGTGTGGTATGCTGTATAAAATAACCTTGAACTTTTATCAAAGTTGTGCAGGGGTTAAAGGCACAAACATGTGCAAAGGATATCTCTAACGTTGTTCTAGAGACTCTCTATATAAGATACTGTATTTACCATAGCTAAGATTCCTTACCGTAGTTTAAATACAGGTGACAGCGCTTGCGTGTTCCTACTGCAAACCCTTCCCAAAGAACATTGGAAAACACACTGTGCCAGCTGCACTCAATAAAAGCATCCTTCTTATAAGCAGTCTTGCTGGCATTTAAAAATAACGTCGCTTCTACTTGCTTGGAAATGCCAATATGCCTTTTGAGAAGACAGAAGGGAAAAACATTCATCTGGACTCTATGCTGTGCTGATCATATACGGAGGAGGGAGTGATCTGGTGACCCAGTGTTGTGCTTCTCACAGGCTGTGTTTCAGCTGATGTTGAGCAGAGCTCTCACCTCACTGGGACTGCATGGCAGGCAGTGGGAATTCCACACCATTCAGGGAAGGGTGGCACTAGCTGCTGGTGAACTGCCACAGTCACATTGCAGCAGGTAACAACGAGCTTGCATTGTCTACCATCCTCATTGCCTCAGGGACAAAGTGAGGTGGTACATGCGACAGCAGTGGAGGAGAAAGACTGAAAGTCTTGGCTGTTCTGTGCTGTACTTCCCTCTTTTGGAAGTTGAAATCAAATATATGCGCAGCAACATTTGTGTTCAATGGCAGTTGTGGTTTATATCATATACAATAGGCAGAGTCTTCTAAGGAATAGAGCCTGCAAGTATCAACAAGATTTCTATGAAACACTTACCCAGTATACTCAAGTATTCATAAAGTCATTTGACTTAAAAAACAATAGTACATTTAAGGACTGTCACGTAGTGAACTTTTATTTTGAACCTTTGGAGTGCACATAGTTTGAGCTCTCAGTCTTGTAACAGCAAGAGCTGGAACCACTTAAACAAACAAACCTAGATTCTCTCATGATCACCTGACTACAGATGTGTATTAAGAAAAGTCCCAACTAAAGTATGCCTTAAGCTTAGAGCTCTCCATTAATCAAAGCTGACTACCCTGTCACAGTGTCTATATATATAGTAGATCTCCCTGCCAAACTTCCACTCTAAACACTTGCAAAATGCAATGTACTATAAGCACTGCCCTCACAGTGCTGTTTCTTTTCTCCACTTGTTATTAGAGGAGAACATTTTTGTTTAAGTTTGAAAGTAAATTAGTGATTCTCCTGTTCCCTGATGACTCATTTGCATGCTAGGACCCACTGGAGGGCAAAAGAGAGAAGTTTCACCACAGCTAAAAGAGTCTGAACAGCAACACAATAAAGAATAACAAAATCTGCATCCGAAAAGCTAATCTTCTATTTGATTTATCTATTTAGATATTATATCAACCCCTTTGAATTTCTAAAGGTTAGAGAATGGTGAAAGTTTCAAACTTAGTGTTCCACAGTATGATAGATGAACTTCTTTACAATGACAGCCCCAAAGAAGTCAATTACCACATCTGACACCTCCTGCATTTCTTCTATTAATTTTTAGTGCTAACAATGGGAAGAGAACAATTACCAATGATCCTTAGAAGCACAAAAAGAAACAGATGTAACATAGCAATTATAAAAGATGTCTTTTCACTTACAAATGAAACCTGAATGAAAAAACTCCAAGCATTAACTTGTATTGACCTGCTTGCCAAGTTAGCAACCCAATCAGAAAAAACTTACAGCCTTAGAATATTAATAGAATTTTCCTGTAGAGTTTCATACCCAATGAAGTTGGATAAATTGCTGGCAGAATATCTTTCAGAAATACCGCAGACTGCACAGGAAAACCGAGTATCTAGATTTTAACTAATTTCCAGCTTCTAGCCACTTCTGTGTTTAGGACAAACGGGGAGAAGCTGTGGAAGCTCTCTCAGCTACAATCTGACCTGTGCCTGACCAGATCTTGATTCACTAAAGGCAGTTAACACCAGGGAATTTTCTGTGAGATTGTTCTTTGTGATTGCTTCCTGAAATAATTATACAGAAATAGAATTCAGACCTGCACTTGCCAAAGTAACATTTTTAAGCTGAACATGAAAGGCCTCACCCTAACCTCTAAATTTACTTCCCCTCCTACTGAAATAATTTCATTTTCCATCAAGTAAGTTTGTGAGAGAAGAACCATTCCAGATGTCATAAATCAACTAATCCAAAGGCTATGCACAAAGAGAAAACAGGTAGTCAGGTTTGCATTCCACTTCACTTATGTTTGCAAACACGTCTCAATACGTCCATCCATCTAAGGCTGTAGAGGGAATACTATAGGAGACAGAAGCAGTTCTTCAGGGATCACCTTAAATTATGTGACTCCAAGACGAGGTCCATCAACTTCATGCTTTCAAAGCAATGTAAATCCTCAAATCTCTCCATTAAGGTTTTGGAGGATTGAAGTTTTGTCTATAAACACACATCCATTTTTGACACTCTAAAATGCTCCACAACTGTCCTTGAGGTTATTCTACATATGCTCCTGTAAACCCAACTCTATTACAGAAGAGTCCTGTTCACTGCAAACTATCAAGAAACTTGAGAGTGGTTAATTTCTACCTGTGAGCTTTCCAGCCATGAGTATACTTTCACTATCAGTAACTTCACAAAGTCTCAGAAACTCTTTAGCAGTGAGTCAGATCTGAGGCTCACATCTCTTCTGCCTCCCAGCCCCCACCTGTATCAGCACTATCTTCTCTCAGCAGTTTGGCTTAATGCCAGCTGCTAAATATCCTGATTGCTGAGAGATTTCTGCATTTTCCCACAGGTTTTCTTCTTCCACAGGAAGTTGGGAGATTCAAAGGCTAGTGTTTACAGAGGGATATACAACCAACCATCCTTCCAGGTTCAGTGTAATTACTGGAACAAAAATGCCATTGTACCTTAGTGGAAAAGAGAGAATGATCCAGTATCAGTGCAGAAAACAATCATAGTTGGTGGCAACTGAGTTGTTGACCTTGATCTGTAGCTCTTCAGTTTCTCTGTCGCTTAGCTGTTTGAGAAACAACTTTGCCTTTTTTAGGCAGCTGCAGGCAGTCAGGTTTTCTCAGTGTAGAGCCTGTGCAGTGATCTACATGCAGTTGGGAAGCAAAGGACAAAGAGCAGTCTTCCCTTAACCTGGGATTCACTGCGCCAAAATGTGACAGAGCCAAAATGTACTGAATCTCTGGTTACAGTGCAAGGATTGACTCTTGGCTCAGTTCTCTGTCCAGGCCTGGGTAGAACTCAGTCCTCTCAATACTTGGTTTTCATCTTTCTGTATGTTTCTAGAATGTGTTCTGAGAGTCCAAAGCAAAAAAAAGCTAAATTCTCTGCCTTCCTAGATTTTTTTTTCCCCATTACTCTTTCCTTATTTGATTGTAGGTTTTGCCATAGCAGGAAGTACCTTTTATCTCACAAATCAAAAAAAAAGACTCTTAATTACAGGAAAGAACAGTGAAAATAAATCAGTAAATCAATAAGGCTAAAGTGCCTCAGTGTCATTCAGACCAGAGAAAAATAAAATGCTTGGAACGCTGAATATAAATTTGTTTCTGTTATAGAGCACTGGAGATCGTATTTTGGTATGGGTTATCTCTGTACTTTATGAGTTTAAAGAAATAGTTCCTTTCTGGAGTCTCTGAAACTTACAAACTTAAAGATTGGTGCCTATAAAATTTCCTTTGGGATTTAAAAGTGCTTGGAGGTTGTCCTTTTAATTTTTTTTTTTCCCTGGACATTTTGAAATTTTTAGTTTTATGTTTTTTGGGGTTGGAGTGGGTGCAGAGGTAGAGTAAGCTTTGGCACATGGAGGACATCAGTATGCCAAGAAATTTCTCCAGAGATATTTTCTCCACTTTCCCTTAGGAAAGGCCTGCCAGTCACATAAGATCAGCAGATCTTTCACCCAGCACCTTAGTGTCACTGCTCTTTTCTTTCTCTCTGCTTGGGTTTAGCATAGCTCAGCACAGCTTTGATCTAGACTATCAGTAAAACGTTGACAAAAAAACCCCACTAATCTGATCACAGTCTCCCAAGAGTTCTGATGCTTTTATCCGTCTTGAAGCTTATATCTGTCATAGTCATACACAGACAGGGAAATAATGTAGGGAGGCATTTTCTGAAGCAGACACAGAAATTAAATATTCAAGTTACACTGGCTCTCAGTGACATTTGGAGACATAGCTGTATTTTACTCCTCCAAAAAATCTGACTTTACATCATCTTCTTTACAAAGTCTATCTTCTTGCCTGTTTTGGAGACATGGTAAATATTTTTTAATTTCCGTGTCTTTTAACTTCATTGTAAGATCAGAATTAAAATAGCTGCCCTCCCTTTTCAACACTGAAGAAAAAATGTCTCCCCTTTCAAAAAATGTCTCTTGCCTTTCACCGTTTTTATTCATATCACCCAGAGCATCTCAATGTTACTGCAAAATAGTTCCAGGTATCTTTTGGTGTCTTAGGTTGTTGGTTTCTTTGAAGATACAGTATACATCACCAAGCTTCCAGGTAACATTTCAAAATAGGGGCAGACAGCAACACAAAGTGAATTTTTCACTGGACAGGTACTATATAATTTTGACTTGCAATTCAAACTGTTCAGGAGACACAGTCTGTGGTGACAGCACTATTAGAGTTCATCCTTGGTCTCAGCTGGGAGTAACAATGTAGACAGAAAAAGTGAAGGTGATCAGATGTGATCTGTGTCTGTCATTTGAACAGTGGAGCCATGCCCGATGAACCTCCCCGTGGTGCTTTAAACATCACTGCTCATTTTACATTCATTCATTTGAAATAGAAACCTGTTAAAGGAATTTTCAGTTTAACACATTCACATTTTTATTGCAAACTTATTAAGACATTCTTAATTTGAGTAGTCTGAACAAGAAGTACAGGCTTGTTAAAAAAGCCTCAATATAGACAAAGCAAAAAAATGCATACTCTGTGAAACAATTTTTTTACATAACTGATCTATTGACAGAGAGCACCATGCTACCCAGCAGTTCTGCTCATTGCCTGAAGCTTTATTCTCATGCAGCCCTGCTGACATTTGCTTGTGGAATATGATGCTGGTTGGTGTGAACAGAGTACAGAATCTGATCTTTCCTAATTAAGATACATAAGAAGGAGACACAGAGAACGTTTCCCTCCTGACATGCCAATTTTCAGTGTCTCAGGTTCTGTGCCATTGGGCACAAATCTATTAGCAGCTCAGCAATGATGTGGCTGGCCAGCCCCAAGGACTGTGCTTCTCTCCCTAACAGATCTTCATTCTGGGAATTCAATTTGTCAGTCAGACATTATAGAGAAAACATTCTAAGCCCCCACTCTCTGTCAGATATACAACTTAATTCTCTGTTAATACTTGCCTGTACATTTCTAACGTTCCCTGCTGCCTCTTCAGTTTTTTTTTTTTTTTTTTTTTGTTATGTCAGTTTTACATAATGTGTCATGGGAGCTTTGAGGCTTCTGCATCAATTAGGAATGCTGCTTCTCAATTGAATTAAGCACTTCCTAGCAGAGATTTCCTCATTATTTCATTTATAAAAGCTTTATTATCTTGGCAACTTTCACCACTCAAGCGTCCATAAGAAATTATACAACCATTTAAGCAAGATTCCCTGCTTATCTCAGATGTAAACACCATGATTCATTGCATTTTAGATAAACAGTGCTAATTCAAACCAAGTTTTTGTTGGATCCACGTACAGTACATCATTTACAGCAACAAACAACTACAGCATTACTTTTATTCACAGATACTAGCCAGCACCATCTGGCTTTATCATGATTACCTAGACTTTGTAGGGTTTTCTTTCACTTCCACCAAATGCAGGTGAGGAGGTTAAAAGGGCCCTGATCCATTGCAGTCGTCTGTCATGGGGAGAAAGGAACATTTCTATGTCTTCAACTGTACCTCCCCACTTTCAGCACATCTTGGCCAGCTCCCCCTTGCTGCGGTTGAAAGAACGGTTAACACCTGTCTGTCATAAAGACAGACACTTTGCAATGGGTTGGGAACCAGAAAATTTATTACTTTGCTGCTCAATTATATGCTACAGTGAATATGTCAAAGGAAGTACTCAAGTATTTGGAAGCTTACTTTGACTCATCTCTTAGCTAGTCATCTAAAAGCTAACACTAAAAAAGACAGTCTTTTGTTTCTTTCCCCATCAGCAATCTTGACAACCTCTAGGGTTGCTTCTGGTCTGTTTCCATGCAGAAACAATCTCAGGGATTTCAAAGAAGTTCTGGTTTGTTTCTGTGAAAAGAACGTCAGATCCATGCATACATCCAGTAACACTGGACATTACTATGATTATTTAAAACCTGAAAGTGCTTCAGAAAGATAAAAACCCAAATATTATCTTGCTCACAAGAAATAACAAATGAAGGTAACATTCCTACACTAGTAAAAATCCCAAGGACAGAGAGTGTAGTATATAGTTACTCTAAAATTTTGCATTGATCATTTAAAGCAATTTTCAATTGGCTTGTGACAATGGTGTCTCTAACGGAGACAAACAAATCTTTATGGATAAGAAAACAAAAGCAGGAAGAACATATCCAGTTCTTTACACAAAAATTAAACTATGTATCTTCAGGGTAAAAAAATAACTAAAATCATAGTCAAGTTCAAGTCTTTCATTCCATTAATTGCAATGAGAAATGCTACTGAAACAGGATAAACAACAGTGTTTTCCTGAGATTTTTTTTACCCAGTTTTTACAGCAAAGTAGTCATATTACCATTAAAGTTCTTAAAATGAGATAAACCAAATTAACAGTCTACTGTCATGAAAAAGCTAAGCCCCTGTTCTCCGGTCAGGAAAAGCTCTAAACAAAGCCAAAATCTGTATGTGGGATACATTTTACTCCACTCACAGAATAGAGAATATCACAGAAATACAATAGAATATCACAAAAGTGCAAGTTTTCCCAAACTGTGTGTGCAAATTACGGCTGTGCTTAGAGCTCACTGCTGCCTTTGTATACAGGAGCAGAGGACATGGTCTCAAAACAAGGAAGCTTTTCTTCCCCAAATATAAAGATGCATATTGGTCAATTCTGTAGGTAGGGAACACGCCTGCAGTTTAATCTGTGAGGGGTAAGGATGACGTGATCCCATATTGCACAGGTACTACTCAGTACAGCCTCTAAACTTTGTGAATTTTTGACTTTGAAAGGGAAAAAAAACAAAACCAGAGAAGGGTGGTGTTCATGAAATGTCAATAGAAAGAAAAGAAAATGTTTTCTGTGTAGACTGCTTGATGGTTGAGAGCCTGGGGTAGAAGCAGGCACTGGTGAGGAGCTATAAAATTGTGTACACTTGTTTGTTCAGAACAAATTAAGCTGCCTTGGCTAGTGCCTGAATACTTCTTAAAAGAAAAATAATTTCTAATATATCTTTAAACCAGAGAAATGGTAGTTTTGGTTAATTTTATAGGTGCTATAGTCTCAGGAAAACTGAATGCTCTAGTTGGCATTGTTCACCATTTTCTTTTTTTACGCTTAGGAAGAGAAAGCATTGAACACAAAGACCAAATATAAAATGTAAGCTCAGAGGGTAAAAACAAGTGTGACTATTGTCTATAATTCTTGGGGAAAGGCTAAGGAGGAAAAAGGTTATTTTGAGACTTGTAAATAAATTATTTTTAATAAAACAAGGCCATAGTCGCAGGTCCATAAATTATCAGTAAAGCTATTCCTTCAGCCTGGATCATCTCTCTCAGAGAAAAAAACAGATAAATATTCATAGCATTGGTTATGAAATTCTTGCAGAAGCAAATTAAGCAAGTTGGCAATTGACTTGCTGTTCTCAGTAATGCACTCACTCCAGGGAATGGCTGGGCTAATCCAATACTCAATTGATTAACATATTAGCAGCTGCCAAATGTCTTTTTTTCAAGGCACTGGGACTTTCTGTATGTGTACCAAGTCTGGAAGGGACATGTGTGCAATCTTGGCATCTCAGCTTCAGTAATGAGAGGAAATCTCTGGGAAAAAAACCCAGCTTTGTTCTCATCTGCTTCTGAAGATTTCATATGTCCACTTTTGATTTTGAGAATTCACTCATGTACATGTAACACCTGCAGTAAATATATGCTTACATTTACATGTCTGGTATGCATTTGTCTGTGCTTGGACAACAAAGCTAATAATTTATCCAGATATTGTGCCTAGTAATCACCAAATGGACACACATTTGATATGAAAAACTGGCCTTTAAGGATGAATCTTAATGATTTTAGGTGGTATCTGTGAAGATACTGTGAAATACAATCATATTATGTATAATAGTAATTTACTTCATGCTTTCATAAAAAATTATGCTGTTATCTGATAACTAGATTTGAAAAAATAAATAGAAGTAATTAATTAATTGATCAATTAAGTAATTAAATGAGTCATTTTTATAATAATTTCTACCTGATTTAGCATTCTATATAGCTGAAAAATCTTAAAACCAAGACTAGTCTCCACAAGAATTGTTTTCATTAGTGTTTCCCCTCTTACTGCTCCCTTTTAAGTATGTTCAAAAAGGATAAAGGATTTACTTTCCAAATTTAATTTTTAGTTTAAAAAAATCCAGTGTAGACTGAAGCCTTCCTTCTTACCTAGTTGTGGTCCTTTTTATATGCTATATATATGGAATTCTTATATAGTTAACAACTTTTTAAAAATTCCAGATCAGTCAGATTTTTCCTGGCTATGCTCTTTGTTAAAAAGACACCATGCAGTGAAAGGATCATGGATAAAACTGCATTCCAGCACCATTACCACGTTCCTTATGACACTAACCTAAAAATCCCTTTGTATATTTTGACATCTTTTTTCCTTTCTTTTGGGATTTTGTTCCACCCACTGCACTAGCTAGTTTATGCATTAGAATTTCTGTATTATCTAAAAGATCTAAACATCTGTGTCTTTCTTTATTTTTTTTCCCCAGCACTATATTGTAAACAAGTTATTTACTGAGTTAAATGTTATGTTTCCAAATGATTATGCAATACCTGAATGATAGGTCTGATTTCACTCTTTCTCCAAATGCAATGTTTGCAATCACTCCAAAATAACTGTCATTAGCCATTTGGAAAAAGCAGAGTCAGTGGTGCACACTGCTGCTTTCCCACTCGGTACGGTAATTGCATCTATCTGTAGAGCTCTGTGGCTTGCAATCCTTAAATCTGAAGGCCAAAAACCACCCAAATCCACAATACACTGCATTAAGAGCGAGACAAAATGTATGACATACATCAGACAAGTGTGAACAGTGGAATTATTAGTACTATGGGAATTGTTGATACAAGTTCAACTCTGATGGCAGAAAAACAAAAAGTAGAAACTTAAACAGTCTTTCTTTTACATAACTTTCATTGTTAGTATTTGATTTTAGACCGCCTCTACTAAGCAACTTTCACCTGTGTTTCCTTTTTCTTATCTTGGATTATGAACTCCTGAATGCATTTGAAAACTAAGAAGTCATCTCTCACCGGAGGGAGAGAGGACAAGTCACCATCTGGAAGAAACAGCTGGCTTGGATACATATAAGAAAAGAGACCTCCTATCAGGCACTCAAACACTGAGTGTACAAGCCCAGCCACAGCTTCACAATCCTCACCTGCCCTCTGTAGTTTGTAAGGAGGTTTCACACTCAGTAGACTGAGTCATACAAGATGTGATTTTGCAAGAAAATTTGAATGACTGTGAAGAGACTGTTGTTGCCATTTGAAGCAGAAATGCATCCCCTGCTACAGCTCAGTTTCCAAACAAATGCCTATTCTTATATGACAACACAATTGATATTTTCAGACAAGAAAAATAGTGACAAAATTTGGCAGATTAATTTTTGATGCTGCATGGGCCACTGGAATGCATATTATTTCCTATGAATAATGAAGAGCAGTTTCAAGAATCTAAGAAATAAAATAAGCTTTATAATTAATTTCCACCCTGAGTATGGGTCACAGGAGGTATGATGCAAACTCATGTGAACATTATTTGCCTCACTACAACTCCTCCTTTATGTAATTTGCACATAGAAGGATCTATATGAGTCAGGTCATTTTTTCTTAATGAATAGGAAAAGTTCAGCTTGCTCCCATTCATTTCCACTGATAGTGAAACCTTTTGGCTTTCTGTGCTCTTTCGGTCTGTGTTGAGTATTATTTACCACTGGCATATCTGATTGCATCTGTGTGCTTTCTCTAGGTCATTTCTGAGTTTTCATGTGGTTATGACATTTTTCAGCAAATGAGTCACTTCAAGAAGTACAGTGTGTGCACTGGAGTCAAACCAGGAAAGGACAGCTGCAACTGATATGAGAGGAAGATACCAATTCTCATGACGCTAAATGAACTAATATGGGGACTGTTCAGTTAATTACATAAAGTTAAACAGAAAAAAGCCAACATATGCAAAGATCAAGGCATTAGGCATGCTCATCTGTCACCATTCCATCTCTCTGAAAATAGGGTTACCATGGCTCTGTCTGGAATTTCCAAGGCTTTCTGGAAGCTGGGGCCTGTCAAGAAGGCTCTACATATGCTAACAGGTTCGGTGCTTGAGTTGCACAGTTAGCATTGCCTGTAAATATCCAACTTACTCCGATTTTAGGTAAGTTGAATTGCTGTATGCAGATATATGAGTGGCAGCAGCAGATACTTGGCAGCTATGGAAAAGTTGCTCTGACACAACCAGTGTGCACTTCAGAAATTAAGTGAAAACTTTACGTGGGGGAAAGGTCTTGGGAAAGTCAGACATACAATAATGCTGCTTGGGAAAAACAGTAACCCTGGGTGAAGGAAGCAGAGTTACAGAGAGGAGTGTACAGAGCACTTTCCCCTTTTCAAACATACGCGATTATGCTGCTGCAACACAAGTCACTAGGACTTAGCTATCTGGGTCAGTCAGAGGTGATAGCACACACAGAGCCTTGCTTGTCCATGATGATTACCTGGTAGTGCTTTTTCTCTCCAAGGCCCAGCCTAGAAGGCTTTCTAATTACATCTCACCCTAAGGACTGCTTCCGAGTCTGCATGGACACAGTGAGATTGGCTCCCCTTACCACGCTATCCACACTCCTTCAACTCTCTCTAAGCAGAATTTGAACCCCCAAGGCTCCCATCCTGTCTTATGCCACAGCCCAGTCACTAATTATGTGAGGTCATTTTCTGTGCCATACCTTTCTAGTGACCTGCAGCACAGGTCTCATGTTCTCTCAGACAGTTTGAACTGGAAAAACACACATTAAATAATACTTTGGGCTGCAAAACTGCAACACAGGACCCAGAATAGAAGGAGAGGTTATGCTACTTGGACATGAGTAGCAGCTGCAGAAGGTGTAATCCCTAGACAGTGGGAATACACGGCAGTCGCACCCCTTGGCCTCAGGCTCAGGGTCTGCTCGCTGGCACCCTTTATTCAGCAGGATCCTTTGGGCAGAGATGTGCACCTTCATACATTTAGAGGTCACCTACAACAGCGCATTAATTTTGAACAAAATGCTGACCACTGTATATCTAAGCTGTCTTTCTGATCCAAACATATGTCCCTTTTTCCCTTCTGGAAATTGCCTGAGCTATCCTGCAAATAGTGTCCTTCCAAGCAGCCTTATAGTGTCAAGGATAACATCACTGTGGTGCTTGTACCCTGACCCTGTGGAGCTTCCCCTGTAGCCTGTGAGGGTATTTATAAGCCAGTGCAGGTGTTGTGCTAGGGAGAAGCCAGGAAGTCCTGTGTACTCTCTCTTCTAGAAAGCCATCTGGTAGTTTCTATTCTATGTGCAGGCAGATGTGGGTGTGCAAAGTGAGTAAGGCAAAAAAAATTCATTGAGCACTTACCTGTGCCAGTGATGGGGTGTGTGGGATGCACTTGTCAGGGCAAATTACAGCTTTTACTCAGTCAATCAACACATACAATGTTTGGAGACATTACAATTGAAAAACCATCTGGAACATGTTGATTTGTACTTGCTTGTTTTAAATTTTTTCATTGAATGGTTAATAACTAATGTAATCTGTCCAGTAGAGTGCCACACAGATTTTATTATGTGACTAGACCAAACCTTTTTGAAGTCTAGGATATTTTTCAAAGCACAACAGAAAATCGGTATAATCTACCATTGAAAATTGAGTGTGCAGATTCTGAACACTGAAAAATCAATTTAAGCCATATTAGCCAAATGCAATAGAGAAAAGGCAAGAATATAGCAAAGTCATATCCTGTTTCAATGTTTGTAATCATCCCAGCATATTTTAAAGGCATTTGAACTGTAACACTATTAAGAAATTAAGCCGTTTTAAAATTTGCAACAGAGGCATAGGGCAAAAAAAAGGGTCCATAGAAAAATATATAGGATGTATTTTGTTGGATTTTGCAAGAAAATAATTAAAATTTAGTAAATCCACTAAACTTACTATATAACACTTATTAGAAAAATCACCTGAATTACATTTGTGTTAGAGGAATATGGAATCTTTCTTCATCAGTGTACACTATATCACTAGTAATCTCAATAATCATGAGAACTTTAAATCTCTAACTGTTACAAACACTGCGGTTATGATGATTTACTTAGGTCATTTCACTTTGGGCTGTCCTGCTGAGAGTACTTTCTATATGAACTATACCTAATAACCTTCAGTATTTCTTCTGCAGTTGAAGTTTTTGTATATTGTTCCCTATATTTTTCACAGAACAACAGCTAGAATTTTATGTCCTTGTATTTCATGAAAAAACCTGTCCTGATCTTGGTACAGTTCTGGAAATAGTAATCTCTCAGGCAGGTGTAATCACAGTGCAACCATCTATATTTAAATTTTCTCATTTTATAGTGCATTAAGTACAGGTAGTGTTAGCCTAGATGAAAATAGTTAATCACTCAGGTTATGGATGATGTGAGAGGTTTAGAAAGTGTCCTGGATTATAGTCACACACAATGTTTTATAAATAAATGCACACCAATATTTTTTATAGAAAGGGATCTGCCATGTGAAATTTAGGTCTCAATTAGCTTGCTTTTGAGCATGCCATTCCACCCTAAAAAGCCTTCGGAAGCAGAACAGTTTTGTCTTTTCTGCCATACTTTTCGCTATTTCGTCATATTTGATGACCAGTTTTGTCAGAACCAGAAATGTTCCAGTTCAAAATCACACAACATTTTTGAGTATCTTTTATGAAAAAAAATTTCATTTGTCTGAGACTAAACGCAGCAATAGATTAAAATAATTTCTGATTGGTGGTGAAAGCAACATATCTGGTATTTATTTTTGCTCTGGGGGTCACAGACTCATGGAAATGATCATCCCCTTCTCTCTATACACATATTATTAACAGCTGGATAATGAGAGACCTGTTTTTAAAAGCTCACGTAACATGTAAATTAGGGAAAAATTACTGACGACTTTATTCTTCACCATCTTTTGCAATGGGAAATTTGCTTCCCAAAACGGAAGGACAGGACTTGGCTGGAGGGGTAATTCTCTCACTCTTTAACAGGAGTGAGACGTTCAAAATCTGAGGTCCACTCCCTCCCCACTTGATGAAGGAAACACTTATTAAATTAATGGATAAATAAAAAAAGAGAACCTCTTTTATTTTCTAAATCCATTTAGAATCCCCATTTTCTAAATAAACACCACCGGGGAAGGACCAAATAATGTTATACCTTTCCTATTTTACTGAAGATCAACTGTGCTTTCCTAATTCCATGCATGAATCAACTGTTATTTACTTCACATCCCCTCCCCATTTGAATTCCTCAGAATTAATCTCTATTTTCTAAAGTATTGTTATTGTAGCAGCATTGTGACATGGTCTTATTTACTCTCTGGATAGGGGGTTCACTACCATGAGGCCTGCTCTGGTCCAAATCTTGCCTCTGCCCACAGTGGTTCATACCAACATTCCAGATTTAGAGGATACAGCCCTTTTGAAAAGTAAATTTTCTGTTACTTAACTTCCCTGTCCCTACTTGAATTAGGTCTCATCCTGACACTAATTGTTAAAAGAATATCCTCTTAAGCAATCTCATCAGTTTTCATGAAGGGGAAGTCACTATTTTCCTACCACCATCCCTAAGTTTCATCTGTTTTTAAGAAGAAAGCACACAAAAGATTCTTTTAGTTGGTTGGGGATTTGGGGTTTGGTGGTTTTTTCATTTATTTGTGGATTTTTTTGGGTTTGTTTTGGGCTTTTTCTCACTTAGAATTGTACTGCTCCTAAAGTATTCAGTTCTAATTAGAAGGTATTTCTTCAGTACATTTGCACTAAATACAGTGTGTTCCAGGCACTGTTTTTTGTGTCTTGAAGTAACTGCCAACAGATTGCAAAACTTCAACGAAATAAAGTAAGAAACTGAAGGATACTTTAAAAGACATGTATTTTTGCAGGAGGGCAGTGCCATCAACCAGTCTTTATACTTTATATGAAAGGATACTAAGTTCTACCCTAAACCAGTTCAAAAGTTAGAAATATTTTATTAGCATGTAACTACATGATAGGGACATAGATTTATATTTTTAGAATAAAAGATTAAAATTATTTTTCAGCATGCCCATGGTTTCTGGATAATACAGATGGGCATAAATGACTATAGATGCAGCCCTGGTGCCAGATGAGTCACACAGAGAGCATCTGTGGAGGAGGTGAAACAGAAGCTTCACCCACTTGGCATCGTCCCAGGCTGAGGAGAGCTCCAGCTGGCCTGTGCCTGCTTGCATGAGTGACACAGGGAACAACACCCCCGTGGTGCCACACGCACGTGTTTCTCCTGTGGCTTTTAGAGGCCACCAGAAACATTTATAGAAGACAGCACCTACCAGTGGACTGTAAAATATCTAGTATTGTCCAGATATACCATCATTTGTCACCAAAGTGGGTTACTAAATCATAAAAACCCGTATGTGAAACACCTCCCCCATGCCCAAGAAAAACAAGCAACAAAACCAAAACCCAGAAGGGAATCAGAACAAATACTGCTGTTCAGAACTGTATTTTTTCCTCTAGAGCTGAAGAGTAAATTATTATATCCACAATATACTTTCCTCAAAAGCAGACACAAAAGTCTTTCAAAACAATTTGATTTGTGATCCAGAAAAATGAAGTAAACAGCAAACTTCTCTGAGTTCACCAATATTAAAAATTGTCTTAGATTGCCCCATCATTTATCAAACTATTCAGAAAGTGCAGGCATTTTTTGCATCAGACATAACATACGACGACATTTATTATAAAGTGCATTTCAAACGAGAGACATTCTGTCTTAGTTTTACAATATAAAATCTTCTGACCACAGTATTTTGAAAAATATCTTGCAAATATCTTCAAGATTTCTCTAAATTTACCATCATCCTGTCTTGGGATAAATTTTTTGGCTCTGATTCCATTGTACCAAAGAGTGGATATTTTTTGGTAAGTAATTGAAATTCCAGTGCTTACAGTTTATTTTAAACTTTCTAATCTTTTCTGACTACCTGCTAACAGCTGAGTGCTGTTGACATGCAAATGTTGAATAATAGTCCCACAAACCTAGCAATACAAGTAGTTTCTGAAAATAGGTTGGTTTGTTTGTTTTCCCCCCACACCCTCTTGCTAATTTTCAGTGACACTCAGCCATGAAAACAGCAGAAACCCAAATCTCTAGGTGACTCTCCAACTTGAACGGAGCATTGTCAACAGAGAATATTTTAGTCAACAGAGAAATTAGAAAACAGGAAAAATGCAGTCCAGCATACCACAGAGGGGGCATTCAGTGTCTTGTATTGAGTGGCATGATTTTAGAAACCTGGTTGTCTGTTTTTACTTGCAGGTCAGAAGACCTTTCTCAGGTCATCCTTAGGTCGGGAGGCATCATCCTGCTAACAAACCAGCCTGCACCAGACAGCCACTTAGGTGGCACTGACTGCAAACTTAGATTTATTGAATCTGAGCTGCCATTGTGTCATCAGTCTTAAGCTAACGTAAAGACAGCCTCTCAGATGTGATTTTGAACTACTTTATCTTCATTTCTCTAGTGATTATTTATTGGTTAATTTTACGGAGACACACATTTTCAAAGTTTTTTAGCCGACAGCCCAGTGACTTCAATCTGTTGCTTCAGGGCTGGAGTGCTAGAGCTTCTCTCCTCTCAAAGTTCTTGAATGTACTTTCCACAGGACAAGACTGCAATATTTACATTAGCAACCAAAATGCCTTGCCTCTCAAGGCAACACAAGGAAAAAGGGATAAAATTCAGTACAGTTCCATTTGGCTTGGACAAGGCTGTGATTTTACTACAGATTCTGGTTCTGATTTTCCACTTCATCTCTCTGAAATTGTATTGAGCATATAGTGCAAATGATTCATAGCTGAATAAATGTCAGTATAATAAATAAAAGTTTTGTCTCCACCTTCAAAGTACGTGCATTTCCATAAGACCACTCTACAAGCAAAATAAAGAATATGGCTTTGATATGCATAAGAAAAAAGCAGTCTGGGATCTTAGAAATGCATCTGTTGACAGGTTTTAAATCATATTAGGTATTACTATCTGTGCAGCATTGTCACAAGGCAGAATTATCTTACAAGCCTTGTTTTGACACTTTTCATTTCAATGTAATAATCTAATCTGTAAACTGCTGTTATAAATTAGTGAGGCTTTGCATAAGTTGAGGTAATTTAGAGGAGTCCACTGATTACCAACAGAAAAAATATCTGTGATAAGCCTGATATTTCCTACTTTGAAAGAACAACCATCATATTTTAAAGACAAGTGCTATTTGTATTCAAGTGTGACACACTATTGATAGATGTAATAAATATAATTTTTAAAGGGAAGGCTTTGATGCAAGAAATCTGTTTTATATAAATTTTTACACAGATAATTATGAATTCTTGAGAATATGAATGCATTTTTTTTTCTTTTATTTAGGCATAGGTCATCAAGTTATCAGACTGAGGAAAAATATCTGTCATGATGAATAACTCATGTATTCTGTCTTCACATGAGCAAAACCCAAAGACAAATAAAAAGAGAAGAACCAGGGAATATGTTGGTAAAATCAGGCTGTGTGCAGCTGTCTGGCACCAAAGCATAATTCAGTTTACATGCATGACTCCAACCCCTTGTACTAGAGACGAACCAAAATATCCAGTCAGTCAAACAATAAATACTGAGGTTTTAAAAAACAGATCCAAAGTCATCAGACCTATTTCTGTTTGAGGCACAGCAATTTTAATATGCTAATGAAATTAATATGCTGATAGAATGTAGTTGACTTGATATATTTCCATTGCTACTGATATCTTGTCTGTGTGCCTATTCCTTCCACAGCATAGCCAGCAGGGAATTCAAGGTAAACACATTACCATAGCAAATTGCCAAGACAAACTGAGAAAATAATTAGTATCAGGCAAAACACAGACAATGCTAGACTCTGTACATTTAAAGAACAGCCTCCAGGTTTGTACAAATTATTTCAGGATTAAAGCAAATACTTGTTCCAATAGAAATAAAAAAACACAACAAGGAATGAGGTTACGAGTCCCTACAGAGTACTAGCACCTGCTCCCAGCGGCTGGAGTGCAAGAAGCAGGAAAATTATGTTTATTTAAGTCACTATGAAGAGACTCAATTGTGGCTAAGATTCTAAATATTATTCTAATGATTTAATAAGATTCTCTTCATCAGGCTGTCTTGTACAATCAAGAACAAAATTCAGTTGTTCTTCCTGCCTTTTGTGGAGGCATTTAAAAACATTGAAAACACTGGAATTTAAAGAAACTGGCTTGGATGAGCTGCACTGAATATTGGAAGGAATGGATTGTTGTCTGTGGCTGTCCTGGTCCCCCCCTGAGCACAACAGCCCATCCCTGGGCCTATGCAGCCATTTGTAAGGTCCTCGGTTGCAGTGTTACCTACACAGCTTCACAGACAACTACAACAACAGTTCTCCTGCTTTGAGAGCATAAATTCCACCTGTAGGCATTTTTCCTCCATTGGCTGTGAATGCTGATCAGGACTTCACTGGTTATGTTGACGGGGCAAGTGATCATTTACCAGTCTAGCACATTTGTTCTGCTATATCCATTTGGCAGTCTTAAACACTTTTCCTTCCAATTTGCTACCAGATCATTACTTTTGGCATAATTTCCTCCTGAATTAATTCTTTCAGTAATTTTGAAAATATTGGCATAAAAGTCAGGTGCTTTAAAGGAAAAAATATGTGCCTTTTTTGGCTCTTAATCTTTAGAGAGATACTCATTTCCACTGTGATTCTGGACCAATAGCCAGCCTTCCTGGAATAGGGATGACGGACTACAGGAATTTTCTTCAGTAGCTATCCAGATCTTTTTATTAGACTGTGGATATTGCAACATAATTGCTCTGTTAATAATCAAATTTGGCCTTCCACAACACATGATTTTCTTGAATTTGAGAGATGTACATTTTCACCATCTGAGCATCTTGACATTTCCATTATAGTTCTAATAGTTTTTAAAGAATCTGTCTATCTAATTACCAAGTACTAAGTGGAAATCTTCATCTTGAAATGATCATATGAGCATTATGAAGGGAAACAAAGCATTCCTTCTTGTACGAAATCTTGCCTCCTTGCTAAAAGGGATATATTCTGAGTAATCCCATGGGGAAATTTCCTACACATGTTTTGCAAAGTTTCTTCTACTGGATTTTACAATGTCAGTGCATAGTAGAGAAAACCATGAGTAACTGAAGTAAACACATAACTAACTTGCCTAAAATACCAGCCTCCTGAAACCAAAGCTACAACACAGCTCACAGTGAAGTACTCAAGCTAACAGTAACAACATTTTATACATCCCTTGACACTCGGAATTTTACAGATGATGAATCTCCTGGATTAAAAAAAACTTGCTGTCCACTTAAATCAGGAAAAAATACCCTACAACTACTGAAAATTCTGGTTGCAGCGCCGTTTTTTAAATAGATTTACAGAGGCAGGGCATGTCAAAAGCTTGGGGAAGCCCAGCCACACACCTACTTTCCATACACCAGTTGTCATTACAGAGTGATAAAGCCCAAAGAGAAGTGGTGGCCATTTGCCCTCTAGTTTGGTTCAGAGCACAAATAGAAGCGTGAGCAGCAGTAGCAGCTCATGAAATCTACAGAGATACACTGACTGCAACTACGCTCATCTATCCGTCCTGATGCTCCTGCTATACTGCTGGTGCTGCAGCTTCCAAGCTGACATTATCCTTTCCCTTCGCTCTCTCATACCTTCACACTTTTTCTTTTACCTGCCCTCTAAAACTCATTTCTGCATCAAAATCTGCCTCTCACTGGGCATTGTCTTGTTTTCCAGGAGACAGAAGAGCTAGACTGAGAACAGAGAATGAGACAGACCTCCATGTACTGGTCATTCCCAAGGATAGGAGCAGCCACACCTATAGTTTGGAATCACAGACTTGCAGATGGAGACAAGGAATGGAAGGGTTCTGCAGAGATTGCCTGGTCCTGCCCATGGCATCTGGCCAGGTATCTGCCCAACCTGTTCTCACAAACCTTCAGTCAGGGAATCTCTGAAGTTTTCCTACAAAAACATTTCTGTTGCTTTGCTCTGTTCTCCAAAACCTTTACCCGGTGTGCATTATGACTCTCCTTTGCTGCAGTTTGTGTCTACCACATGAGATAGGTTCTAAAAGATACTTGAAACAGGATCTCTTGCCTCTCCCCCACCTCCTTCCACAACCTTCTACATTTATACATTTATATTTTTTCTCAGTCTTCCCTTCCCTACAGTAGGGAATCCCACTTTCTTCAATTTTTTACTCATAGTTCAGGCTTCTTTTCATAACTCATAAGATGTGAGGAATCTCCCTGGGGGTCTCCACCTTGTTCTTACACATTGTTTTAAAAGCAAAGCCTGGATGGGAATGCAGCACTCTTGCTGAGGTCCTGATATGCCTCTCTGTTCTCAATAGCTTTGAGATAAAAAATTCAAAGAAAGATTTTGTAGTGCTAAAAGTATGATAACAAAGTCGTTCCATGTCTTTTCCCCATTGTTTTCTTCTACTGGAGGTGTATTCTTGTTCATGGTCTGTTGCATTTGTGAATTGTCATTTTTGTATGTCCGGTTTAAAATAAGATAATTATTTGAGTTTTGAAAGTTAGACTAAATTAGTGTTTTCTTTCCTACAGAAATCCACAACATTAACCAAGCAATACAATCAGAAGACTTCCAATGTAAAACAAGTACTATAAAGTAACAATAAAATAGCTACTGGAAGACCATTAAATATCCTGTTTGGAGGATTGCTCCTCTGGCAGTGTCTGCAGCAGGGTACAGATTCTGGTGAATCCTCTGTTTGCTTTCTGTTATGGACAGACGATCAGAAATTTAGTGATAGAGTTTCTGTCCATAGGAAAGTGCAGTTTCATTGAAAACTAAACATTACATGCTGATTGATACTTTTAGCCTGATCATATCACAATAATGTTGCTGTTTCAGTAGAGGAAAATACATAAGTCTGACAGTATAAATATTTCAAGTTGACTATCAGTTAATATTTTTATTGTCTTAATATTGCAAAAACCCCCACAGTGTATAATTTAGTTCATCTGAAAAATGAATATGAACATCTTTACCCTCCTGAACCTTCGTTGTTCATTGTCATCATCACCATTATCATCATCTGATATCCTCAACATCAAATACTCCATGAGGCAGGAATTCTAACGTTTGAAAAGTTTTGTTTCACTGGAAACCTTTACTATCTGTTCTAACTTCAATGGAACAAATTTCCCACAGGATGGTAACGTTAGTTTCCAGCCACGTCGAGCTCTGTGATTTCATAAGAAAGCAGCTCATTAGAATTCTTTGTATTGCTTCATGAATGTCTGGTGTCAGTTATAAGACATGATATACATTTTTTCCCAATTACTAGGCGTTATTAATTCAATGCACAACCAAATACATTTATGAAATCCAAATTTTTGTCCTGATGCTAAGAATATTTGATATCTTGGCCATGTTTGTCACCATTACAGAACAGACTAAGCCAGGCTAAGCCAGGATTGCCTCACGGCCGCACCCTCCCTGCATGTCAGCAACAGCACTCAGCAGCTGCATCTCAAACCAAGTTAAGTTGTTGATTTGATTCCCTTTTTGTTGTTGTCAGGTTACTTTTCAGCAGCTTGAACCGACTGGGCAAGCTGACTGTGGAGCTGTGTGAGACTACATCTGGTGTCACTATTTGTGTGTTTACCGTTCCTATCATACACATCCCGTCTTGCGTGCAAGCTCTTCCCCTGTGAAACAACTGAGCCAATGCCCCAGAAATCAAATGTGTCCTGAATACCAGGGAAGCTAGTCAAGTTTTTTTCTCATTTAATTTTGCAGTAAATTATTCTATGGAAATATAACTATAGATACACTTTCCTTTTCAATATCGTCTATCTTAATGAAATGCAGACAAAAAGTGAGTTGTCAGCACTCCCTCATCTATCACAGGAGTGTCAGCCTTCTTCCTTTCCCATCAATCCAGGCATTTCTGCTTTTTCCTATATACAGTCATCATATTAGATATACACAACTTCACATTTGGATTCACAGTTCACATTGTGTGGTTGCACCAGTTTACCAGTCCCTTCTCCTTCTCAGGTCAGAGCTACATTCAGTCCCACTCCACATCAGCCCAATGTCAGCTTATTTCCTGCTTCCCCTTCAGCTTTCTTCCTGATTGCTCATAATCATTTTATTGAAGATCTAATTTGTTCAAGTTACCTGAGGGCTGTGGATGTGCTGTTCTACTCATCAGAATAGTTAAGCTGAGGGCAATGAGTCTACTCCTCCTCTTGACTGTAGGCACATGGCTGAAACAAGTCCAGAGAGCTCAGCACTTCTCAGGGCAAACCCTTTATTACCATTAATACCTTATATGAATGTTGCATATCAGTAATTGTGGAAAGGAATAAATGAGGTTCCTTCTTGTAATCCAAAAATACCAAACTTTGCCCTAAAGCCATTGCAAGGCAGCACAGTACTGAATGTCCTTGCACCAGTACTGGGAACTGTTCTAACATACAATTCTGACTATCCAACTTTTTTATGTAATGCAGCAGAGGAGCAGAGATACTGCTTCTTTCCCCTGTAACCAGAGGGTAAATGATGGAACATTCATTATAGTAATTTATGTCAGTCATGTACGCATTTAAACCAATAAAAAGTCCTGCCAAATATTCCTCCGAAGCCAAAGTGTGTTCTTGAGGAGTGATAAAAGATTTCACCAAACACATATATATTTTTTTAAACAAAGCTTCTGTTGAAGAATCCAGGCATTTCTTTTGATGTTATATAATGCCTGAGAGTTAAATATAATAATCCCTGGCTCTGTTAGTGTTTGTTATTCAGTCCCTCTACTGAAGGCTTCTAACTTGAGTGAATTTACATTGGACCAGAGCCTGACACAACGTATTAGCTCAAATGTAAAGAACTTGTTTGGGTTTGGCGGGGGAAATATTTATTGAAAACAGTGTTTTTTGAAAGTTGGTTGTGATCAGTATAAATTAACATTCAGATTGTTTGGAACTTTTTCATTCTTAAAGAGAATCAATCAAACATTAGAAAGTTTATACCAATTTTCTAAATTTTACATTTATCTCCAAGCTGGTTTTTAGTGCCTGCTGTTTCTCAAGACAGTCATCATCAGAGAAGTCTCATCACTTAAAAGGGTTCAAAATAAAATATTAAAATAAATTTGACAGATTAAACATTTTTTCTTCAAGATATATGTTCTAATTCACCTTAAAAAATCTTAATCATTGAAAAGACAGTTTAGAATATTGAGCAAAATTCTAAGTATTCACATTTTTCATTGTTTGATTTTTCTATAGTTTATGGCACATAAATTGTTAGCTGTTTTCTGATAGCTGTTCTCTGCTTTGGCAGTCCTCATTGCTCAGAATCAACAGAATATCTGTTAAAGTGACTGAGTATCTGAGGGGGAAATCCATTCCAACATGCAAGACCCAAGTAAACAAGCCCAACACAGGAGGACTTCCCTATACCCCAGGGCAAGAAACATATTTCTTCATTGCTTGGAATACAAATGACCCATGAATTCAGCTGCTATGGAAAGAGTCTCACCATTGAGTTTTGTCTCTAAGGTTCTCCTGTTCCCAAAACCTCCACCATACTTTTGTGATATTTGCTGTCATAATCAACTGGGAGTCACTTCAATAGAGCCTGTGCTTCAGGGGAGTCTAGTTTGATACATTTTGGCATGGAGAGAAACTTTATAAAACATTCAGAGACAGTTTTGCTGTTGTAATTTGATACACAGTGGTTCACTTGCCACTTCTATCAGTATTATTTTCTCATATTTACATCCTTCATCTGTTTTATCACCAAAGTCCTTACTTGCATAGACAAACTCAGTGATGACTTGTGTGTGAAAGGCAAGGAGAAGTTGGGGTCTTATAAACTGCTATCACCAAACTATGAATAAAAAATTTTAGATGCTGTTAAACTATATTAAACTAATTTGAATTATTATTTATATTAAATTCTGTCTGCACCTAGGTAGATATTTTGGTGTATTATGTTTTGTGCCCAGAGAATCTGACTCCTCATCACCTATAGTGGCACCTTACCGATGTACCCCATTCTGCCTCATTTGATGTACAAGAAAAAACTGAGAGAAAAGGCTGGGGTTGTTCAGACTGGACTAATCTAATTTCTGTCTTCAGCTACCTAATCAATCATTATAGAGGAGTTTGAGTTGAGTCTTCTCAGATGTGCATGGTGAAAAGACGGGAAGTGGACGTAAGCCACAACATGGGAAATTCCCAATAAATATATTTGGGAAAAGCTGCCTTCATTGAGGGTGATTTCATGCTGGAAATTATGATTTCCTAGTGATAATTTGTTGTATGTTTGTCATTAGCACATCCATTTTTTAAATATAAAAGATTCTTATAGACTTTATTAAACATGTTTTTACTCAAGAAGGAGAAGGCAAGTATTTTTCCAGTAACACAGCTATAGACCAACATAACCTATGATCGACACCTCTGTTTTTGAGCAGACAAACTACAAACATTCTTGATTACCTTGAGCTTCCTACAGGAAGCTGGAAGGTCTTCCTGCAGTGCATCCGAACCACGCTAAAGTAACCAAGATATGGCGGAAGATTCAATAAAGGAGGAGAGGCCACTGTGAGCCAAAATGGGCCATTGTCTAACCGGGGAAAGATGCCATATCTTATACTGATTAACAGTTAGACAAGGACTTAGTCCTGCAGCAGTTCCAGGGAATTTGTGACCACTAGGCTGAACAGACCAAGCAGGGGCAAGCACTTCCACTAAAGAAGGCAGCTATGTGGCTGTGAATTCTCCTTCAGGTTATCCCTTCCCTTTCCACCTACAGAACATGAAGTGCTCAGGCTCAGTTCTCCCATCTTCTTTCCTTTCGGGACTGATTTTCACCAAGCAGTAAAGACAGCAGTGTGATAGGATAAGTTGTACAGTGACTAAAATGGCTGTCTTATGGATTACATGATTGCCTTTTAATTTCAAATGAAAAATACATCTTTTAGAGACCTAAACTTTCACTGATATATAAGCAAACATCACATGTGTGTTTCTCTCAGTCCCTGTTTTTCTTACTCAATGAAAACAGAATCTGAACTTTTCTTTTTGAGATAGTTGCAAAAATGAGCTTCCAGGTTCACTTTCATAATAATAGTTTCAACCAAAGACAAAAAATTACCTTCAAGAGTCAGCTTTATATGTTTGGTAACTTCTCCTCCAGTTTTTCCTTGATGGTAGTAACTGCCAGCTGGAGAACTCAGAGTGCCTTTGGATAAGTGTACTAAGACACGTATTTTCTTCCAGAGAGCTTCTTTAAATTGTCCCTCAGGGGGCAACTACATTAAAAAAAAACCAACAATAAAAAATGAAGTCCTTCTGACATCTAGCAGCTACTAAATTTATAACTAGTTTAAAAGCTAAAATAATTTTACTTGGTGCTGTCTTGACAGATGATATACAATAACATCCTACACTGTGAGATGGAACACCTACTATACAGAGGAATTTGAACAGTTAAAAAAACATGTCTAAACTACTGTATCCAAAAATTATGCATTTCCTATTCCCCTTGGGTGCACAATTAGCTGTGAGCTCCAAAGACATGCCAGAAGTAGCAGAGCATTACAAAAACAAAGTAACAGCAAAAACTCCCAGACCCCAAATCCATCTGAATGGGTGGACACCACAGACCCTGTCAACTACCCTCCTGTAACTTCCATTTTATGAGCTTGAACTTGGAAGAGCTAAGAACAAAAGCTGGTTTTGTTGGTTTTTTTTCTAGAGGCAAAGGAAACATATCCCAGATTCATCACAGGGAATTTCTCTACTGATTTGAGACCATTTGTCATCTACTCCTGACAGAACCCATGCACCTTAAATTTGCTTTTCCTCATTAGTTATGGGAAATGGAAATTAAATACTTCTGTTCTCCCAGACCAGTAGATGTTATTTCCCATGTTCCACATCGTAATGTCAAGGCTGATCTCACAGTTCAAATATAACCAGATACGTGTTCATGAAATTCAAATACTAAATGCTATGGAGAACTGCACCTCAAATAAGAATTTTCATTCCAAAGAGTGTTTTGGCATACGTTTTCTGTTCATAATTGCAGAAAACCCCTTGAAAAGAGTTATGAAGAGTATATATTTACAGTTTTTCTATTAATAACTTGGGCTCTATTCTGGGAGCAATATGGAGATATCTGCTCAATGCCTATGCTCCTCTCAAAGGTTTATGTGACATGTGGGAACATATCTAGTGAGTTTTATTGCTATAATTTTTCACCCAGCTAAAGCACACCTTAAAGCAGAAATGTTTTACTATACAAGAGCAGACATGGCACAAGAATATTTCTTCTATGCTGGGGACCCATTTATGACCAACAAAATTTTACCACTCCCTGAAAGTAAGTTGCATGATCTTCTACAAACGGTTGTGGGAGAATGAGGGAAATACGTTCGAGCAATGAAGAGCACTTGAAGAAACTGTAGGGAATATTCTCTGCTCTGTACACAGAGCAGAAGGTGATCTTCTTGATTGTAATTTGCTCCTATCCAGCATATTTGTAGAATGAACTCATATTGTTTTGGACTCTATTCAGACCATAAACACTGGTGTCCCTGTTAGTAACATCTCTAATGCTCTGGGCTGTAGCAGGTCCCCCATCCCACACAGATTACATGAATGTGCTCTGTCAGCTAGGAAGAGACCCTCACTGCTTAGACACCTTCCAGTCTGATGCTCAGCCACTTCCTTAAAGTGTTGTGTGTCATATAATGCAGACAGAAGAGATACAATCTATTTCATACTTCAAAGAATCTCTTGTGCTTTTACACAGCACATTTTCTTTTCTCACACCCCTCCTACTTCTGCTGCTCTGGAGTCTCTGTCCCAACTCACAGATGCCTCAGGAACAACCCACTCAGTTCCAAAACATCCTGCTCTATTAGTAGTACAATCTATTATTATTGCCATGAATCAAGCAGATATTTTCCCTATTCTCTTGTACTTGCTTAAAACAGCTGCATTGTTATCTCCTGATCAGCGGTATAAACTGAACACAGCAGACCAGGCTTGAAAACCACTCTCACGCCTTAATTTATGTAGAGTGGTCTGCAAAGTCAATGTTTCCAAGCCAAAACTCAATTCCTTGATAGAGAGTAATATATTAGGGTGCTCAAAAATAATGAAATAAGTGTTTTCAAAAAGTTAAAGGCTACTTTGAATGATTACTTTCTCAGCATGAACATGACTAACATTGTCTTATATTTTATAATATTTTATTTAAAAATCTAACATTTGCTTGACATGATGAGAAGGTACAGGATGAGGAGATGGTAAAAAGATGTTCCAATTGAAATACTTCATCCTTATTGTGGTCATTTGTCACAACTGTGTTAAGCCTGCTGGGTTCTACAGATTCAGCCATGTGGAATATTGCCCATGAGGCACATACCAAGTGAGTGTGATCATATGTTCTTTGAAGGCTCTAGTTTGAAGTGAAGCAATTTCCTTTGCCACCCTAAAATACTTCCTGTGCATCTTTATCAAAGTGCTTTTGAGGGGTATCAGAAACATTGGAATGTTTTAAAACCAGTGATATTCAGCACTGCTTTTACAAACCTTCAGTGAGGCAGAGAAAGGATGTGGAAATTGAGTTTCTTCATATTAAGTCAATGGATTGAATGGTCTAAGGCAATTTGGGAAAGTTAGGAGGTCAGATCTGCTTGAATCACCTGATGAAGCCCCTTTGACTCTGATATTCAGGAACTCAAGGCATCCTCAACTTGGTCTTCCGAGTTAGATACTGTGCATTGCCCTTGCTGACACTGCATGTGTGTCTTCATTACCTCCTGGCTCCCATGAACACCAGGCTCATGCTATTTTTTTGACACCTCTTCCCACCAATCAAGTGGAAAATTATTATTCAGAAGTAAAAGGCGTGTGTGATGTAGCTGGTGGTAGGCCACAGAAGAGGAAACTGATGACATGAAGAGCCATGTTCCATGTTTTTGTGAATATGTGAATATGGAAATCAGGATGTGGGAATAGCCCTTCCCCAGAACTTTCTGTAGGATGGAAACAGAAATGTTGACTTGCTAAACTTAGCAAAATGCAGTCTCATTTCAAAGCAAGAGCATTATAAGTTAGAAGAAGGGTTTGGTTTCTCTTCACTCTACCTGACTGCTTATTCTATTGCATTTAACAACAAACATGAAAGTCCAGGATATTACAGCAGTTCTTTAACTTCCTCATTTAAGAGAAATGTACTTCAACAACATTTTCCAAGTTTACTATTGTCACATTATGCCTCTTTCACCTTAGAGGATGCTGATATATTTTAGTTAAGTCAACATATTATGAAGGGGTTAGATCTTTAAAGAAAAATTTCATTATATTTGCATTTAGTAGCAGTCAGTTATTATTAGAGGTTAGAAAAATTTTATTGAGGTCTTTACTCAAGTTTTCTGAGGGTAAAAAAGAACATGATCTCTTCTCCAAGTACACAGTGAAAATTCCACTTTGTTTCAGGCTCTAATCCTGTGAGGAAAAGTTAGATTCAAAACATTTAATACTGGACTTATACATATGTGACACAGGTAATGGATTGTATGAGCACAGGTGAATGCTTCTTTCAGCAAAATAAGTTTATTTTGAAGTAGTGCCAAGATATCATCTACCTTACTTTTCTGTCTGCAGATAGCAAGGACAGGACAGCTGCATTTTGGCAAGAAAACATTGATATTTAGAAATGCAACCTACATTTTTCTTAGTGCAATTAGGAGGCTCTCAGCATTCTGAAGGTGAGTACACTTATGAAAAAACCAAAACTGAAATGAAAACATATATATCTAACTTTAGAACCCTGATAATGCAGTTTTGGCCTTCACTTAGCAGACAGCTTGCAGCAGTTTTAGATGGTATCACCATTTACATTTCAGTTCCTCCACTTAAAATAAAGGCCAACGCCTTTTTGAGTTTCATGCTGTAATAAAAAAAAAAAACAACCCAAAACCCAAGAAAGCCAAACCAAGTAACACCTCACTAATACAAGAATGTATTCAAAATAACACCGCCAACGCAGAAATGTTTCCTTCCATGATGGCAATTTGTGTTTCCACATATAAAGCCAAGTTCTACTATTTTTAATCTAGTGCTAGGAAGCCATACTAGGCATTAAGTAAGCAAGCATGTACCATGGTTCCATGAGCCAGTTTTTTTTTATTTTAGTGGATCTCTCAAAGCAACACAGAATCTACTCCTCCAGCAGAAACGTCCTTTTGAAAAATGGCCCCAGGAAGGCTGCCACTGAGTATCAGTCTCTTTGACGAACTCATACTGCCTCCTGCGAATGTCAAAGTATGCTACTTAATTGTGAGACAAAAAAAATACTGAATATTGAACAAGAATTTTGAATATTCAAAATAAATATTTTGAAGATGATTAAAGTGTGTTAGGAGGTATCATTATAAATAAATGTGTCTAAAATTCCACCCCTCATTTTCTGAGTTTTTTAAAGTGCTCATCTGTGGTAAGTGATGGATCTCTAAGGACTTGTTGGAACTGAGCTATTTATCAACAGCCACATGTGGTGAAACAGCAACATACACTGAGCACATGCTGCTCTGTTCTAGCACAGTGAGTAGTGTACAAGAACAAAACACACACTGCTGATGGTGGCCCATCTTACTCTGGACATTCATGTATTTACATGACATGATCTATCAGTTCTTAAACAAACTTTCAATACTGTATTTGTGGAAATATTTTTCTGAAAGGGTTTCTCTGGGTTCTGATTAATGTGTGTTTTCCAAAGCTGTAAAAATCTGAACTGTGATTCATATAGAGGCATTTAAAGATAAGAAAGATATTTATCAAATTTTAAAGATGACCTTATAATACCTCTTTATAAAACTAAATTAAATTTCACCACAATACCCAGCTCTCATTGGTTTGCATTTTTATTTATCATATTAAGAATATTTTCCTAGATAGGCCTGGATTGGAGGAGACCAGAAACTGCTAGACCATATTATGACGGTGGGATTTTGGCTTTCATCCTATTTCATGCTGTGGGAAACCACTGTCTTAAAGCCCAAAATCTTTCATTGTAGTCAATGTGGTGACCTTGACAAAAGGGCAGAGATTTCAAGTGGCTGCATTCCTGTAATTCTGTAAGTCAGTATGGACAGCCACTGTGCGTGTCTCTGCCTCACTGACCAGAATATTTGCTATGTTGTGAACTATAGACCTAGAAGTTTCAAAGGCCGGTTTAAGCCTCACAGATGCTCAAGATACCACGGCCAGAGTGCTGCCTGAGTTGGGTGCATTCCACCACTGCTGTCTAAATCCATCATTTTTGCTCATGTGGCACATCAGAATCCTGCAGGTGTTTTCTTTAATATTCCTGTGGATCTTTAACCAATGGAAAAAGCTGTCAAGGAAACAGATGTTTCAGATTGTTGTGTTATCTAGGAAAGTAAATTCATATATGTCATGTGAGGTGCACTCAGGGTGGATAATAGTGCTTTTTCTGCAGCTGTAATTACTGCAAGCATACACCCACAAACTCTTTGTCCTTTCTGAGAAATTTCTATCCAATTCCAGTACTTACACTCATTAACCTTCTTGGGCTGTGGGATTCAGGACACTTACATCCTCCCACTCTTGATTAGTTTTGTGTCTTTGAACAAAACTTCTGTTTCTCTTCTCTCCTCTTTCCCCATTTAAAAAAAGAAAATGCAGGATGAGATTTGTATAATACCTGCCTTTCTGAAATGTGTTGGCTTCTGCAGCTTGGTTCTGATGGTAGATAAACTGAAGAATCAGAATGGTTTAGGTTGGAAGTGACCAGTAAACGTCCTCTCGTCCAACTCCCTGGCAATCCGTTGGGACATCTCCAATAAGAACAGGTTGCTCAGAGCCCAGTCCAAACTGGCCTTGAATGTTTTCAGTGATGAGGCATCCACAACCTCTCTGAGCAATCTGTACCAGTGTTTCACCACTTTCATCATAAAGATTTATTTCTAATACCTAGTTTGGATTTACCCTATTTTGGCTCAAAACCATTATCTCTGTTGCTACAAAACCCATGAATAGACTTCAGAAATTCAGACATCCTTGAGGTCCTGAGAGTGAAACTATCAAATTATTTTATATGCAGCACCAGCATTCTTATTTGGCAAAGACTCAATGTTTAATAGGGTTTGATAGTTTGAATGATGTAATCAAATTAAGGCTTGTCATGGGAAAATACTCAACACAGCAAGAATTCAGTGGAAGTGGGGAATTATTTTGAAAAATTCAGTCACCAGTAATCAGTTCCTTATTTGTGCTAGGAAAAAAATGAAAAATCAAGCAAGCTTGAAGGTCATAGCTTTTAATGCCCACATTCCTTCTACTCTACATGATCTACTATAACAATGACAAAAAAATATTAGACCCATTTTTTGGCTCTGTAACCAACAGTTTTGATATTTTTATTTGGCATCTCTAGTCTCTTTGGGCTTTATTTTGGCTGTGCTGAGCTTCATACAGTCGAAAAATATTTTCAATATCTTGAAAAAATAAAAAGCAAAACCAAAAAAACAGAAAGTTTCTTGCCAGGTGGATTTTCCCCCTCTGAGTTCCCACAGCTCTAATTTTAAATCATGAAATATTTCCTTGCAGAAATATTGTGGATTATTCTATTAAACCAATTTAAAAGTGATGAATGTTGTCTTGCACCACCATTCTCACCACTTTCTAGAGTATTTTGCCCTGCTATTATCTATCTCCCTTCTGCAACAACTCTTCGGCTGCAGCATGCTGAGCCAGGGTTCAAATCATCTGGTTTCTCTCCTTCCTTCTGTGCTTGGAAACTCATGAAAGTTCACAGCTTTTCCAAAACACACAGCAGATGTGAACCCCTGCTTTTCACCATGTAGGCTGCCCTGACTCCATGGGAGCCTGTCCCAAACCTATAGCCTTGTGCATAAACCTTTGTTATGGCAACAGCCTTTTGTGAAGCTGAAAATGATGGCCTAAAAGACTTATGTTGAGCCTAATGAACACGCTAATCTGCTTCTAGGCTCCAACACTGTAGAGTTTGTTTGTCTAAGCACCACAGAGGTCAAAGTGAAAATTAACTAATCCTTGGAGAACTAACCCCTAAAATCTTCTCCTTCTCTCTAGAAAAAAGCCACCAGTATCCCAGTCTTTGTTAGGGCAGCCACATAAAATGCTCACTTTCCTATCAGCCACTCTGTGACTTCTCAAAAACTACAGCAGGTGAATATTTGTCTTCTGTTGCTGCAGACTGACAGATCAGTGGCTTCTTCAAGCAAAACCAAACAACTTCAACTGCAGTGCAAGTAAGGCTGCGCCATTGGAAAGTTTAACTGCCTGGGAAATAGACAAACTAAAGTTTTCCAACCCTATTAATTTCCTGTTAAAAATAAAATAAAATACAGTCTATAGCAAAACCCTTCCTCCCCCCACCCCAACTGCCTCCAGCTCTTGCAAGTCTATGAAGTACAGTAAAGGCATCCTCATTCCTGCTCCTGGTGCTGTCTGGCAATTCCCACAGTTCCCAGCCACCGACCCCTTACCTCCAGATAGTGGCAGCCTCTGGAAGGCTGTCTGATTGCTCTGCATGAATCTGTCTAATACTGCCCAGATTTTTACAACATACAGGTTGCCCTTTGGGCTTGTGTTAAAGCATAGCGGCAGAAATCAGATTTGAATACGCAGGCAATGAGATTTTACCTGCTTCTGCTTTGGTGTATTCTGCACACAATTCCCAAACAGATGCAAATATCAGTGCACCCTAAACACAACATTGGATAGCAAATCTGGAGTAGACAGTGTACTTTTAAACCACAGACCCTGAAGGTATCTTCTTCCTCCCCATCCCTCCCCAGCAAACAGAGAACCAGACCTGCTGTGAGAAAGAGCTGTGAGAACCAATCACAGTTTCTGTCTGTCTGCTTATTAAGGGCTGAAGACTCCTATTTCCCTGTTAGAGTATCAAAGGTTCTCTTTTTAGGTGAAAACCACCGCAAGGTATAACTCTAAATGTCATTATCTCAAAAGAGGACTGCAGACTCCCAGAGGTATTTGGGTATACCTCCGCTCTCAGGAGACTGATACACGCTGGTATACATGATGGCAGTTGTTTGTCATCTCAGCAATGAAGAAAGGATAATTCCTATGTAGACTATTTACCTTTGCATATTGGGGCTTTAAATGCATTCATTAATTTATTTCATTATCTGAAGTTGGAATAGTATGATAATATGCTTTGACCCCCTGAAAACAATTCTAACTTCCTGGAGGACCTTCTAAAGCTGCATACATATATTTATACAAACAAGGATGTATTTATAATACTCAAAGCTTCAACAGTTTCAAATGAAGTGCCACCCTTCTATCATAAACCTGGAATCCAATAAAGAATTTGAAAACTAACTGGGAGAAGTTAGAGTTACTTGAGGTCAGTTAGCAAAGAATATCATAATGGAGTCTACTTAGTCAAAGGCAATCTTGTATCGTATACTGGAAAGAAAAGGTATAAAATCTATTCAAGGCAAAGAGTTACTGGACACAAATCAAAGGCTTTGAAAAAATTGTGGAGAATTATTCAGCCTACATTCTTTTCAGCCCCTCATAACAGTGGTTAACCAGTCAATTTTAAAAGCTTGGACAAGGCCATTGTATAGACATGGGGCAGTCTGCCTCCTTGCAGCTCCAGCTGTATCAGAAGGGGGCACCTTCTATGCAAACCTTATGTTACCTCAACGATGTTTCCAAGACTGTTATGGGTAAGACTCACAAGGAAAACTTTCTTCAGTCCTTTGGATACTTTTCACCTCTCCAAAAAGAAATTCTAAGCCACTTCCATTCTTGCAAAAAGTTTATCTGGTCACTAAGCCAGTAGAGATTGTTTTCATCTTTATTTTGATAATAGATCGCATATTCAACTCAGATACGTTAAACAAAGCACTAGCAAAGATATGCACCCTTGTCTTAGATGATGCAGACAGAGAGAGTAAAAACTTGGTATTTAACCTAATTATAAGCCTGATTTCTTGGTCAAAACAGGAGGGTGCTATGTTTAGCAGAAATGTTTATTCATCTTTATTAGCAACTGAGCAGTATGACTTACTACCATACTGATATGTGTTGCAAATCTGGCAGGAAGGTCTACAAAGTTTGGAATTGGTGTAACTTGTATAAAACCAGGTTACTGGTCCTGAATATAATGCATTTTTGGAGAAATATGAGCAGTTTGAAAAATTTCAACTAGCACAATACAACATAAAATATAATTATTCAGTTGAGTGTCTATGTTCTTCGTTGAGTATATTTTTTTACATTACATGGAGACTGAATAAGGTCAAACTTCTTTGAGACTGTACTGGCACTGGGTGGGGTAGAGTTAAATTTCTTCATAGTAGCTGTGTTTTGTATTTTTGCTGGAAACAGTGTTGATAACACCGGTATGACTTTGTTATTGCCGAGCAGCACATGCACAGAGTAAAAGTCTTTTCTGCTCCTCATCCCACCCCACCAGTGAGGATGCTGAGGGTGTATAAGAAGCTGGGAGGGGACCCAACCATGACAGCTGACCCCAACTACCCACAGAGATATTCCATCCATGCAGCACCATACTTAGCATATAGAACTGGGGGAAAGAAGGAGGAAGTGGGGGGGCACTGAGAATGATGACATTTATCTACCCAAGTATCTCTTTCATGTGATGGACTTCTGCTACCCTGGGGATAGCATAAAGCTTGACTGCCCGTGGGGAGTTGTGACTGAATCCCTGGTTTTGCTTTGCTTGTGTGTGTGCCTTTTCCTTTACCTATTAAACTGTATCTCAGACCATGAATGAATTTTCTAGCTTTACCTTTCTGACTCTCTCCTCTGTTCTTTCAAGAGGGAGAGAGTAAGGAGCTGTAAGGGGCTGATTTGCAGCTGAGGTTAAACCATGACAAGAAGTTTGATTGATGTTGTGACAATGATATGTGTGTGCTTTTGTCTACATTTTATGTCTGCTCTCTGGTATAAGTGGCAGACAGAAGGTGACACTAGATCACCATGTGAAAACCACTGCAGTGCAGTGACTGGTCCAATCCTGGAAATCTAACACCAGCAGCAACTGCAAACATGGGTTTCTATGTGAAGCACACATGGCATTTCTAGATAGTTCTATGCTACCATTGTTCCATATGGCACAGGAAAGCAAGAGTTCATTTTAAAAAGTGGAAAGGAGGAAATAAGCCAAACTTGGGTAAATCTGCTTTTAACAGATTAGGGCTCTCCCATTAATGGAGGTTTTTGCCTCCCTGCGTTCTGTAGGCTCTTTATTTCTCCCATTAGCACTCTGATGTTTCAGCTCTCCTCACCCTTTACATCTCATCGGTCTCAAGTCTCTTGTATTCTTCACTAGCTTTCCAGTGAAGAAATCTGCCTGTTTCTGCACACAGGTTTGCGCTCTCCGACAAGCTTGGTTTGATTGGTGACCATAGGACTGTGCAGTCATCTAGACATCTGGGTGCTTGACAGCTCAAATGCCCACCATGCCTGCACACAACATCCCTCCAATGCATATGCCCTGAGGGTCAGTGAGGTCCATGTGGGTCATGCAACATGGATGTCACTTAACACATATCAGTCACCTGTTCTGGGAGAGCAAAGAGAGTATTTTATTGTCTCATAGATTTATATCCACAACACTGACTAGAAGAGCTGATGAAAAGGGATGGAAAATTCCACATGAATTTTGTCGTTATTTCATTTTCAGCTAACCTTTCAAAATGTAGTAAAAAAGTAATTGCACAGGCACAGTACGTATAAACTTTCCAGACAACTCTAAACAGGTCCTCACAGGACTGATATTTGTCTTATACATGCAGGAAATATTTCTCTTCTAAGTGTGTTTCTATCTCCTTTGCCTATGGGGTAGAACTAAAAATAGATATCAAAGACAGCTTGTTAAGGCAAAATTGGTTGCTTCAGCCTTACCACTGAATGTTCACAAGCAGCAGAATTAGCTATTTTTTGCTCTTCTTTCCCCAAAAGAAGTCTTTCAGTTACCTCTCCAGTTTCATTCACTAGATAATTCTATATCAAATGAAATGACTTTTTGAAGAGCCCTCATCTACATCTTGATCTTTGAGGTGAAGCTTTGCAAGGAGCTGAAGAGACCCATTTATACAAGACTGTAAAAAATTTTCAACTAAACCGTGATACATAATTTTGTCCGAAAACTAATGTCACACCTTATCCATTGACAGCATCATTACCTTAAAAGTGATAGTGCAGATAACAGAATCAGCCTAATTTTAACAAGAGATTCATATAGAGCAGGGATATAAATGGGTCAGAACTGAACTCTGAATTCTTGCCCTGAACTTGCTTGGTTCTGTCAAAGTATCTGTCAAAGCATATTTTACAAGACAATGTAACTAGTTGAGATTACTTTAAAGTAAATATTTTTCATTTGACCATGATTTCCTCCCATGTCACTCCTTTTTACCTGTTACTTCATCCTGTTGGATGAGGAGCACAAAAGGCCTTGGCTCTGTGCGAGCACTTTCAGCAATAATGAAAATGTCCCTTTATTATCAGCACTGTTTCCAGGACAAACACAAAACACAGCCTCATACTACTTTCTATGAAGATAATTAACTCTACCTCAGCCAAAACCAGTAAATCAGCATTGGCACAGAATCAAAGCATGAAATGTCCTCATAGGTGTAAATGTATGGTTAGTAGCACTTCAAATCACTGTAATTTTCTACTTTCAAGAGCCCCACATTTCAAGACCTCTGTTTTTAAGTGGATGATCTCCAAGTGCTTTCCCATTCAAAAAAGCGTTCTTCACCAAAGAATGGAGCACAGCTTGAGCCAGCTTTCCATCATTTTTTGCTTGTAATTGTCTAAAAAATTATCATCTGGTAAACATTAAGCATCCACTTTTGCTCTTGAAATCAAACCAAATCATCTTGAAGACATTTTCTTGGCTCAAGAAAGTTTGGGCCACCAAGTGGGTTCTGGGTTAGAAGTGCAGGCTATAAAACGGTGTTTAATTTGACAGAGATGGTGAAGTCCAATGCCATTAGCCAGTACAGCTCATCGAGCATTTTTCTTGTATTAATTCTCTGGCAACAGAGCAACTCTATTACTCAGAATTGAACTAATGCTCTGTTCATTAGGTTTGACTTCAGACTCAAGTATATGCTATTAGTGAAACTTCAAGTCCTGCCTAACCAACCTAGTCATCTTCTATGATGAAGTAAATACATCAGCGAGCAAGGAAAGGGCTACAAATGTCATTTATTCTGGATTTCTGTACAGCCTTTAACACGGTCCCACACAACTTCCTTTTCTCTGAATTGGAGAGAGATGGCTTCACTGAGTGGATTGTTGGATAAGAAAATGTTTGGATGGCTGTATGCAGAGGCTACTGGTCAACAACTCAGAGTCCCAGTGGTCATCAGTGACAAGTGGTGTCCCTCAGGGGTCCATACTGTGACCAATGTTATTTGATATCTTTATTAATGACATAGACGAAGGGATCAAGTGCACCCTCAGCAAATCAGCAGATGACACCAAGCTGAGTGGTGCTGATGACACTCCTGAAGGATGGGATGCCATCCAGAGGGACCTGGACAAGCTCGAGAAGGGGCCCATGGGAATCTGATGGGGTTTAACAGACCGAGTGCTGCTGCTGCTCCTGGGGAGGGACAACCTCCAGCATCAGCACAGGCTGGGCATGAACAGAGCGAGAGCAGCCCTGCCCAGCAGGACTTGGGGGTGCTGTGGGTGAGAGGCTGGACATGCCCCAGCCATGGCACTCACAGCCCAGAGAGCCAAACGTGTCCTGGGCTGCATCCAGGGCAGTGTGGGCAGCAGCGGAGGGAGGGGATTCTGCCCTTCTGCTCTGGTGAGACCCACCTGGAGCACTGCATCCAGCTCTGGGGTCCCAGCACAGGAAGGACGGGGACCTGCTGGAGCCAGTCCAGAGGAGGGATGAAGCACCTCTCCTAGGAAAGGCTGAGAGAATCAGGACTGTTTAGACTGGAAAATGGAAGGCTTCAGAGTGACCTAATTATGGTCATCCAGTACCTGAAGGGAGCTTATAAGAGAGCTGGAGACTACAAAACCATGTAGGGACAGGACAAAGGGGAATTTATTCAAATTAAAAGAGAGTACATTTAGATTAGATATTAGAAAGAAATTCTTTACTGCGAGGGTGGTGAGGCACTTGCGCAGAGAAGTTGTGGATGCCCCATTCCTGTTCAGGAATGTTCAGGCCTGATGGGATGGAATTTGGAACAACCTGGTCTAGTGAAAGTTGTCCCTGCCCACAGCAGGGAGGCTGAAACTAGATGATCTTTAAGCTCCCTTTCAACCCAAGCCGTTATATAATTCTAATTTAATTTTAGAGAGACTTTTATGGATATATTATCTGGAACAAATGAAAAGGTACTGTGGAAACATACATGTACAATTACTGCCAGTAGTTTATTCTCTCATACTTTCCCTATAGTGTGATCAGTGATAATAGAAAGAACATTCATTTTGGATATATTGTCCAGGACTTTCTCTTATCCTTTTAGAGGCTTAAAAAAAAATAAAATCTGTTTTAAGACAAGTTCTATAATGCTTGTGTCACTACAAAGGTGCTTTTAAACATTCTTATATATGCCCAGTTATATATGTATACATATGTTCATATGTACATCCTGAATAGGCTTCCACGGTATCTATGCATCTGGGAATGAATGATATATTGGAAAAACAAATCACTCATTCTTTGGCCGTTTTCCACTGTAAGTACCATGCTATTTAAAGCAGAAGCAGCTGGAATTGTTTAAAAGATGCATAATATTTCACAGGTACTGTGGCCTCCAGCAAGATATCAATCAATTGCAGGATAATAAAAGGGCATGTGTCACAACCGGCAGTTCTTCATTTGAATGTCTTTGAAACGAGATCTGAAACTCCACTACTGGTTTAGTGGTTGCAATTCCCAACCTGACAAGGCAGCTGAAAATAATCCCTCAAAGAGCAGTGATTAGTACATGCTCTCCATTTATCAACACGTTTTCAAGGTCACTCAAATATTTACAACCGTGCTTTTATTATTTCTTGAAGTGAAAAATCAATCTCCAAAGATATCCCACACACATAGAGTGTTCTCTATGAGGGAATAAGTAGAGGAAATGAAATATTAAGAGGTGAACTAAGAAAGGTTTCTATACTTGACACGTTTTTTGCCTGTGAGCATGTGAAATCTATTGCAAGGTTGTTGGGTTTTTTTTACTTTACATGAATAGCCTTGTTTCAAAATAAAAAAATGTTTGGGGAGTACAAGTTTCCTCAGACTTCCCTGTTTAGTACATAGAAATAATATGTTTTTTTTCAGTAGCACTATGTTTTAATGAAAATAAACACTAATAACCCTACATCAAATTTCTCTTGCAATAGTTTTACTCACTACACAGCTACCATGAAAGCTTTATGTAGAAAGGTCACCAGAAAAAATATTATCCTCACCACACAGAAAATGTTCTGGGGCCCTGTGGGCAGGTTCACTGAGGGATATACATGAAGAAGAAGAAAAGGTGTCAGAAGCCTCATTTAAAGAGGAAGGAGTCAGAATCCCTTCAGAGCCCTTATCAGTGTCCACCAGGCATCAAGGTTTTATCAATGTTCGTCCTCTTTGAAGTCAGATGCCTTGTGCTTCTCAGGGTGAAGTTTTTAGCTATTGCAACTGAACCTGATGGCTTCCTACCCCCAGAACCAGCAAGCTCCTTTTCTAACCCTTTACTCCCTAGTTCAAACCAAATGTTCCTTGTTCCTCCCTGGCACCCATCCTTGCCCTGCTCAGCCCCTGTGGTGATGCAGATCAGCTTGCTAATGTGAGAGAAAGACAATCGAATGCAGAGGGTAAAGTCTTTTCTCCCGAGTTAGACAGATAAATCTGCTTACAGAGTGGCAACCGCATGCCAAAATCTGTGCAAGCACAAGGATGGGGCTGAACAACAGGAGTGAGGGGAATCGAAACAGGGGAGGGCTTTTCCCTTCTAGAAGCCGTGAGACATGAGGTTGGCCCAGCTAGTCAGCTAACACCTAATCACCCCCATGCCATATTTCAATAAGGACAGACCAAGGCATGTAAAAGTCATATATCACTTCCTCTACCATGACCTAAAAATCACACTCCAGGTTAAAAAATAAATATGTTTTAAAATCATCCATTCTTTTATTGGCCTTCTGAGAATGTGCTTTTCATTCTACCAGTTGTTTTGTTTTGGTTTGGTTTTTTTTAGCATCAGGAATGAGGTAATAGAAACACAAAACAAAACAACAGCAAGTTTTTCACAAGTCTTGAGAAACCAGAGATTTTATTGACTTTTCTTTTTTTTTTTTTTTTCAGATCAAGTATCATGGGACCAATGATAAAACTCATAGTTTGCAAGAATTCTCTTTTTGCTCAACATTGTTTTACAATGGATGAAGCAAGACAAATGTGTTTTTTTTGGTGCTGCCCTTACCCAATTACATCAGGCTAAAGAGACTTTTACCTCCTTTTATCATAGTTTTTCCAAGACAGATGCTTCTGTAGAAAGTAGTTTAGAGGAGCAGGAATAAGGGCTTGTTTTTTTTCTCTTTCTGGCTTTTAATTTTTCCTCTCTTCTGCACAGCCAGCGTCATATAAGTCACATTACCATAAAAATCTGTATGAATATACATTTATGCTGAGTATACAGTGGAATTGCTCCTGATTTATAGCAAACAAATGAAAATTAATTCTATATCTTTCAGGGGACATCAAATACCCGTATGTTTTCCTTTGTAGATAATCTCTTTGTATAGCATAACCTCCAGATGGTGAATGACTGTTTGCAAGGGTAAACTCGTGTTAGACATCAGCACTAGTTTTTAATTACATATTTGAACACAGTGTATTGAAGTGGAGGAAATGACTTAAAGCTGAAAGTTATTTATTGGATGAAGCATTTAGTATGAGACTGCAGGCAATTACAGGAATGCTGCTGGACTAAAGCACAGAACTGCTCCATTAGCTCAGTGACAGAGAGATGGTCTGAGAAGAAAGACAGCAGCAGTTGTTTCTAACAGCACAATTTTTTTCTTTCATTAGTAAGATATCTAGCACAATTTAAGTGACTATCAGGCACTTTTACACCAGTGAACCCTTGGTACTAGCAGTTCAGAAACTATGCCACTGAACACGACACATTTTGCATTATAATTTGCTAAACATAAAATGCATTTCAAAGCCAAGGGTTTAATAACCTTGGAGTTTCTAGGATAATGTTCATGTAGACTCTCAGATAGCAAAAATTAAGTTCAGCATCTTTTTTATGGTTTTCTGCACATGAAATCTAGTTTTTAAATTATAAAAATTAGTGTATTTTAATTTTTCTATTTGTAATTACTTGAGCACCTCTAGTTCACAAAATTTGAGGCTTATGCAATGTTTAGGTTAAGGAATGCAAGATAGGAAGAGATATGTGCAGCTGCAGACAGAAATATCATGCTACCTTTTTCATACAGTTGCTAAAACTTCACTTCAGAACTGGTAAATAAATATTTTCCACTCCTTTTTGGGAGGCTATTTTGGATGTAATGTCTAAAATCACACTTATTTCCTGGCCACATTAATTCATAGGCAGTTTACAAGTTGCATAATTTAAGATTTAAGATTTGGTTACCTAAATTCTTTTCATAAATAGTGAAGATACAGAAGCACATTCAAATTGAAAGCAAATTTCAATAGCACTAGAAAAAGAAGCTTAAAGAATCAGGGGAAGCCCTTAGATAACAAAATATACACTCAGAATCAATACACAGCAAATACAGGTCACGAAGACAAGCTGTCAACAATTCAGTCATGAATTTAATATTTTTTCCCAGCTATTTGTAGCACTTTTAGGAATGACTTAGTCAAGCTAATCTTAGTTATTAGGTGAACCTCCATAAATTAGCATAAAGATGAGCAAATTAAATTTCTTAAAGAAAAATATAGTTTTGAAAGCATTTCCATATATATATATATATAATGTTTATATGGGTAGTAGATACATTTGTGTGGATGGGTGTTCCAAATACAGCAGATGTCGTCCAAATCTTTTTGAATGCCAGAAGGAGCAGGGTGGCTCTGGAGTTGTAGGTGTCCTTCCCCTTGAGCAGCTCACACAGCACATTTGTTCCCCTGTGGAACCCAGGCAAGGTGCTTCATCCAGCCCAGGGGAAAGGCCTTTGTGCTGAAGGGACCAAGGCCAAGCTTCTCTCAGTTGTCTTCTGTTTCAGAAGAAATTGGGGAAGAGAGAGTTAAGAATTTGTTTACCACAATGAACTGGAAGCAGTATATCACTCCCTCCTTCAGCAGTGATTGAGGGGCTCTGCTGACCTTGCCATGCACACACAGAGCACGGCTGATCCCATCAGCCCTGCGGCCACACTCCCAGGGCATTGCGCAGGCAAGCACAACGGGGTCACTGCTCTCCTCCTTCCCCAGGGACACAGTTGTTGATCCCTTCCTTTTCTTTTTAACATCAGGCTTCTCTTGCTGCTGCCCAGGAAGGGGGAAAGCCTTTCTTTCAGTAGTTCCTAGATATCCTGATTTGGAAGGGACCCAAAAGGACCATCGAAGTCCAAGCAACCTGGGCTCAAAGTCAAGGTGGGTAAGATTTCACCACTTCATTTTTCTATCTTGGTAAGACATTGAGAGGAGCACTTGTTCCCAATGTCCCTTCTCAGGGAGTGTCAAGGGTTACAAGATCTCTGCTTTTTCATCATTGTGTGTTTGAGAGGAGGAGACTGGATGATAAGCAGGGATGATAATCAGGGGTGATAAGCAGGGATGCAGAACTTCACACAGTGCTGTAAAAGAAAAAAGCAAACAAAAAAAATCATGCTAATGAAAAAAAGTTAAGATTTTCTGGGTTTTATTGGGGTTTTTTTCATTGTTCCCTTATAAAATGATCCAGTTTGCCCAGCTCTGCTGGTGTCGTTGCCTTTTAGAGACTATTTGCAGAGATAATAGAGATGGAATTTCCTCGTTTTAAAAGATCATAAAATGGTTAATGATAGAAGCTGCCATTTGAGCAAAGGAACTCCACTTTCCAAAGTGTTTTTATAATACTTACCTATTTCAAACATCAATTTTAAGCTGTCATTAAAATAAATACATCAAAAAAACAAGCACCACAACAATAATAAAAAAAAACCAAACCAGGACTGAACCTTTGATTTATATACATTTTCTGATTAGATATGTCCACTTTATACTACCAACACGCTGGTGATAATTCTGGTGGGAAAAAACCACAGAGCAGCAGCAAAAGTCTGGTCAGCAGGGAAATGCATTACAGCAAGGAAACCAACATTTCCCTGTACTAGGGGCTAAGCAGGGTACCTTTCCACATACTGGTGCTTGTAGCCCTCCTCCTGCTGACTCCAGGTTAGGAAATCTGACACAAATCCTTCCCTTACTCTCTGGAAACTTGAGAGAGCCCTTAAGCATCAGCCAGCACTTCTACCCGTCAGTTTAATAAACATGGTTGGAACTGTCCCTAGAACACTGATCACTTTATCTCCACACAATATATCTCTAACAGATTTGAGAATTACTTTCTCAGAGAAGTCGCACTATGTCTGTGTCAAACACTGTAACAATCCTGTTCCATATCCCAGAGGATCATAAGACTATTACAATATATTAAAATTTGGAAAGTTTTACCTGCCACTGCTTTGTGCCATGTGAACATGATTCTAAGATTTATTTTAAAATCATAAAGGCTCACAATTTCCATCATAAAAAGTAAATGATGAGTTCCTGACATAAAATACTCCTATGGCTCCAGAAACAATTAGAGCTTTAAGAAAATCGACACTTAACATCAATAGCCTAGTGAGTGTGGGACACACTGCTGGAGTGATACACAGAATAAATATTTCTGAAGTTACTTTCATCACTCATTCCTTCTGGCAAGCTCTGGGTCACTTCTCTGTCTCCGTTTATCTGACTACACCATGCCGAAGACAGTCTGCAACTCTGATGAAAATTAATGAAGACAATTTCAATTGTCAGCAAGTGCACTTGGCACATCCTGGAGAAATCAAACTACACAAAACCTTCTGCAGGGACCTTGCAGTCTAACTGAGGTGCAAGTCCACTCTATCAACATACAGAGAATACAGCAAACTTGAATACACCAGACACAATGCAGGAACCATACAGTGGCATGTGTTTTTTTGCTATGATCTGTGCAAAAATTAGTTAAGGAAGCTGCATTGCACATGACCCAGGATTATTAAAAATAATTTTAAAAATACAGAAAAAGCTACTTCTTCCTATGCCAAGCCTCTCTGCACGTCCCATTCTCCACCTTCAGCCAGGCAGCTCTGTAATAGGTTGGAGTGCCTGCAACAAGCCCTGTCAATAGGCCTGTAGATTTCATGACTGTAACAAGGTGAAAAAGGGATAGAATGCAGGTTTTTTCCATTCTACTCAGTTTTTATATAAAACTAAAATGAGGAATGCTTTTTACCCATGCAGATTAAACTAGAATAACTCTGAGATAATTTCTTTCCCTGGTGCCATATTAAAAAAAAATCATTTTGCATGCACTTCTAAGAAGACTTTGACCTTACTCCAGCATGTTTGGTATTGATATCTGAGAAAACTTCTGTGTGACAGATATAAATGTGGTTAATGAGATTTTAAAGCATGTTTCCAAGTAATTCATTTAATTACATTACACTGGGTTAAAGTGACCTTTAAAGGCCACTCCCTAGAGATCCTTTACAATTACTTGGGAGCTATCTACCATTTAAAAAAGAAATAACCTTATGCTGAATAACAACAAAGAAAAATTGTCCTTGACCCCTTGTTTGATGACCATCACAGTTGGATTTCAGACTCTAGCATCCCCTATTGAAGGAAGAAAGCAAGGAGAGAGTTTTCTATAGGTTTCCATTAATGGAGAACAAAAAGTACGATATCAATATCTGCAGACAGACTTGGTGGGCTTTACTCTCATTAACATTTAGAAACACCTTTACTCCTAGCCTTAGAGGCTGAAATTTTCAAAATTAAGAATCAGACAGGACCTACTGTTTGCTTACTCAGCTATGTTAAATTTCGCTTTTTAATTTATGTTCAAGAGTGGGACCAAAGTTAATGTCTTTCTTTCACTGGAACCCTCAGCAGCTCCCAGGCATGACAGGGGACAGATCTGCTACATTCCCATTCTTTAAGAAAATACTGGCATCCAGACTCGTGGAGATTACAATGGCTGCCCTGTCAACCTCTACTGCAGGATACAGGGGAAAACATATGAGAAATAACACAATCAGAAAGACAATTTTTAGTTTGTCCTTTCATTTGGTAAGAAAGGTTCAAGGGGGTTGCCCCAAACACCAGACTAAGTATATACTACTAAACAAGAGAGGACCAAGAAACAAGTGCTGTAGTGTTCATCCTGCTGGTTATCTGGCCCATGCCAACTAGCACTCACCAAGGAAAGGTTTGGAGGGCATCATCCACAGGGGAACATTTCCAGTAGATGGTATGGACAAGACTGAGACAGTCTTCCTGAGACAGGTTCCTCTAAAACCATCCCCCAGCATAGAGAGGGGCACTGTGATGAATCGAGGGACGTCAGGTTTCCTCACTGACCTGCTTTGCCTTGGACTGCAATAAAGGTACATGGCAGTCTGGGCTCCTTTGGCTCTGATGCAGACAAGCTTAATTGAATACTGCATAACCTTTAGAAATAATCTACTTGAAGTGACGAAGTTATCCATGGGGAATTATTTTTCTCTCCAGGGCATCTGTTTTACTAAATACAATTAGTGGCAATGCTTCAGTACTTCCTTTCTACCACTTTTCTACACATCTTTCATCAGCTGAACTTGAGACTTGTAGACTAATAGATTGTGTGGTTGTAGAACAGTGGATATGTCCAAGTAATTGACCTACTGATTAGGTTATTTGTCTTTCTTCTCTTGATAGCAAATGAGCAGATTCCACCTTTTTATGGCAGCATCTCCCATTAGCCTAATCTGGATCCTTCTACATCAGGACTGAATTTAATATGCAAAAGTACATAATCTGTGTTTGATTATCTGGTGATGATCTGTTGACTCCAGCTGAATTTCCTTGCTGTGTTTATTCTTTCCATGTGTGTTTTCTGCATGTCCTTCTCTTAGCAATTTCATAAGCATGCACTACTGAACAATTTGTATAGATCTTCATTATCCTAATTTACTGCAAATGGGGTACTTTAAGTGGCTAATAGAATCAAGCCTTTCATAGATGTTTCATTCAACTACATATACTTCATTAAAAAGAGCAGGGATGATCAAGCTGAAGAGTTTAGGTCCTCTCAAAAATGCATGATAACACACACAAAAAAATGGAGACTATCAGGCCAAACAAATGGATCAGAAGAGGCTCCACCATTGTGGTTGTACTAAAAAAAATAAATGTAACAGTGTTTGCCTTACCAGAGAAAAGATATTAACCCTTGAGTAAAGTCAATGAAATAGATCATGCAATTACTCATCTACCAAAGTGAAGTTTGGTTTAAATAATTTCTGTTAGTCTAGGTATTTTCTGGTCTACTGGCCATTTTGTGTGTTCTGTATCAGAAGTCTTGCATGTCTCCTCATCTTAACATGCTCTGATCCTTAGCTCTTTTTGTAATTTGTACCTGTTGCTTGGTGTTCTATGTGGCACCTGCAGGGAGTTACTTGTTGCTCCTCTCCCTGTGGTAAAAGGGAACTTTTTTGAGGAACAAGTTATGAGACTTAAAAAATATTTACCCTTTAGTAATAATAAATTTCTGTGCATAATTACTGACAAGGCTTCTTATTCTTAAAATGTTTTTGTTCATAACCTGTGATGGTGTCTGACATAAAATGTCAAAATCAAGGGTCATATAATCTAGGCTACTTCAGAAAAGAATCAAAACTTTCTTATGGCTTAAAATAAAGTAAACAATTTTAATCTAAAGCCAAGGAAAAAAGAAAAAAAAAAGAACAAAAAGGTACTGGAAATACAGAAAGAAATTTGCAGCAAGCCATTTTTTATGGAAATGGCCACCTATTTTGCAATAAATGTTACTATTTCTAGAAAAAATTTCATTTCTGTAGTGCAAGAGTCTACTTTACCTTGAGGTAGGTGTAAATTATTTTTTCTGTCCTGGAAAACATTTCCATCCTGTATCTCCTGTGCCATTTTTCCTTCTGCGTGGTAAAAAGAAGACTTCTGGAAGATTTTCATGGTCATCCCAGGAAGTCCAGCCAAACAAGGCAACTGTTCTCTTGGATAATAACCTAGCCATGAGTGCCCTCATCTGGCACACAAAGAACGAAGGCATGGCTTTGCCTTTATCCCATGTGCCAGATATCTGAAGAACCACGTAATGTAGGCAACAGCAGGTCAGCTATGCCTACCAGAGCTGTTCATTAACTATTCACTAAGAGAGAGAATGTTTCAATACGCCAAAGGTCAATTTTCCTGCATTTTTCTGGGTAACCAGATCTCTGTATTAAGAAATACTTGATAATTCAAATGCTGAAAAGAACAAAGAAAATGCTCTTACAATTCCATAGCTGCTGGAAATATTGTGTCTGCACTGCCCATGTCAGATAAAAAAGCAGATTGAACTTCTGTCGCTGACAACCTAAATTAATGTTGCAAGTGCTGCCCAGCAATGGGTACCAGGCACAGAAGTTTTGACCAGAGATGCCTCCAGAGATCTGAGACTTTTTAGAGAAGTTTAAGCACCATTTGATGCCTTGTCAGCCTTTGAAAACCAACACATTTTACCACAAAATTACCAAGTAACTCAGCTTAGCTAGAATTCCTGCTTCCAGCAGCAGAGAACTAGGAAGGCAGTCTTCCCTTCCAAAAGAGACAAATTGAAATTTCATTGGCATCTGCAGGGCAAGCTGAATTTTGCTTTCTTTTCAAGAACTGCACCAAAGACCATTCTCACTGGCCTACTCAAACTTTTCTCTTAAACTAGATTTACTCTGATGTCACGCTGTTGGCTTCCAAGAGTATATTCTTGCTTTAGGACTGTTACAATGAGAATATCTGGCATAGCCAGACTGTTAAGTAAAGCTGGGAATAGATTTAAAATAGGAGATAATAAATTTTGCAGAGTAGGTGTGTGCAATCCATCGCTCTTCCTTTACCTATCCATGCACATTCTGAATGCTTTCATCTGCTCAAAGCAGGTGATTTTCAGAAGAGGACTTGAGTGGTTTCTCAATATAAATTCTCAAAGAGGAAAAGAGGTACCACTGAAACCACCACATTGTAGCATATTTGGTAATTATGTATCTGTTAGAAGAAACAGAATAAACGTTCCCCAAATACTGCCCATCATACAATCTAGTCTGTCAAAAATACATCTGAGCTTCTGGCAAAAATCATTAACAAGCCTCTCAGTCAGCTATTAACATCTTCCCCAGATCCCTAACAGGGTTTTATGCCTGGACAAGGGGCTACAGCAACATTTACTGATGTATTTCAGAGTTTCTTACCTGTTCAGGTCACACCATGCAATAAGATCTCAAATGCCATTGCTGGAGGAAAATTGCCTTCAAAATTTTATTACAATCTTGTGTAAGGAAATGTGGTTCCCTAGATCACCACACAAATTTAATCTTCCTCACTGTCACAGCATGAATTACATGAGTGTTAATATTGGCTCTGATATGCTCCTTATTTTTCTTTTTAGAGTCAATACAGAGTGTGGGAAATGCAAAAAATATTGCTTCAAAGAAAGCCTCACCAGAGAGGACTCTCTCTTGGGTCTAGATAGAGATATACAGCCTGCTTGACTTCTAAGGTTTCATACTACTGGTGATTTTTAAAATACCTTTTGTTTGCCTAAAAATCACCCCCAAAATCAAACAAGCAAACAAACAAAACCAAATAATCAAAAACCTGTCAAAAACCTGTGTGATTGTATTTGCTACATACAAGGCCATTAAGAGAGCTGACATTAAGTGACTAGATACAGCAAAATTGGAAATCCTCAAGGAGTAGAGATTAAAAACCACCTTCTTACACTCCACGGAAAGGCAGGAAGGGGAAACATGGTGTCTCCTTCCTTAGTTTGTGTGCTGGGGCTTTTTATCCTGGGCAGGCATGATCTGGCATCACACCAGTGTAAGCATCTACTTTTAAAATGTCAAGTTTATGCCTTCAAAAAAACCCACTTTTACAAAATCATAAGGGTGATCCCCATGTCTCTGAGAGCTGCAGATGTCACCAGGCTTAGGCAGAATGGTAGTATTAAGTGGCACTAAGACCAGGCTCTGAGGCTGTGACAGGGCAGTAAAGGGTCCACCCAGAAGCAAACACAAAACCTTTGTCAAATGATGTTGCAGATGACACACATCTCCATCTCTCTGCTGGCCTAATCAGCTCAGCAGTAGTGTCATACTCTGTCTCCAAACTGCTTCCCATTTCCAGCTTGGGATATTTCCACTACCTCATATATCTCTGCTGAGTTATGGAAAGGCCCTCCGTGCTGTTCTGGTGGGGAAAGCAAACTGAGAAGACAGGGAATTATCCCATGAGCAACCAAGGCTCAAATTCTTCCTAAATTGTTTACAGCAAGCTAACATCAGGGATACATCTGTCACTCTTTCCATCCAAATTGTTTTTTATAGTGTTGCTGACAAGCACGTCTAGCTGTTACATAATGAACGGTCTTTTCCATCATTAAAAAGCAAATTTAAAAAACACAGCAAAGTTCTTTTCTGGATATGTTGTTACACAAGCATGCAGCTTGTTTTTCAAAAGTGAAGAGATAAAGTAGTTTACTCCTTATATGCTTTTTCAAGTCACATGTTTATCAGGATAAGACTACTTAAAAGAAAGAAAAGTTTGCAATATTTTGAAAAGTGCAGAGCCTGCCCATGAGGAGGATAATCTTTTTTACACAAGTTTGCCAAGGCACAGGCTGCAGTTACCAGAGAACACAAAACAAACTGCAAACAGAAAAGCACATCTAGTTAGCAAAATGCATTATTAATAGGAACAGCCCTAGAATAGCAGGCAAAACCATGTGTAATGGAGGCTGTCGCTTGGGAAGTCACAGCAGTTCCCACCAGATCTTCTGTTTTAAAGCATTATACCAGTACAGCAGTCAAACGCAGTTTTGTAAAGAATTAGGATGATCTAATATTAGAATATTAGCTGTTTTCATTGCAGGGTATGTGTAACCAGACAAATGGAGACAGATGCAAGTTTATTTTCCTGTGTTCTAAATTGGATAGCTGTGGTCCAGGTCTGTTCTGTTCTGCCAGGTCTGGTCCAAATGATGCACAGCCACATTACCACCAGCCCTTCTCCACATAACAAAATCCACTCATTGGCATGTCACTTCAAAGATCATTGCTTAATGTAAGGAGGTAGATCTGAGGCACATCTTCACTTATCTCTATTGAAAGCACCACTTTCAAGTGTTCCCCTTGCTTGGTATACAAGCTCTGAATAGTTGTGCCTTTGACTTTGAGAAATTAAGAGTTACCTTTGCATTCACATCTTTCAAGTCTTCAGTATAGTCAATGCAAACTAGATCCTGAGAACATGGTAATCTATTGCAGATTTATTTTTATTCCTTTCCTTGAATCTACTCATGTTCCATATTGATCATGGTCAGTAAAAATATTACTCCCTAAGTTGCTGCTCTAGCCCAGTAGTATTCACCTGAAACATATACAAGGCATTGCTTTAATGATGAGGTTATCAGTGAAAATAGGAACATGGCTGCAAACAGACTTTCTGGGGAACACCTCTGATCTGTAGTGGAATTTTTTTCTCTCCAAAACTCTACCACTGTTTCTATTGTTCTGACTTTCCTGATTGGCATTATTCAGGGCTGATTTTCCAGCAGTTTCACCAGACTATCCTGTCTTTGGTGTCTTTTCAGAGTTGATGTATAATTTTTCAGTTAGTTCAAGTGCTTTCCTTTCTCCTTTCATCTCCCTGAAGTAGTAAATGTTTTGTTTTGACTAAACCCAAATTTTTAGTCCAAACTGATATGCATGTCTTTTTCTTAACTGCAGCATTTCCGAAGACATGGGGTATTAGCACTTCATTTTCTTCACTGTGCATTCTGCTGTTCTTCAACATTCCTCCATCTCGTGAGAAATCCTCCTTTACTCAATATTCTCCTTCCTGTATTTATGGCCATCAGTGAAGTTTATAGAAGCAATCTGCCTGCTTCCACCATTTCTTTCACAACTCTCTTTTTCTGTGCCAGACTCAGTGCAGGATGAGTGGTTTCGGAGCAGCATTTTTCACTGACTCCTTAATTTTTTACCGTATGCCAGGAGTTTTGCCTGAGCGCAGGAACTCCTGGAGGAATTCTGGTTAACTGGAACAAAACAAGTGTGGAGTTACAGAACTGAATAGTAAAATAGTCTCTGTGGAAGGAAAAAGGTTGTAAATAAACATATCCCTGTTAAAGACAATGTGGATCTACACAACATGACAATTCCTCTTTCCTGTATTAGTTTGAAGGATTCCAGGATTAGAAGGAAAATAATTACATTTCAATGTAATTATTAATAAAATAACCATGAATAGACTTTTCAGCTTTCTTGTCAGCATCACTACATAAGCGCAGTGAGAACTATTTGCTTTTTTCTTTCTATTATTTTGGACTATCTACCAGAGTTGAGTGCATGCTTAGTTTTTAGCTCATGTTCTGAATAACATCACAATACAGATGAGAGATGATTTCCCAGCCATTCCACATTCCTAGCGAAATACTCCATATAACGGAAGTCGCGGACGCTCTCTGTGGAACAACTAAATCACCCTCTGTCTGTACAATCATGATTCACCTTTTCTTGTGTTTCCTCAGCGCACAAGTATTCTGGTCCCCACACTGAGGGCGCGGAACAGGCAGAGCTCACTCCAGTTCTCACGTAAAAGGAACTTCCCGGGACAGCTCGTGAGTGATTGTGGAGTGGAGTCACCTCCGGGAACCTGCGCAGTGAAAAAGGGAACTCACTGTGGTGTGGTCAGGGGGTTGACAAGCCTTCCCACCAACACTGTCATTCTTCCTGACTACTAGAGCAAGTCTTCGGGGCTTTGTCACTGAAGCTGTTTAAGTAATTAATATACAGGTGGATATATTTTGAATATATGCGGAAAACTATATCCGGAAAATGGACCCATTCCAAGCCCATCTTTGTAAACCAGGGGGTAAAAAGATATGCCAAAGGTGCACTTAAACACCCCATGAGTGCCAGATGCAGATTAGGTAGAGCACATGATGTTTTTTCCTCATAATTATATAGCAGGATTTCAAACATGTCTCCCTTAAATATTTTTCATAAAGCACAATGTAATGCCTTGCCCAGAGACAATGAATATGCAGCTTAGATCACTAACAGAAAAATTCACATTGTGGCTGAAAGGTGATTAGGTATTTCAGGATTTCATCCCAGTTTTTGAATTTAGCAAGACAAACATGTCACAGTGGGGAAATCCATATGTTGTTTGCACTGTATAGAACACATCTCTTTGGCTGAGAAGAACCACTGCAAAGATATGATTGTCAAGAAAAATCTGTTCAAAATGGGCAAACTGGTATGATATTTTCATTCTTTTAAACTTTTTGTATCTATCGTATCAGGTATCCAGGTATCCAGCATCTATACTTTCAGAGCAAGGCAATGCGGCATTATTAAAAAAAATATATATAAATTTTTGCATTTATGGCTATGATTTTATATTCAGAGAAATTCAAATAAGATCATTAATGAAAATCTTTCCTCTTTTTAAGCATGCTTTTTTTGATTGAACTCACTGGCATTAAGTCCTTTTTTGTAAAGGAATATTATTCATATAGGCACAATAGCAGTACTGCAAAAAGCAATTGAAGTCACAAATCTGTGTTTCTTCTGTTTTGTGTTGATGTGTCACCCTAAATCAAGTAGACATAAAGCAATGATGACTTTTCCCTTCTCCCTCAAAATAAATTGGCTCAATACAACAAAGCATCCATATAGACAGACCATAAAATGTTTAGGTTGAAGAAATCCTTGTGAAGTTAAAAAGAGCACAGCTCTGCCACTGGGGCAGGATTACCCTGTGTGTTGATGCAGGCTGGGAAGTATCAACCCCACTCAAAACAAGATGGGGCCTGAGAAAAGCCTTAACCTGACTGCAACTTTTCTAAAGAAAAGAAAATAAAATCCTTGCTGGCTGTGTCACATCAGTGAGTTCTCTGCACTTTTTGTGCAGATGATAGAACAATAAATGTCTACACAAAGGTTTCTTCACAGTTTTACCTCTCACAGTAGTTATACGGAATGTCTTTATTTTATAGGGCCCTTCTGCTTAGGGCTAATGAGGTTTTAATATCAATCTCTATGACAGAAAGACTGAACCAAGTTTTTTTCCTTTCATTACTGAGACTAGTGAAAGATACCATGGCAGAGTTTCAGCTTTGCCAAGGCTCTCAAACTTCCTTCTGTTAAATGTATTAGTAGTTCTACTTATTTCTCTGATTCATCCTTATCTTCCACACACATCAATATTCTAATTTCATACCATTAAAAATGGCAATGCTTAGAAAACCTTTCATTTTTGGTAAGCACTTCTGACTCAATGAAAATTCTTGTCTTGGACAAACATCTAGCTTGACTGACAATATCTTTGTATTTGACATGATTTTCTATTAGTCTGAAGTTTTTTGATCATGACAGAAAATAAAGCAAAATTCCATTACTGCAAATCAAATTGTGAGGTCCTTTCTTAATTGTTACCTGCCAATGAGTGTGATTAAGTATAAAGTCACAAAAATCCTTAGAATTTAAAAGTTATATTTATTTAAATGATAGAGTGCAAGTTATTGCATAAGCTATTTTTAATGTACAACACTTCATTTTATCTGTGTTTGCATTTTATCTGTGGATGATATGCACGTAACAGTGTGGCAGAAGGTCAGGTTCATGTGATTATACTATTTACTTATTACTGTTGATACTCAGTGATACAGATGGTGCAAAGAATCAACCTGTATTGCTTTGCAAAACTGCAAAAAATAAAATGGAATTTAGTTCCCATTGCAACTGTCTTATGGTATGCATTTATTTTTGTCATGCTTTTGTTGTCCCAATTCAGTGATTAATGTGTTCCTTGAGAGGAATATGCTTTAATAGTATTTTCTTAATCTTTCTTTAAATAAAAGGGGGTATTGAGACTGAAATATAACTAATCCTTGACATCCATTTGAGACAGTGTCTGTTGAGGCTTTATGATCTCCAGTGTGTAACAGAGAATTAAATGGTTGTCTTGTCTTTCCATTTCTTCTTTCTAGACAAGATGAACTTGAAAAAGTAATGTTGTACATACAGTCCCTGTCTAGTAAGCATACAAGTAGAAATACAGTAAGAACTACTGTTACAACTACAAATCCAGTAACAATGCAGTAAAATGTATCACCAATTTGCATCCACACACAGATCTCCCTTAGATCTTCAGAGCACTTTGGTAACATTGCCTGTCCTACACTGAAATACCCTCTTAATAGTTTAGTCCCAAGATATAGACCAAGACTTGAGCTAGGACACACCATAAATGACAGATCAGGTATGTAGAGTTAGAAGCTACCTTAACTCTTTTTCCCCATAAAATATCTTGAAATTTATTCCACTTCATGCATCTGAGTTTGGCCATCACTCTTACACTTGTAGACTTATTGCTTGGTCTTACACTTACGTGTGAGTTTGAGCCCTGGCCAATATGAGTTTGAGGAACATCACCCACACGGCTTTCTGGGGTTTGAATTTGTTGGCATGTCATATTTTCTTACCTTGGGTATAGCCTTGCATAAACCCCCAATTGGCATTTTAATGCAGTCGGTGTCCACATGATGTGATTTCTTGGGGGGGGGGTCTCCTCTAATACAGTATCTTCAACAACCAATCCAAATACTGAAGCTAAAGTTGTTTCAGCAATATGGCCACTGGCTCACAAAAGAGCTTCTGTTCAGTGGTGGCACATTTAGCATATCCATACATGCTTTGGCCTTTACCCAGTTTCCAGCATTACAGCACAAACAGTGGGTGTAGCATTGCCAGAGGACTGCTGGGGATTTAAATGGAGACAGAAGCTTTAAAGGAGGTGGTTCATGGGGGGAAAAAAGAGAACCAGTGCTTTGCACAGTTGGTTTCCCAGCAGTAGACCAGGCCAGGTACCTCCTAACTTCATCTTAACAACCCTTCTCACACTGTAGCAGCACTTCTGCAGTGCGCTGGGCCCAGAAGCACCCAGAGAGACACAGGGTGGCTCAGTCACAGAGCTGGAGATGAACCCTCCGGTGGGAAGGTAGCAGCCAGTGGAGGAACTGTTTGGACATGCTGTTTCATACCAGCTACCAGAGAGCACTGACATTCAAGATTCCCACTTTGATGTCAATCTCAGGAGTTTGGAGGTGAGCCCAAAGGTAAGAGCTGAAAACAACACACTATCCAGGCTTGCTGAACATGGCAGCCGGTGAATGGATTCTTTTCTCTGTTAACATTTGTGAAACCCTCTTTTCCACAGTGGTCCTCTTTTCTGAGTTAGTTTAGGTTTTATAACGGCTATACAAGTAAAATGTTTAAACCTTTATGTGTTTTCCTGAAATGACATTTATAGCTGGGAGCAGCTGCATAAACTTTGTTTACTTTCCACTCTACAATAATGCTTACATTCTGCAACCGCTCCTCTTCCTCTTTTGTCCACCTGAAGGTGAGAAGACTGTCCAGAGACCTGGACCACAAGTAAGTTTATTCAGTTCAAACACGGGCAACTCACTACTGTACATCAGCTCCTGGGTGCCACAAGGCAAGACTGGAAGCAGCAGCATTCCAAGAGAGACATCTGGTAGAAGCAAGAGCTCCTGAATCCCCAAAGCAATAGCTGTTTCAAACTGCAGTTTGGCAAAAGGAAAAGTATCACGGATGGTATGATCACCTGGATTGTTTGCCATGCTACCTCTCTCAGCTCCATCTCACTCCCTATCACGTTGCACCTCAATATTATGAAAGAAAAATGTAATCCAGGAGCCCCCTGAGGCCTGGCAGCCCATGCATTTCCCTCATTGTGCACTACACTGACATATTTCAGAAAAATAAACCTCATAACACTTCCACATACATAAACTCGGCATTTTGATCATGTTCTTGTTTCATCAGGGAAAGAAATTAAGATCATGGGGTTTGAGGGTCTGGAGGGAGAGAGGACTTTGGAATTTTTTTAGGGTTTTTTTAGTTTTCAAATTAGTTCATGAAGACATAATTTGTGGCAGAGGCATTCAGAAGTGTTTTCTTGCAAGTGAAATATATGTATTTGCATTTCAGGTGCCCACAATGACTCATTTTTGGAACCTTCTAAAAAGCATAAACTCCCTGAAAACCCCACTGTTTTGTTTTTTATTTTTTTTTTCTTTTCTTTTTTTTAATTTAAAAAATTAGCAGCAGCCTAGGAAAACCACAGATTCAGCATGCTCATATTTAAAAACAAAAATCATTACCCCCAAGCAAGTTTAATTAAACTAACAGAAGAGTTTACAATGCAAGAAGAAATAGGTCAGGAAGGAATAATATAAAACAAAATTACATCTTGAAAATAGTCCAGGAAAACCAAGACAAGTCTGAACTCAGTAATTAATGATATCAGGGAGAAGATGGGATTCTGAAGGGTAGAAAGTCATGGGAAAAACAAGGGCATTTGTTATCTAAACATAGCTGCAGAGAATTTTTGTTGGTTGCTTTGTGAGGAAAGTTGCTTTTTCACATGGAGTTTGTGGTAGAAAGATGTTAGGCTCTAGTCTTGGCCTTTTTGCATGTACTACTCATTGGCCAGTAACTTTCTGAATAATGCAAACTATCCGTGCACTCTTTTAAAAGCTTGGCTTTCTGACACTTGAAGCAGAAGTTCCGACATAGCTGCTTTGCAGTGTTGACCACTTATTCTGTATAACACAGAGGTATGATTCTCACTGACCTACTGGGATTGGCACCTAGAACTTTACATTGGTTACTATTTCCAATAGCATCTCAAGGGGTCATTCTAATCAAGAACCATAAAATCAAGCAGGTTCATCTTGTCCAGTTACTCCCTGTCTTTTGATAATATTTCAAGAATTTTAGTGACAGCTTAACAAACTTCCAGCAACTTTACCTTGTCTCAGCACCCAAATGCAGGTTTTATTATGTTGTCCCATCTTAAATAGCAAATCATTATTCTTACAATCAAACTACTTAAGATGTTGGTTCTTGAGTGCAATAATATTAAAACAAAAAGTAGCGACTTCTAGGGCAATAAAATCATCCCCAAACTCTGCAAGGGGAACTGGTTAAAGAAATACCCATCAATTGAGTTCAGAAGAAATCTGCCCAGCCTTTGAGGAGATCATTCAATCTTGCTAAGGGTTTTCATCAATTCTTTGAACTCATGCATCAATTACTTAATCTTGGGTTCTATGTTAATGAATGTTTTCCTCTTAAGTAATGTGGTAAATCTTTTCCCTCTGCAGCTAAACTTCCCTGTTTTAGAGGAGTTGAAATCTCCTCTCTTTTCTGCAGTATGTACATGAGTTCTGCTTTTGGCTTCCTGAGGTTTCCGTCCCTGCTGTGAGCTGTGAAACCTTTTCTGCTAATTCTAGCTCCTTCCCTGGCTTTCTGCTGTGATTATTAAACAACTAATGATATAGTTGTCAAATTATGAATGGATATCTTGATTGCATTTTACTCTTTGAACCTGCCTCTTATTGTCCCATTTGCCTTCTGAGTTGTTCAAGCATGAAATGGTGGTTGTTCACAAAACAGACCCACTCATATTTGCATGCCCTGATTCAGAGCTTTGCTGCACATCGGTCTCTGTGTCAGCCTGAACCCAAAGTCAGAGCAGATGCTGGAAACAAGCCCTTGTGGCCATCACAGACCTGCCAAAGACAGGCACAGCTTTCCTGTGGTACTTCAGCAACGTGAGCGGACAGCTGCAGGAATTCAAACATTTGAAGCAAAGCCCTCTAAGCTTCACAGAGGCATTTCCTTCTCCTCCACAGAGATAAACAAGAAATGGCCATGAGGAAAATGCAATCCCAAGGTAGGACAGTATTTAAGGAGGATGAACAGCAAGCAGACAGCTGCAGTGCAGATAGAGAGAGGATAATCAGTAAAGACCAAATAAACGATTTATTCTCAGAAGAATGAAGACCAAAAATAAGCCTATAGGTATCAGCCTGGGGAAGACATGAGGCAGACAGGCTGGGCTGAAACATGTCTGCCAGCTCTTCGAACAGTCAACAGTTTTCTCACACTGGAATAGCTCACCAAAAGGGTCTGGCCTCTTCCCCCTAACTTAAGTGAAAGAGAAATAACACTGCTGACATTTTTGTTTCCTGTGTAATTGTCACAAAATGAAGGATTTCTCAGCAGCAAAATGGGCAGTTCATGAAATCTATTTATGCTCATATTGCAACAATTTATGCTCATAGCTTGAGTCAGATTGTTCTACCCTGAGAACTGCCAAGAAAGCCAGTCTGTCTGTCTCTCTCAGACAGGGGACATGCATGACTGAAACCAGTATCACCTCACCACACCTCTTCTAATGGCTGGTGTGTCTCAGGGATAATCCCCATTATTTCAGTTCCTTTGCACTGTTCTCACTCAGGAGAAAATGCCTATAACAACTTGCCTTGCTGCAGCCTTGACAGACAATTTAGGGAGAAGCCCTATCCTGCTATGGGTTTGAATTTACAGTCTAGGACCCAGGAACGAATGTAGAATAACAAGATACCCTTCCTTGCCTCTGCCCTATATAACTTGGCCCCTGTGGAGACTTGGGGGCCTACAGGCACATTCCAAATCAGAAAAATAGGGTATGTGACTCCTTTCATTGACCACCATTGCTATTAGTGCTACCAGGGAGAAGAGGTTTCTGTTGTCTTTTCAGAGAATCACAGAATGTTTGAGGCTGGGAGGGACACATGGAGGTCATCTTGTCCAACCCTGTGCTCAGGAAGGCCACCCAGTGCAGGTTGCCCAGGGCCATGTCCAGATGTCTCCTGAATGTTGCCTCTTTTTCTCTCAATGGGGCCCACTGGAAAGAGCCTGGCTCTGTTGCCTTTGCACTTTCCCTTAATGTATTTATAAACATTGATAATATCTTCCCTGAGTGCAATGGCTGCACGCAGATAGTTTCTTCCTCTACAAAAACCTCACCAGGTGTTGAGATAAGTCTGCCCAAGTGGCAGACAGTTTTTCCCCCTCATTAATTTTTCTCTCATATTCACTCACAGGAATTTTGAGGGAGGATGTATTCCAGCTTTGTTTTTTTTATTCCACTGTCCTCCTTTAATAACTTATTAATAAAAAGACCATTCTTTCAGCCTTGCTTTCTTCGTGAATAAAATTAACCTGACATCATCTTGTAGAAACTAAGCACAGAACATAAATTTCTTAGTGCTTTTTCACCTTAAGCTGTCACCTGAAACATCTCAGGCCTACAGCAACCTCTTCTCAGGGTTACAAGGGGCTGCTCAGCTGAAATATGACTCTACAGGTTCTTATTGTCCAAAATCACCTTCTCTTCCAGAGCTCCTAAGGACTGCTTCCTCTCTCAGCAAAGAGCAACAGCAAGAAGAGCAATGCAAAAAACTCCTGGAACAGCGAAGAAGTCAGATGAGGTACTCTGTGATGGCAGCAAGGACAAGCCTCATCACTGGGCCAGACGTGATTTTCAAGGTGCCCAACTAAGTAGTTGCAACAGTGCCAGAACTAATCCCAGAGGCACATGGATGGCCACATATCACACAGACACTCAAAAACAGGATGTACCAGGTATCAGATACTTGGGCAGTTACACAAGCATTAGAATACCAGTACAGACAGATTTCAAAGGTATGGCAGCTTTCCTTCTGAGATTGGTATTTGTATTCTTAACAGGGCAGGATCAATGAGATTAATCTTTACAAAATAATAAAATATCTTAATGCCACTACCTTCAGCTGCCTGAATCACGTGTCTAGGACATGTTTTCACTCGTTCAAGACTTGCCACAATTTGTATACTGAGGATTTGCTAAACCCAAGGCGATGCACATCTTGAAATAAATGGAGGAGAGAATATGGACCTTCATGACAGAGTTTCTGGGATGGAATACTGATATTCCATTCCTCTTCCAAATTACTATGTTAAGCATAATCACTCCTATTAATTCTGCTTTTTTTAGGAATAAATCATCTTTATAAATTCTCACAGCTGGTGATGTTTACTTCATTTTGTATAAGGTTTGAGTAGTCAGATCTATTTATCTGTTGATTTGTTTGCTTTTGCTAGGTTCTTCCCAGCATGCACTATTGTTCTTGGAGTGCTGAAACACGGGTGAGAGAAGAAATAGTGTTACTGTCAGTCATTACCAGTGATTAAAACCTAAGGCTTCTGGCAAAATAAATTTGTGCAGAACCTTGACAATCCTTACTTCCCAACAAGAGTTTGTCTGATGCTGTGTGGAACAGAAGCAAAATAACAAATATTTCTTGTTCAGTGTTGCCCATTTTCATCACTTTCATGTATGGTTTTTGAGGTTTTTTACAGTTATTAAAAATACCCTAGTAACTAAAATAGTTCCTAGAGTTTGCATAGGAAAGAATGTTCCTACTATATCCTGTCTTTCAAATAACTACATGCAAACTTTACTATTTGACTAAGGAAATCATGTATATGGTAAATAGCCAGCATTAGAAATAAAACTTTGTCATATGTTTTAAGCTGTGCCTTAAAAATTAATTTAGAATGTGCTATTTTATAGTAATTTAGGAAATGAGCTTTTCCACTTCGTCCTTTGCACCTTACTTCTCTTGGTTACCTAATAATGACCAATGCTCATATACATATTTACTGACTTTGGGATGGCTTCCCTTCAGTTGAAGTGTTCACCATGGGAAGTTGTGTTTTGAGTGGAATAAACACTTGGAAAGTCAATTTGGAGCACAATTTTAGAGTTACACAGACAATCTGCAATGGAAAGGAAAATCAAGCCTGACTTAGCGTTGTACATAGTACAAGTAATTATGTAAATTATTATTTTATGATATACAACAATCATAGAAAAACAACACCAGAAGTGAACACTATCTAAATCTGATCTCTTGCACAGTATATTTCTTATATTTAATCAAATTTTTAGACCTTCTTGCTCCTCCTCCTCCAAGGATATCTAATCTTAATTGACAAAGGTACACCAACACTACTAGCAGGGTCTTCCAATGATTACTTAGCCTTTCAGCCAAAAACATATTTTTTCCTCTTTAAATGACAAGATACAATTTCCATCTCTTGTATTTTTTGTCTAATGGAATGAAGAGCTTTTACCAAATTCGTGTTCCAGAATCAAATACTTATTAATATATACTAGTCTACTATTCATTGTTCAACCTTTTTTAACAGATAAGGGACAGAACGTCTTCTTCACTTCCCTAGGAAATGTGTTTTCCAATTCCATCATTATTATGATGGCTTTTCTTTGTTGATTGATAGCCTTTCACACTGATGCTAAAACTAGACACAACATTCACTAGTTATGTACTACCACAGCCAAATACAGAAGAAATATTTATGGCATTCAAGATTCCTGTTCACACATTTCACGACCATATTCTTCCAACTTATTACAACTTTTTTTTGCAGGGGTAGGTCACATTCAGCTGAATAGTTGCTAGAATATGCAGGTTCCTCTCATATAGCTCATATACAGCTTTCTGAAATGAGACCCTTTTTATTTTGTGCAGCCTGAATCCTTTCCACTTAATTTTAAAATTTGAAATATAAGATATATAGAGCTAGAAAACTAGTTTTATCCACATTAGATTACAGCCACCTTGCAGAGAAAAATCTTTATTGGTATTAACTTAATGTTTTATTCTAGTGCTATAGGCACTCCCGACTATAAAAGCAGTAAGAGTCATTCCATGGATAAGTGGAAGGATTGTAGTGGAAGGATTGTTAGCATGTCCTTCTACCTAAACATCAACTCACTGATGTCCTGTCACTCAAACACCTTTAGAAGTCTGTATTGAACTCTGAATTCATTCTGAACACCAGAACAGTCAGAAACAGATTGTGGTACAAAAAGAATAAAGGCAAGTTAACTTTAAGAGATGGAAATTTTTTTGATGTCACTCTAGACCTAATCTTAGACTAATAAGTGCACCATTCTATCAAACTAGCATTAGCTATCAAAGGATCAGTAAAAAAAAGACCATAGAAATAAGAAATGAATACAGTTTTTCCTGTCTTTATTTGGTAAATTGTCATGCTTTGTACTCAAACAAGGGATGATCATGAATTAATATAGCTTCCTACAGAAAAAAAGTGATTTCCTAAATAAAATTATTCTTGTGCATAAATGTGCAAATATATTTTTATGTGCAAGTCGGATGAAATATTTTACAGGACAAGGAAGAAAACAACTTTTGGGTTAAATTTATCTTGGTCTCATACGAAAATTTTTCTGCCTTGAATATCCTGCTTATTACATATTACTTGAGATTTATGCTTCTGCCTCCCTTTCGACTGTTCTAGGATCAGGACCTGTAAACTCGTCTTGCCTAGAACCTAGCAAAAAAGATGCTAATTCAGTAACTAATTTTTATTCATAAGCAGCGTACCTGGGCAGGTGCTACTGAAAGTGCAAGTCTGAAGAAGAAATCATGGGAATATTCATATTGAGAGAGAAAGATGTCTCAATCCTGATCAGATATCACAGAATGTTTGCATGTTAATTAAAAATACATTAACATTGCAGTGGCATGGCTATTATGATTTCTATAATCTTCTTTCTGTCCTCCCACCCCCACCCCTCTTTTATCTTATCTACCCAGTCTTTCATCTGTACTGTCCCCTCAATATCCCATCTTGGCTACCTAGCAAATAAATGAAATGTTTGCTGCTGGTGTTTACAGTGCTTCCAGCTGTCTCAAATGACAACGATGTTAATTGTAAGTGATGAATCAGAGATCAGATATAAGTCAGCAATTTTCCCTGCTATTTGCACAGCAATATTGGTCTAAAGACTAACCTGCTCATTTCCTGCCTGGTGGTAATGAAACATCTGAACCCTGGATGAACCTTAGGCTCAGTTCCAATGGGCTGTTTGTAGAAGGATGATCTTCCTGAGTACATTAGAAATTCACAGGCTAGAATACGTTAAAAATAAATCTTTTGGAACCCAGTATTCTCAAATCATATTGAAAACATGTAATTTTCTCTGAAGTAATTGAGTGACAGGCACAATAAATGCAAATTAAAAACCATTTATAAAATGTATTTTTTTGTTTACTTGTTGGGAATTGACAAAAACCACGTCTCCAAGCCAAGGAGTCAGTGTCAACTTTCTCTTTCTTATAGAACGTAAGGTGCACAAAAACCACTTTGTTTGTCACTGTTGGATAAGGCAAGCATGTTATGAATACAGCAATGAAAAAATGAATATAACAACATTTGCACATTTTCTATGAAAGTCATAACTACATTATGACAAGATGGATCCATAAAGTACATGACAGTATGATGAAAGTCAATGACTTTCATGAGACACTACATGAGCAATGCAGTATTACACTTCTACAGCTACACAAAACTGCATCTTCTGTGACATTGTTTCAAAACACATTACCTCATAAGAAAGAAGCTGCTGCAAACCTGTTCTACAACATCTCCTTAAAATACTGCTGGTAAGGCTTCTTAGTAGGGTATGTATTGAAGGAAATATTCCATATGCATTTGAGTTTTAGACACTTAACAATACTTTCTTTGAAATTAAAGAGAAATTTAAAAAACACCCTGCAAACAAACATATTTTGGTTTCAAAATTTCAGGCTGCCACAGAACACTTGAGGAGTTTTTAAATCTGCATCATAATACAGATTTGGAAAAAAATAACAAAATAATCTGTCTAAACTATCACAAAAAACCCTAAAAATATTTTATTATGAAAAGAAATTTTTTCTTGCCCCAACACAACCCAAAGAGTATGATAAACTTTAATTTTTTTTTTCCCATCTGAAATATATGATGACACACTATTTAGCTATCAAAATTTCTCTGATCCAATTAAATTTCATCTTTCTTTATGGATTATCTATTCTTAAAATGTTAGAGAGATTCTCTGTTTTCATCTTCATTTCTCTGCCTTCTCCTTCATTTCTATATACATAACTGCAGATGATGCCTAGATCTTTTTAGTTATAAATATTTATGTTTAGGTTTGAATAAACTACAGGGACTTCATTAACAGTGAGTTAATTTTTCTGATTGCCACAGAAGACTGCAGACTAACTTCCTTACAGCTGCCTTTAAAAGCACAGGACAGTTGGAGCAGGACTGCAATGCCACATTTCAGTGATTTATTTCAAAACAAATGTTACCTAAATTATTCATTATTCTGATGAGAGGGTATAAGGAAACACGTGATTAGCCAGAAAAGGCTATGATATTTTAAAGTTGAAAGAAGGGGATCAAAATAACTTAGCTCTCTGATAACTGAGAATAAGCAGAGCAAATCAAAATGGTATGCTAGGTGGTAAGATCATCTGAGCAGGAAGACAATGCTGCTGAAGTCAGGTGAGAATGCAGCAGAACTGAATTGCTCTGGTACATAAGGGTGAGAAGCCAGTGTGACAGATCACACAGCGGCTTAGAAACCACTCACCATCTGGTCTCCCCTTAGCAATTTTGTGGAAACTTTGTGTTTGTTAGCATTTCTTTCTGGAGTTGTTGGCTGCAAAATTATTTGTTCAGAGGTAAACTCACCAGATATTGAGATTTGGAGAAGTGAACACAATAAATTTCACATACACGTAATGACAATACTCTCAAAAATATCAGACTGATAATAAAAGAGTGTAGATAAATTATCGAGATAAGGTTGTTATTTTAGATAGAGAAACAAAAAACTCATCAAGTAATTGAAGTTACCCATCTTTTTTATCAATTTTCTGCCTGATATTTCATTACAGAAAACCATTGCAAGTCAATTCGGCCACTATGTCTCTAAAATATTTAGCAGTTACAAAAATCTTAATAAAGCCTCTATTTGTTTATAAAATGAACAAACGTATCTTCCAGAAAACAGCCAGATGCTTTATCCCTGGCTCTCATATCTTGAAGCTGCATTGCTCCGGATGTCCTTTGTCAGTTTGACATGACACAAATTATTTTCTCTTCTAGAGAGACAAAAGAACAAGCATATGTGATTGTCACATTTGCGTCCCTCATGTGAGAGATGAGGGTAGTGAAAACAGCACTTCTTTACTCAGTCTGTTCTAGGGATGTTTTACAATGTTATTTTAAAATTGTGTTTATAATTTATTCTTGTCCAGGAAAAAATTATAGAAAAACAGCAACAAAAAAAATACCCTATCCTTGTCTTCATCCAGTTTAAATACAGCAGAGAAAGGAAATAATCTAGTAGTCTTCAAATTCACACATGTGGAAATCCAAGGTCTATTTATCACCTTCTATAAGAAGGGATCAGTTAAAGAAATGCTAAGGAGAGAGTGACACAACTGTGGGCAACTGCATGAGACAAAGCATGGACCAGCTTGAAAACATCCACGACACTAAGTTTTCATGTTTCACTTCTGTAATACTGAGTGGAGTAGCTGCTACACCAGAATGTCCTGGTGCCAGCCAGAGGGAACTCAAGGGGCTGGAGAAATGGGCTGATGGAAGCCTCACAGAGTTTAAGAAGAGGAAATGCAAAGCCCTTCTCCAGGAATCCTGGCTGGGATAGGAAATAGGTACTGATATTCTGGAAAGCAAATCTGCAGGAAAAGAGCTGGGAGTCCTGGTGGATACCAAGGTGAACATGAGCCAGCACTCTGCTGGAAAGGAGGAGGAAAGAAACTAATAAAAGGAAAGGGCTTCCTTCAAAACCAGACATTCCCACCTAGCTGGATATCCCTACGCAGAATGGCAGGCTGCACACTGGAAGAACAGCCACAACTAATTGAAGCAGCCCAACCATTTATTCCATGAATAAAGAAATTAACAACTAACTCAGTGAGTTACTCTAAGAGGTACAGAAGCGGTCATTTGTCAGGATGTGTGTTTCAAGGGAGCTGTGTTGCCTTCTGGGAGTCCAGATCAGAGATGTTATTGTGAAGAAGCCAAGCCTAATTAATCTCACTGATTACTCCCCACTATTAGTATTCCATGTGGGTGCCAGTGATACAGACAGCAGCCGTCTGGGAACTGCACATAGTATGGGGAACAAACAGGAGGAACTAGAGACGTGCACACACCTGCATGGGTACAGTATCACTGGCATCATGGAGACGTGGTGGGATGGCTCCTGTGACTGGAACACTGGAATGGAAGGTTTTAGGTTTTTTGGGAAAGATAGGATAGCGAGACAAGTAGTGGGTATAGCCCTCTTTGTCAATGACCAGCTGCAGAGTATGGAACTGCCTGGGGAAGAGTGAGGAGCCAGCCCACTGCTTGTGAGTCAAGATTAAGGGGAGGGCAGGGACACATGGGGATTGGGGGTCTACTACACCTAGTCAGGTGGATGAAGCCCTCTCTTGGCAGGTAGGAGCTGCCTCACAAGCCCTGACCCTCCTGGGGGATTTCAACTACCCCAATATCTGTTGGAGGGACAACACAGCAGAGCACAAACAATCCTGGGGTTTCCTTGAATGTGTCAACAACAACTTCAGAGAAGTGATGAAGCCAGCAAGGAGAGGTGCAGTGCTGGACCCTGTACTTACAACGGAAGGAGCTGGTGGGGAATGTAGTGCCCCAAGGCAGCCTTGGCTGCGGTGACCACGAGATGGTGGAACTGGAGATCTTCAGGGCAGTGAATAGGGCACATGGTAAACTCACTGCCCTGGACTTCAGGACTTCGGCAGACTCTGGCCTTTTTAAGGACCTGCTTTTTAGAGTCCCATAGGACAGAGCCCTAGAAGGCAGAGAGGCCCAAGAATGCTGGCTGAACTGGAAGGATCACCCCTCCAAGCTCAGGAGCAATGCATCCCAGTAAAGAAGAAATTGGGCAAAAATGCCAGGAGGCCTCCATGGATGGATAAGAAACTGCTGAGTAAACTCAGAGCAAAAAATTGAATCAGAAGCTGGAAAGGAGGACAGGTGGCCTGTGAGGAATACAGGGAAATTGCATGAGAAGTTAGGGAACAGTCTAAGCCAAGGCCCAGCTAAAATTGAGTCTGGGCAAGGATAACTGGGATCCAGAAGGACCTTGGCAGGCTTGAGAGGTGCCACCATGCAAACCTCATGGAGTTCAGTAAGGCTAAGTGAAAGATCCTATTGCTGGGTCATGACAATCCCAGACACACCCACAGGTTGGGTGGAGAACGGATTGAGGGCAGCCCTGAGGGGAAGGACTTGGGGGTGATGGCTGATGAAAAACTCACCATGAGCCAGCAGTGAGTGCTCACAGCCCAGAAAGCCAAGGGAGTCCTGGGCTGCATCCAAAGGACCGTGGCCAGCAGGTCAAGGGAGGGGATTCTACCCCTCTACTCTGCTCTTGTGAGATCCTGCCTGGAGCACTGCATTGAACCCTGGTGTCCCCAGCATAAGAGGGACATGGAACAGTTGGAACAAGTCCAGAGGAGGCCACAAAGTTGATAGGAGGGCTGGAGCACCTCCTCTACAAACATGGGCTGAGAAAGTTGTAGCTGTTCAGCCTGGAGAAGAGAAGGTTGTGTGGAGACCTCATAGCAACCTGCCAGTATCTGAAGGGGGGCTACAGGAGAAGATCTCTTCATCAAGAAATGTAGTGATAGGACAAGGAGTAATGGGTACGCACTGAAAGATGGGAAATTTAGGTTAGATGTAAGAAATAAACTCTTTGCTGTCAGGGTGGTGGAACAGGTTGCCCAGGGAGGCTGTGGATTACCAGCCCTGGGAGTGTTTAAGCCCAGGTTGGATAAGGCCTTGAGCAACCTCATCTAGTGAGAGGTGTTCTTGCATGTGGAAAGGGAGGTTGGGACTAGATGACCTTTAAAGTCCCTTCCAAGCCTTGACATTCTATGATTCTATGAAATAGAAATATTCATGACTATTGTGTTAGTTTGCCTTCTTCCTCTGTTATGAAAGGATGTGATTGAGGTCATGAGTTTTTGCTGAACTGTTCACTTAAAAGTAAAAAAGAATTATCCAAATTCCAAATAGACTCTGGAAAGGAGTTCCCACTGCTTTCAGCAAAGGATAAATCTAGGTGCGAACTTGGCAACTACTTTCCCTTTACCTTTCATGAGAGAAATCAAGTGAAAGTACAGTGAACTATCAGAGATAAATATATTGGGCCTGGTTCATATGTCCTGAAATTCCATAATTTATGACTGCATTACATTAAGGATGAGCTTGACTTTCAGGAGAGTTGTTGAAAAGCTGATTATTAGCAAACCAATAACAAAATTCTTTACATTAGCTTGAAGAGTTTTCTTTCATGCAACATAGTATAACTGTGCTATCACAGCCTTGATCTCTGCTTGAGAATTTCCAGTATTTTACAACTCAGAGCATATAAATCAGCTTCACCCTAGATAAGTTGTTCTGCCTAATATCAACATCGTGTTTATTTACCCACAACTCTTTAACCTTGACATGACAGATATAGTTTAAAAAAAGAACACACAAGAAACCTCACTGTTCACTTGAGAACTTAGAGAAAATATTAATCAGTAGAAAGATGACCTGAGGTAATGACATTTGGTTGGACATGTCTTTCTGGATAGAGATAAAGTAAGAATTTGACCTATTTATCATAGCAGCGATTGCCTTGACAGCCCAAAACACGGGAATCTCCCACAGGAGTTCTTTGGGTTACTTCAACCTCTCTCCCACACTCTGCCCATGCCTCATACAAGAAGCAATTCTTTAGGAAGCACCATACTTCTCCTAGTATTTATCACTTTCTACACAGAGGATGACTATTTTCGTATTTCCCAAAAGGTCTGCTTCAAGATTAAGAAGTTTTCTGAGGATAACTGCACCCCAGAGAAGAGTTAATAGTTTTTGTACTCAAATAGTTCCACTAGGAAAACCAGTGGCTACTCAGTAACTCCCTCCCAAGAGCCACCGTACTTTTCATGGTTGGGCAATGTACTTACAGACAACTCCAGGATTTCCAAAAGTGCTAGCATATCTGTACTAGCAGCTAAAGATATTTTCACAGATTCAAAGGTCCTGCTTTGAGATCACTAATCAGCACACTTCACAATAAAAGGAGTCCACAAAAGATACAGATTCCCACTTATATTTCATCTGTAGTTTCATGGCCTTCCTGTTGACTCCTAGGTCTGGGCCACTGGGACATGTTCCCTCCCTGGGCCTTTGGGTGAATGCTGTAACCAACAGATGGGAATATAAAAAGTAGGAACTGAGGGCAATGGAGTATTGGTGACACCCAGAAGTCATGTCAAGCTGAGTTATTGGGTTCTGATGCATCCAAGGGGGAGGTAAAGGGCAGAAATCCTTCCATTTTAAATACGGGGAGGCTAAGTATGTGTTAGGTACTTGACAACAAGTAAAGACCTGTCAATATTTGAATCATTCTGGCCTGCCCAGAAGCAGACCATCAATCCCTTGGAAAACTTAGTATGGAAAAAGCATAAGAATCTCAGGACTCCAGATGCCTCCTTGGTTAGGTTCACGTTGCAAGTAGTTCAGAAGATCTGGAATCTGGGCTTTGCTGCCCCCCGGTCTCATATATTAAGTGTCTGAGGCTTTTAGTGCCATCAAATTGCATTAGTATTTAGTGTGTCTGACTATCTGGTCTCAGTGATGAATGCAATCTGACCTTGAAAGAGATACTTACTAGAACTTTTTTCTTTTTTTGCGTGACTGGAAACTTGGAATGCAGCTCTTCACAGTACAGTACACTTGTAGCAAGTTTAGACACTCTAAAGCTCCAACAGCTGAACTCATGATTTCCCAAAACCAACAAAAAGAGCAAGAAAAATATTAAGGAAGGTATTAGCCTTATTTTGACAAAACTGTTTGTTGTAAAAGACAGCCTGCTGGCTATTTACATTTAGCTGAGGGGCCTTAGTTTGGGTTTACATTATGTATCATGTGATACCTTTATTTGTTCATTCTCTGAGCTCTCATTCCACTAAGGAATGCTACAGAAACCACTTCCCACTTCCTCCAGGAAGAGATTTGTTGTTGGAGATAATAGACTTGAATATTAATAATGAAGTTAAAAAAATTAAATCCATTATTACATTATCATAGTACTTGAAAGTCCTGTCTTTTTGTAAAAACCCAAAGGTAAAAGAAGTCAAGATTATTAAAAAATTACACAAACAGTTGAGTAACCTTGGACACGCAAAAAAATTTTCACATCCTTCACTTAAATTGCAGCTGACCTGGAACGATGCACTCAAAGCTTTCTAAATCTGCATATTGTGCTCACACCTGAATATTCTGTTGGTTTTGTTGTCGCCTTGTTTAGGCAGGCATGCTAATGTTGCATGGCAGATATGCTACACTGTTTGTCTTAGCAAATTCAGCAATTACATAACTTCCAAATGCCATACAGTATCTAGAAGTAAAACCCTGCATTGTTGGTTTGTGCAACATTTGATGATTTAACCTTGCTACAGGAGTCTGCCATGTAGTCTTCCCAAGGCAAATTAAAAAAAAAATATAAGCCTTTGTACTTAGAACCTGTTTCCCAAATTTCAGTGGTAGAAGCTTTCCCAACTTTTACAAGAACAAAGCTAAACCCAGTGGGATGCCTGAAAGTGCTGTGCATGCGGAAAAAATGGAAAAAAAAGTAGCCTCTCCCACTGACTTTAGATTACACCTTTTCAGTTTGCAGATAATTCTGTAACCTCTACTTTCTTGTGAGTCAGTGTAGCAGTTATCCTTGCTTTAGAATTGTTGTTCCTATCTTGACAGAGTTACAATACACTCATATGGAACTGAGTGTACTTTGATTAACTTTAAAAATGAAGGGGAAAAAATTGGCATTTCCTATACTCAGCATGATAGAAAAAGCAGAGTGAAATAAATTAAAAACAAAAAAACCCCAACAAAACAAAAACAAAGCCATGATAGTCTGGGAAAGTTTCTAACAGCAAGGGGATTGAAGCTTTGGAACGGGTTGTATGGAAGTTTATTGAGTCTGTCTTTGGAGGTCTTTCAGGATATCTCTCAGTAATAATTTTTGTACAGTTGATCCTGCCTTGTGGCAGAGAGATAATTTAATGAAGTCTTGAAGTCCCCTCTAGCCCTGATTTTTGTGATTAGCAGATTTTCCCTACATACTCCTGTTTTGAGGACCACATCATATTGTGGAACACTATCCAGTGAATAATTTTTTGTAGCGTGTCCCTTTCATAGAGATTTTGCAAAAAGTTCTTTGTAGATAATGCAGTTTATAAAATGTCAAAATATAAAATAACAAGACCTAAATGCACACTTAAGTATGTATTTTTCTTTCTCACACTGGGAAATATAAGAATTCTGAAGGCAATTAATGAGGAGTTGACAACAGAAGAAAGATGTCAGTCTTTTTGACGTAATTTGCTCTCTTCCCATAAATCTAAATTTACCTTTATAGGAGAGGTCTTTTACTATTTTGTATTTTAATTACAATTAATCCATCTTTAATAAAACTAAAGACTATTCTTGATCTCTCCCAAGACTATTTTCTTAAGGTTTATAATTTAGTCTGTTACTTACCAGACCTGTAGTCTTACTAAATATCAGTTTTGAGGAAATCTTTCACTTCAGAACATGCATAGCAGGCCACCTTTTTACTTCTACCCTTTGACCACAACTTTATTTTCATTCCTTGGAAACTAATTAAAGTGAAAGGACAGTAGAAATTGGTTTATATAAATACCATGTCAATAATTTCATAATTCAAGTAGAATGAGACCAGTAGCAATCACAAATTGCTCTTTCAAACAATATGCTAATAAACTAACAGTTTCCAAAAGTTAATCATAAGAAAATTCTCAAATCTGATCATGATTAGGAAAAGAGCAGAGGAAAACAATTTGTTACAAACTAACACTTACCTAATACTTGTTTTTCTCCCCAGATTTCAAGTGAGTATGCGTGTAAGTTAACACATATGAATTCTATACAAGAAACTATCTGCTTCAAATTTAGTAATTTTGAGGATGTTGTTAATGTTTCGTGCCAGTTTTGGAGATTGGGAAACCTGGCAAAACTATCCTGGGAACCAAGTGCAAGCAATGTGTTCTCTAGGGATAGAGGTTCCTGGTTTGACCCCAGCTTTTGAGCAACTAGCAGCTGGATCTTCTGCCAAGAAATGAAAAACTTCCATGCACTTATTGAAGTTTCTTTATTCCATCCCAACTTGTATTTTTCCTCAGAAGGAACATAAATGTGACCTTGGGATATGCTTCAAAAAGTGTGTTGTTCCCATCCACATTTATGACGCTTTAGTTGCACGCCTATTATCATTGCTTAAAAACAAACCTATTTTCCCAATATTAAAAATAGGAGAGGACTCACTGCCTGTAAAAATGAACTATAGCTTAGCAAACAAAAACATTTTAAATAACTTGATTTCACTTTAGCTGTGCTCCCCTGGCCTGGAATCTCACTGCAACTTGACTAAGAATAAATTTTGTGCCATGAGAAATGTTTTTGAAAAAATCGACTATCTTAATATTTATGGTGAGCAAGTTGGTCTGTTGATGTTATTTGGCCATCACTGAAGATCTCAATGAAGTTTCAAACCCAGACAAGCCATTTGATTCTACGGTAGAGGACATTTAAAACTAAAGAGACGAGTAATCTAAAACTGGGCCTCAAAAGAACAGCTCGCAAATATATACAAAGAATGTGTTTGTGAAACACTAATGAATGTGCAAACACACTGAAATAAAATAAACTTTCACAGTCTTCGTCTTAAAGGATAGGAAGGTTCCCAATGAAAGCAACACTTTCATTGTTTAAAGTCTGAGAATACTCTGTGCAGTCCACAAATTTTTGTATCTGGATCTCTGGCCACTTTTGGGTCCTTCTGTTCCCACACCACAATTGATTTACCAGAAGTTATCTGGCTTTGGCTGTACAGTTATTTGCAAACCTAATCCTCTCCAGTGAATGTTTAGGCTGCTGGAAGTTACCAACCTTGGCCAGCTTTCTGAATTCCCATTCAGAGAGATGCACACTTGAATAGACCTACTCCCTAATAACATACGGGTTTTGGGACAGAGATAGAAGAAAGTCAGTTCTCTTAAAGAACTCTTCCTTTCTCTGCTATTGCATAATTCTCTTCTTTCCCAGGGGAAGGTAAACCGAGGAAAGGTAAGCAGTTGTTTCCATGTTTCAAAGAAATGTGGACGTTTATGTGGACGTTTCATACATTTCCCAAGTCCATAGCACCCTTCCCATGTCTGACTCTGTGATACATTTTTACAGCCATTTCCTGATGAGGGACAGCACCAGGTTCTCCTCTCCCTTACTAGTTGGATCCCGAGCAGAATTTAATTTAACTGAATTAAGATGAAGAAAAAATTATCTTACAAATTTGTTCTTTTTTCTTCCCTTGAAAGTAGAAGTCTCTATACCACCCATTGAGTTCAGCAGAAGTTAAGCATCTAAATAACTTTGACATTCTGGCCTTACACATGTCAAAAATCAAGAAGATGTAAAGCAGAAGCTCAGAGATATACACAAGAATCATAGAAGTGTTGGCTAGAAGGGACCCCTGGAATCCATCCAGGACAAGCTGCTTGAAGTCAGTCTTTGAAAAAAACCAGACTGGAGGGTTTTGAGGCTTGGCTGCACAAAGCCATGACAGACTCAAGAGTGGAATTTCCATGGCCCTGTGCACAACTCCCTCCAGAGATGCACCACCTCCCTTTTTCCTAACAGCTAACCTCCCAACAAGGAATGTGTGGTCACTGTCCTTTTTTATTCTCCCCACCCCTTCTCAGAAGAGTCCAGCTCCATCATCTTTATAACACTTCCTCAAGTTGGCTGCCATAATATTGTTCCTTAGCCTCCCACCTGACAAATTAAAACTAAGTCCAGCTCCCTTAGACTGTTCTCATTGGTGGTATTCTTTAGGCCACTCAAGAAAATATACATTCTTCCAATACTTCTCATCTGAATTAGAATCTGCATAAAAGGACCATTTCTTCAAATCAAGAACTTTAGGATTGCATTTCTCATTTGTATATTCAGACAATATTTATAAGCACAATAAACTGTTGCATCTGAACATGCATTTTCAGTGTTCAAATGATATTTATATTAAGCAACTGTTTAGGTGGGTATCTATAGCTTGACAATAAATGTAATTTTAAAAAAAAGGGGGGGGGAGAAAAAATATTTGGGCCAGATATTCACAACTGACCATGTTTATCATTGTCAGCAAGAGGAATAATGGAAGAGATTCCAAAGCCTATCTTGGGTCCAAGGGAGTTTCAGAAGTCCTACTCCTTGGACCCTGTAGAAATACTTCAGAATCACCATGGCGATGAGGCATTACTATATCTGAGAAATAAGTCACTTTCCTGAGGGTGTCCCAAACATGAACAGAGTTTTAAAAATGCAATTTTAAAAAGTTTTGGACAACAACCCCTGAAACGTAATAATATATCTGCTACATCAGCATATCTGCAGTATAAAGTTTTCTACTCCCTTCCTGGCACGCTGTCTGTCATGTAAACAAACATTAATGCTTCTTCCTTTTTACTTAATTGTGTACAGAACATTCCATTTCTGAGTCTTCTGAAAATTAATTTCATACAACAAGAAAAACACATTAAGGTTGTAGAGCTCAGCACTCAAAATTTAAAGTGACATAAGTAAATGCTCTTGTAAATGACCAAAACATTTGTTTTACTGAGCCAGTAAGCACTTAAAACTAGAAAAGACAGGGAAGGAACTACCAGCAGTCCTGGGAGGCAGTGATGAACAGAATTTACAAGCACAGAGCCTAGGATGGTGCAAGAGACAGAGAATACATAATGAAAACAAGGCTTAAGTGGAGTCACCTCAAACTCCTGCATGTAAGCAAGGAACTGCCTGCAAGGCACCATCATGGGGAAGCCTCAGAGACTTCAAAAAATATCAGTAGCTGGAGTGTCTCTCTCAAGTGCTTTTAAACTAATGTGTGCAGTCTGGAGGATAAACAGAAGGAATTGGAGGCCTGTGTGATATCAAGACATGGAGGCATGACTCTCCCATGACAGGTGCTGCAATGGTGAGGTACAGGCTCTTGGATGGACAGCCTGGGAAGGTGAGGCAGGGGAGTTTATGTGAGAGAACAGCAGGAGTGCACAGAGCACTGGGTGGGCATGTGTGACCCAACTGAGAGTTGATGTGTAAGGATTAGAGAACAGACATATATGAGCAACACGGCACTGGGTGTCTGCTATAGGCTGCCTGCTCAGGACAAACACGGATGAAACCTTCTACTGAAAGCTGGAAGTAGCCTCACATTCACAAGTCCTTGTCCTCATGGGGAACTTCAACCACACCATTATCAGATGGAGGGACAACACAGCATGGCATGAGCAATTCAGGAGTCTCCTGAGATAATCTATGACCACTTCCTGACCCAGCTGGTGGAGAAACCAATGAGGAGAGAGATTCCAGTGGAATTCATAAAAGGAAAGGCTCATTATGGTATGTGAAGGCTGAAGTGACCATGAGATATTGAACAGGAAGGAAGAGGACCACAGTCCGGGAATTCAGGAGAGTAGCTTTTAGCTGCTTCAAAGATCTGCTTGCATGAGTCACATAGGGTAAGGCCCTAGAAGGAGGCAAGGTCAGGAAAGCTGGGTAATATTCAGGAATCTCTTTCTGAACATGAGGAAGTATTTATTTGTTTATAGGAATGGTAGAATCTCCCACCTTTTATGTCTTCAAAAGACATCTCAATACTGTTCTTGGCAACCTGCTTGAGCAGGGGTACTCAGCTGAGATGAACTCCAGAATTCTCTTCCAGCCTCAGTTATTCCATGATTACAACACATAATGAAACCAGTTGAGTTGTGGACAGCAAGTAAAACAGAGCTTTGTAACTCAGTGGTGCTCTCAGAAATGGTACACAAAATCAGAAATCAGTTTTGAGATGAAGACTTAACTTGAAAGTGGCAAAAGCAAAATGTTGACTGCCAAATGTTTTAAATTAATCCCTCCTGCACTTAGGCTTGCAGTCCAGGATGGGAACAGTTTCTTGGAGTGTCTTAGTAGCATTCTTCCTTTGCATTCTCTCCTGGGCTTTCAGTGCAGTTTTTATTTGCATATGCTGACACTTTCACAAATCACTTCCTAAGATTAATTTTTTAAACCTGTTTCCATCTTGATACTGTCCATCTTGTTTCAACAAATCTTAAGTCTTTGTGTCCACCTCCTCTCTGAAATAATTATCTTCCCTTTTGCTTACCTTGTACACAAAAAAAACCGGCAGACTTGAAATGTGGCTGTGTGGGTACGTAATTTCTAGGTATACGAAGTAGTTTATTGAAACACTGCATGCCCAGAGAAGTCAAAAATATGACAGACTGTCATTTAAGTTGATTTTAGCTGCCTAGTGCCAAAAAGTAAAACTTCTGCACATCTAAATTCGGAGTTTCCAAAACATTATGTTAAAAATTTTCATGAGGACAGGAAGGCACTCTTGCCTGACAGAAAGGCCACAGTACTCTGAACAAATTTCAACTCCTTGCTCCAAAGTATGGACAGTACACATTTACTCAAATAAAAGGTTGCCAGAGTTGTTTTAACATTGCAACACAATGTATTTTCTCCAGCATTTTCTTGGAAATGGCTAAACTGTTTTGGCTGAAACTTTTTGGAAACAGAAATTAAGTGAGCCCAATATCATCTCATGGTAAATTGTAGCCTAAAAGGCTGAGTAAAGGCTAAGTAATATTTGGCCAAGTTGCAAGTAGGCTAAGATGAAGGTATTGTAACAAAGTTCTGATAGATCTCAATAATAGCCAATGCCGGCAACATCAGCAAAATGCAGTCCTATATGAAGGCCAGAGAACAAATATTCATGAATAACACTGAGGAACTACAGCCAAGATGCCAAGTTGAGAAGTAATGGAAATAGACACAAACCCTTAAATTTGAAACAGGACAGAGAGCTGGTCAGTGTTAAATATCTTTTATGTCACTGCACTAGCCTATGTAATGCTTTATGTGCTCTAATACATGTACATATAGATGGACACATTAAGTAGTCAGCTGACACCTCTTTCCAGTAGATGCAGTTATTTCAGTCCTGATGCATCCATCAATACACTGAGCTCAGTTAAGAAAAAAAGTCCAGATTCAGCAATCACGAGATGTGAGTTAACATAGCAAAAAAGTTGCTGGTGTTTGCTTCTATAATTATAGAGGTTTATTTAATACCAATACATTAAAAACTTTGCCCAAAATCATATGGCACTAGGCCAACAAATAATTCCTTACTCAGTTGATGAACTATTTGAAAAGGACCAAATAAACAAAAAAAGCAGCAAGGGTAAGGTTTGTCATATCAGGTCATTAATTCCGCATAGTTAAGAGTGAAATTGCAATGAAGAAAAGCATGTGTTTTATTTTAAAAATAAAACCACAAAGTAGCTTCTTGGGAATATTAAACTGTAAAAATGTGGAGTAAAGAATTTTATGGGTTACTGTGGTATAAGCTTCTCAGGCAGTCATACCTCATCTGAATTCTTCAACTCATATGGAACAAGGCTATTAATATGAACTAAATTGCAACCAATGTAACGTAATAAAGCAAGAATTAATCAATAGTTTTCAGTAAATTTTTAACATGGAAGTCGTAAGTAAGTTAATGTATACTTTAGTGTCTGAGCCATCAAAATCTGAGTACGTGTTTCACCCCCTCCTCAGCCCCAAAGTCTACACTTAAATTTCACAGCTTTGGGTGTAAGAGAATGAATAGATGGAAGTGTATGCTTCTGATATGCAAGATGCCAGATTGCTTAGCCTAATGGTCTTTTCTAAGCTCTGTATTTTATCCTTTAGACATTTAACAGGGATGGAGCACAATTTACAAAGGTATTTCCTGTTCCTGGAGTTCAAAGGGCTTGAATGTGCCCACAGGGAAGGTTAAATGCCAGAAATACTGTGCCTGCTGCACACAAGAAATGTTAACTAATCCCCATTCAGGCACTGCCTCAGAATTACATAACTACAAAGTCTTGAGTGTGCAGCTGGCTCTCTTTGGACTACCAGCAGAGAGGCCCATACTGTTCCATGACTGACCAGTGCTGCTGCACATGTGTAACACTCTTGGACAGCCAGGTGCATTCAGTGCATTCACGACTCAGCACTGCATGCAGCACCCACCACCCATGTGCATCTCTCAGGACAGGCTCTGCATCCAAAGTGCAGAAAGAGCAGAGATGCTGCGCAGAGTAACCCTAGTTAAAGTAGTAAATCCAGTTTGTTGGACCTGTAGATAGTTGGATGCTGTTGCCAGAACCTCACAGCCTCTTAATCAAAAGCAGAACTGATGATACAGGAAGGCAAGCAGTAAAGTTCATTACAGGCCTTCATTTATAATTGTCAAATAATCAAAAACCCTAGTCTAGGGCGGCTAGGCATACAGCGGAACTTTGATGCCCAAATACCTGTTTGAATGACTATGATAAGCATTTATTAAGCAATGGCAGTCTCAAAACCCACCTAACTTCACAGACACAAAATTCCTTGGTAAAAGTCCTGGAATAATTCAGGTTAAAATGGAGGTTTGGGGTCATCTCATTGAACGCCCATATCATAAGATCAACTTCAAAGGTAAATGAAGTTGCTTTAAGTCCTGTTGCATTTTAAAAGTCTCTGAAAATGAACTTCTCACAGTCTTTGCGTGAACCTGGTAGACATCTGTGAGGGAAGAATTTTTCCTCTGTATCCATATGGGATGCCCTTGTTACAATGCACGACTATTACTTCTTGGCCTGTAGCTGTGCACGTGGAGGTTTTGGCTCCATCTTTTTTATGCAGTCAATCAGACAGTCAAACAGAGAAGATCACTACAGCTCTGACCAAGCCCTCTGTCTTCTGGCTAAGCAAACAAAAAACAAAAAAAAAGAGCTCCCTGAGCTTGTCCTTGTACATCACGCTCCAAACCCTGGTGACTACCTACTACTTTCTCCAGATTGTCAGCAAATTTTCTTTTACTCATGGTGGAAACTGTGCCTAATACTCCATATGTGGCCTTGGGACTGAATGAATGGGAATAATCACCTCACAACGTGCTGGCTGCACTCTTACTAATGCAGTCAATTATGTAATTAGCCTTCACAGTTGAAAGGGAACATTGGTGAGCCACATTCGCCCACTTTCTGCTGCCGTCTGCTGCACACACAATTAAGTATGAATAAATCCTAAACAGATAGGTCTCTAGCTTAGTCACAGATTTTGATACAATTAGAGAAAATAAGAATTAATCTGCTTATTTTGCTCTGGGACAGTTGATCTGGCAAACTTTTTTGATGCAACGCAATGTAAACCAACAGGTTAAGGAGGAATTCCTTCCTTGTGCATACAAGTGGCCTAAGTGATTCACGTGCTTTGGAGATACAGATTCATGTCTCTCATATATATCAGGGATTTTGAACTTATGCACCTTGAAGTAGAGCACCTCACCTCTTGCCTCCTTCAGGCTAAGACTTTAACACACTGACATGCACTAAATATTTTCCCTTAACAAGATTTTTGAAGAAACAGGAAGTAAAAAAAGGTCTGATGCAGGTAACCTCTGATCCCTACTCTCTACAGCTGTACCCATTTTCTCTCTCAAATGAAAATATAATTGAGCAGTGAGAAATATCCACAAAACTTGAGGGGAGGTAAGTAAATAAAACCCCAAAACCCCAAAAATTGCTTTAGTTCATAGATAAGAAAGTGTGCATGAAAAGGAAAGCTCCAGGAAATGATTCTATTTTTGAGACTTTAGAGGATACAGGTAATTCATTGTGAATTTGAAGAAAATCAAATATCCACTTTGAAAAGAAATTTATTCTTTGAGAAAGTCAAGAAAACAAAGTAAATGTTCGTTCTTTGAATTAGTTCTTTTTCATCAAATGTGTAAGAAAAGCTTAATTAAGTGGGAAACTAGTTGCAAAATACTCCCAAATCCCTTCATTTATTTTCTTTTTTTTTTTCTGCTCTCTTGGACTAGAGACTGACACTACTTTTGACTACAGTGTGATCAAAACAAGAGGGACTTGAGAGAAAGGCTCTCTTCAAAGAAATAGAGGAAAAATCTTTCCCATATTCTGCTAATTTTTCAATTCATCTTGGTGGAAAATTTCCAAGAAAAGTTTAAAGTAAGGAAACAGAGAGGAGCTAAGGAAAAGAATTGCAGTATGGATTAGAATACAGGAAGGGCAAGGGCAGCAAGGAATAGCAGAAGGAAGCTTTTATCGAAAGTGTTTAACTTCATGCAGATTACTCAGAAAATGTCAGCTGTGTACCAGTTCATTCTATGGAATCTAGTCCAAACTAATGAAGAAAACAGATATTTATCTTGGCAGCACATGCCCCTCGACATGAAGTTTGGCTCCAGAGATAGTTGACAGTGGCAGAGCAGGGCTCCAACATCCCCTGAGCACCTGCAGCCTCAGCTGAAGTCAGCAGCCCCTTGCAGAGGTGCTCTTCATCAAACCCTAGCTAATCCTACTTACCGGGAGGGAAGGGACTCTCTCCAAACCATATGCACTTCCACTCTTAACATGCAAAATTTACCATACACATATTTGGATATCAAGTTGCAGTCATGTGCTGTGTGTATTGCTGTATAAGCTTTCAAAATAGCTGTAGAGCTGGTCTCTACAGTGTATCTGAATTACTATTCCTATAAGTACTAGTGGTAACAATAGCTGTGCAATTGATGTGAAAAATATTGTTACTTCTCAATGGTAATCCTATATAAGGAGCTATGAAAAGCTCCAAGAAGCCACCAGTAAGACTTACCAGACATTTCCAGAACTTCTTATACCTCATTTGTGGATTTTCTGCTTAGTGAAAAAAAACGCACTGTGCTTGACTTGCATTGCATAAAAATTGAAATATTTCCCCCATCTTCCCAATGGTTTGATACCAATGTCATGTTTAGGGAACTCAGAGAGTTTCAGGAGATTTCAATCTAAATAACTCTTCCAGCCCCTCCCCTAAATATTTGGCTGTAGACTAGTGGACTATGTCATCCAGGATAATGACAGTAATTCTATGCAAAGAAAGGATAGTGCTTCAGTGAGAAGATCAAAGAAAATGCCAGAATATCCAGCAGGCCAATGCTCAGAACTCCTTAGTAGAAAAAGCAGACAGAGGACAGCTTCTACCTCCAGGGAGATATTCCAGCTCCTTGTCTAATGAAGGAAAGGGGCTGCTGGCTGTGAAGTGGTTAAGATAATTCCTGCACACCAGAGATGTAAGTTCCTCTGGAGCTAAGCACCAAGCCAGTTCAGCATTTTGTCACTAGCTCATTTAGGTGGCTCCTTACTCAAGAAACAGATCCTAAAGAGTTAAGCCCTTTCCATGTGCTGAGGATTGAGAGAACAATGTTCACCCTGTGGGCTCCTTAGGTAGCAGGAAGTGTGAGAGCCAAACCAAGTCCTTTTTCAAGTGTCCTCTCCAGACCTCTACATGGGACAAAAAGCTGCCAATGGCAGCTCTGCTTATCATGAACTGTAAAACTGTCAAGGGCAGTAGTGGTCTCATGAGAGAGGATCATCTCTGCATTTGGCCTGGTAAACAGAAAATCTCTCACCAAGAGGCAATCAACAGTGAGTTTGGCAGACGCTGTGACATGATGAAAGACATGGAAAAAGAACGATCTACACTAACAAAATATGGAGAGAAGGGAGGGGGGAATGAGAAGTCACTATGTACTCAAAGAAAACATTGGTAAGTTGCACTAGCATTATGCATTCATTACGTTCTCAGTTTCTACAGCAATTGGCATAGTATAGATATATCGGATATATAATCTTCATATAGGGGGTAGATGGTAGAGCTCTGATCTCAGTGTGAAAAGGGTACTGTGTCACACAGCTGTAAGTGCCAATGCATCCTGCTGTGCATTGCAATGGCTGTCGCTACGGGGAGGCAGCTAAAGCCCTGGACAAATCCATAGCTCCTGGTATCTGGGATCTCAAAATAAGTTGCCAAGATATATTCTAGGCTTTTGGGTCTGGGCCTTAAGACATCATGATTTCTAGTTTGACTTGAAGGCAGATGCATTTCCATGTCTGGACTATGTCTGACGTGCTGAATGTGTTCATCTAAAACCAGTATTTTTAGGAAAAAATTGTTCCGGAGATTTGGAAGAAGGTCTTTTGCCTGAGTTTTCAATAGCTCATTAACAGGTTTTCAAGCTTTTGCAATGGAACATAGTCATACCAGTAAAACATGTCTCAGAATTTGTCACGCTTCAGAGTAGTTTTTTTTTTTAGAATGCCGTTTTCACCCTGGGCAAACAGCATTTTCTAGAAGGCCAGACACTGTTGACTAAATTAATCTGAGTCAAATAAATTGAGGTTGCAGATGTCGTTGGTTTCAGGTTTTCTAAAATTAACTTTTAAGAAGCTATTTTAGTTCCCACAGCTATGTCACCATGAAAACTCAGTCTTGTATTATAAGCAAAGGAATGCAATTCATGCATAAGCCACGTTAGAAATTAAGTTTGAAAAGCAAAAAATAAGATTTATAAAATAATTCCTGGGAAGACTGGGGGTTTCATGTTTCTATGCTGTATCAGCCTTCAATTCTATCTTGATCTTTTAACCTGCCCAATATGTTGGGCAAGAGCAGAATCCTTTATTGTCCTTTATAAAACTGCATACAGTACAAGCTAAACGAGAAAGTAATTGCATTATTTGTATTTTTTTAATAAGACATCTTTCTGCTTTTTCTATCAGTTAGAATCTAGTAAAAGTGTTAGAAACTACTAGTAACTAATTTAAGCCTCTTGAATATGATGAGATAGCTTTAGCCATCATTGCATCTACATCAAATGCAGATTCTATAGCAGGGTTTGCATTGATTTGCTTTGTGACATCAGGTTTTTGATCAGACCTCCCCGTTCAGCCTGTTGAATTCAAGCCTTCAGCTGCGTGTGAGTATCTCCCACATCTCCCTTGTCCCTGGAGGCCAACAGAACCTACCACCCCTGCGCTCAGCTGGGGGAAGGGAGGGGAAGGCTTGTTTTGTTGTTGTTCTATGAAACAAAATAATCTGTGAGAACAGTGTGGTATGAAGTTATCAGCTCAGATCTGCTTCTAACATGGCCAAAGGTTCCACACTCCCTTATAAACCATTTACATAAGAGCTGTTTATGACTTCTCAGCATAGCACATAACCACTTCAAGCCACAGCTCAACCATTAGACTTTACCTCAGCTCAGCAGGTATAGTCAAAACAGCGCTTGGCAGTGTGTCTCTGGGGAAAATGGGGCCTCTGTAAGACACAGTGGTAATTTGGTTGCTTCCCTCATTCACATTTAGTGCTGGCTTCCTTCCACAGAACAGCACAAAAGGGTGCTGTGCTAATTCAGGTGCTCAGATAGGAAATAAAAACCACACTTTCATCACGAGAGAAAGAGAAAAACCCTGTGAGTCTCCCCCTTCCCTGCAGTCTCCCATTCAACACAGCAAAGGCAACCATTTCCAGAAATCAAGCAACATTCAACTTCTATTTTCTTGAAGCTTATACATGTGTATGCACACACAAATCTCTCCTTGAGGATGGTCTGTATGTCCCAAAGCACAGTAGCAAAACAGCAATCTTCAATAATCTGTGTCAAACCTAAGCCTGAGAAGCTGGTACCTGGAAACAGAAAATACCACCAACAACTCAGTGATGAGCAGATCTGCCACACTATCTGACAGGAACAATATTATTGTCTCTGCTCACGCAGCCCAGGAGTTGAAGAAGAAAGAAGCCAGAAAGGAAGGGTCATAACTAGCAGGCGGATCACAGTCCCTCATAAGCGTGAGATCCAAAAAAGGCCTTTGCAGGTTTTCTCTGTGTCATTCTGAAGCCAGATCTGTCTCCCTCACACTCTGCAGAACAGCATCACAGCCTCTCTGTTTTTCTCTAGGAGTGCTAGATGTACATAGTCAGGAGACTGCCCACAGCTCCTGGGACCACAGGGCAAGGAAGGCCCTGCTGGCCAGTTCTGTAGGCAAATGGTGCATCATTGAAACCTGAAGTCAAGGAAGCATCGATTCCATCCTCCCATCTTGTGCTTCACACAGCAAGTGCCCATGGACGTGGCCATCACGGTGCTGAAGGAAAGCTAATGTGCAGGGTCTTGCAGAGAGCCTGTCATCAGTAAGAGGAAGGAGAGAGATGGTCCAAGGAATTTTCCCCACAACTGTCTGAAAAAAAGTACAGCAGTTGCTCCGCTATCTCCATTTGGGATGGCACCCTGTGGCATACCATTCAGAGTCCAGCCAGGGTCTAGGAAACAACAGCGTCCTCTTCGGAGACCTTTGCAGAAACACCATGTTGTGCAGTCATTAACCTAGCTACTTTCAGGATTTATTGGTAACCCCATAGTTTTCCTTCTGAATTTTTTCCAGAAGATTTTTCCAGGAGTAACAAGATGCCTAAGTTTCCTGGGGTTTTCCTCTGCATTTGAAGGGCAGAGTGGCCAAGTATGTTCACAGCAGTTTGTACAAGTTCAAGTTCAAGTCTTGCTTTGGACATGACCAAAGTGTATCTTGGGCCAGGCCTGGCATGACTTTAATAGGCTGCTGACCTCATTTGCCTTAATGTATCCATTTATCCAAGGAATCTATTCCTGGCCAGGGTTAAAGAGTCAGGCCCTGACACGTAACTACTGTAATTGTTAACAGAGCTCTTGACACAATTTCGGCCTATGCCAGCCAGCATTGTCCCAGCACTTCAGGGAATGGGAGAAGTTTTCTTCTTGTGCTGACAAGCAGAACAGACAAGGACACTGTGGTTTTCTGGTGCAATTTGCATGGACAGGGACTGCATGTACTCATACTCTTATACCCAAGATTGAGTTCTAGCTCATTGCAATTTATTGGTGAGCATATTACTGATAGTAACAGGTAGAATGAATGACTTGACTTTGCTCTGATTTTCCCTCTCCTCAGCTCCTATAACTTCATATTTTTCTCCTCCTAAAATTTTCTTCTGTTTTCAGATTTCTCTCCCTAATAGGTTTTACGATAAAAAAAAATGATTAATGCTCCTCATAAAAGCAAAATTAAAAAATCAGTCTCCTTCTGGGTTTTGTCTTTAGACTGACTGCTTGACCTGATGGCACCTGATCCTCTCTATTCTATAATTAGTTGCTAACTAATCATTATCCTCACCACCCTATTATGTTTGTTTGGTAGGGCATCAGCAGATGGGTTATCACGATTTTCTTTCCTGTGAACCTGTCAGTGTAAGACAATCAACATTCTCTTACTTTTGAGAAAATACACGCTCCCTGGGATGTAATGCAAGGACTTCTTTCATCCCCTGTCAATCCTGTTCTCTGACACCTGTCTTACAAGTATTTTGTTCAGTCAAGCTTGGATAGTAGTACAAAATGTTTCCTGAAGAAATGGTATAAATTTTATGGTTGATGATGTAGATTCTTCTATGCCATATCTTAATACATATCCTCATCCCTACCAGAAGAATGTCCTACCTGCAACTTCTGTTCACCTCTGTTTTATTTCAGCACAGATGGTCTTTTTCAGTACTGGCAGATATTTACTGTATCTGACATGCAATGGAACAACAGTGACATCCATCGGCTGAAATAAATCTGTGCTAGAACTCTTCATTACACAAGAATTAATTATTTCAATGGAAAGTGTGTTTGACATAAGTTGTCCTTTTACATTTTTATATGAGCCATAATTATCAATGTTTTAGGAGTATCATAGAAGTTAAGTTTCACATTTTTCCCTCGGGTCTTTTCTGAGAAGTGATCAGTAATCTTGTCTTGCCTAGGAAAAACACCCAGTGACTGTCAGACATCTGTAAATTTAGAGAGAACTCTTTTTTATGGATATTGCAACACTGAAATCTTAAAAGCTCAAGCAAAAACCAAAGATATCTGAAATTATTTGTGAGGTGCATATAAAATTATTTGTGGTTTTTGTAGCTTGGTAGGTACTGTCCAAAGGTGGACCCACACTTTTTTTTATTTTCCCTTCTCCTTGTTTTTTCTTGTCTTCCTTTCACCAGAAGACATTTTCCTTCGTAGCTTCAGTAACTTTTATTTTTCAATCAGTTATACATCAGCCTACAACACGGTCCACCATCCATCTTCTTCCCCATACCCCAATCTTGATGTCATCAGCCACTTCTGTCAGTAGCAACAGTAGCAATATCTTTTTTTTCCTGATAGGATAATAATAATCCACAGGGTTAAAATACAAAATGAAATTGTTACTCCTCACTGAGTCACAGTGAACTGTTAAGGTCAATTAAAATCCAATTCTTAATCTACTTACACAAAGAAACCAGAAAACAGCAAACATAAGTAAATGTTGCAGCCTGCTGCATCAGATACTTTTCAGAAGTTGAGTGTCACATCTTTGTTGTTGATCAAAGCCTCCATGAAAGCAGAAGAAATTACATTTGTTTTGCAGTATCTTTTCTCCACAACCCTGCATTGATTGGTGGAATGACATAATTATTTGTTGTCTAAGACTCCATTACTCTACTTATTATCATGTAGGCTCTAATTATCCTGGCTGGCCTGTCAACCTGTCCCAGAATTTGGTGCAACACTAATTTTCTTCATTCTTTTCTTTGGAAATTCTGTGCTGTTCTAAGATTCACTAAAAATTAAGAAACTGAGAGTAACATCCCAGAGAGTTTTCTGGGCAGCTTTTATAAATTCTTTCTGTACAATTATATTCCCCACAGAAATACCTCTGGTTTACTTTTTTTACTTTTTACTGGTTTTTTTTCTCTTTTTTTAACTTTTTACTTTTTTTTTTAATAGGAAAAAGAAAAGTTTGCAGTAGCTGTACTTCAGTATTCCACAAAATTCTTGTCTTAAATGAAAATTATAACTTCAATCATTTAATAAACAAATATTATTTCTTCTTTTTTCCTCCAGTTGCAGAATATCTCACTGGATAGACCTTTATATCTTGCTTAAAATAATTCTAATTTCTAAACACATCAGACTAGCACAGAGCACCACATTCCCTCCGTTGTTTCGCCTCTGGTTAATGATCACAGTTCTTGAGCACAGTTTATTGTACAGTTTTGAGCAGGCAGTTCATGCCTGAGTACTGCTAAACTGTATTTGGGAGAAGAAGAAGCTGTGCTATTCAAGTCCTTTACCAGGTGACTCTGCTTGATCTGTTTCAGGAGTATCTTTTATGGAAATCTGTGATGACTACTGCGTGATGGAGATGATAAATCACCTGAAAATATTGTTCTTAGAATTTTTAGGGACAATATACTGCATAAAATGACAAAGTGAATTCTCTTTGCAAGTTTCCTTTTTTGTAATTTTTCAATTTCAAAGTTTCTGGGTTTATAATAATTTTACTATTTATCCTTGTTAATCTTTTGACTAAGTTTCCCTACTAATATCTTGTAGCAGTGAAGGTAAAGAAAATGCATAATTATTCCTGCAGCTATTCCAACTTCTGTTCCAGTGTTAGTCTTATTCCCCACAGTGGAACACAGGGATGGAGTTGCTGACTTCTTAAAAAAAGTCATTATAATTCTTATTTTTGCTAAGCCTTTGCTGGATTTTACTGCTTTAGCTTTTATTTTCATAAGAAATTTTACTGCTTCTTTCCTGGTGTTTTTTGAGGAATTGACATCTGCTTTATCTTGCAATAATTTTTTTCTTGTTCTCCCTCAATAGACAAAATTAAATGCTACCTCATTTACTCTAGTATTGGTTTGTCTTGAAACTGGAAATAACAACTGAGGTTTGTACGGGATACTGTTAATAAATAGTACAACATATCTATCTGAAGTATGAAAGCTGGTGTAAGACTTGCTGAGAAATACAAGCTGAGAAAAAAAAAATTGGCTATTATTTATAAAAGCATCTGGAACACGCTTATTTTTAACATAGGATTTTTGAAGTTTTTATTTGGTGTTTGATTCTAACAATATGCTGTGAGTTTCACACCAGCAATTAAAGATTTTCCACTTAAATCCTGTCAACTGCTCACATGTAGTCAGCAAGTTCAGCTAAAAGAAGAAAAGTGCAAAGCACGCCGTGTGAAATGACCCATTATGCCAAAATGACCTTCCAGAAGATATAAAATGAACGTCCTATTTACTCACTTCACACAGATAAGATTGAAGGGTCTACATTATTAAGTAGGAGGCTTGAAGAAACTGATAAAGTAGAAGCACAGAAACAAGTTAAAATTTAAGGATTTACTGCTTTCATTTTGGAAATATTTTTCTTTTCTAGAGAGTTGTGTTATGGTGTGTGTCACTTTTAAAAGAAATCTGGAAAGTTAAAACAGAATCCTTAGATGTCTGTAGAGACAGGCTGAAGCTTTTTGAGATGTGGGTCAGGAGGAGCAGTTTTGTGAATAGCACCTATTCCTTCAGAAAATACTGACTGCTATTCAAAACAAAATGTTCTGCTCAAACCTATTTGTTTAGATCTACAAGGATCCTGGCTGGTATCAGTTAGGAGTGTAACAGAAACATAGATGTATCTCCCGCTGTTATTTTAACTCAAGAGACATGCCAAAGAAATCAATGATCTGCAGAGCACTATTTGTATGATTGTCTTCCTTGTGAAGACGTCTGCTGTAAATGTTGGTTTAAAACTGTCAGTGAGAGCATTACTCCGAGAGGCACAGATGATGAGCAGTGTCCTCCTGCTGACCATATACAAACTACATGGATGACACTTGAACCTGGTGTGAACCTGGATGTGGCTGAGGAGGTTTACAAAGTACAGACATACTGGAAGTGAAATCACTGTCATAGTACCTCCTCTGGAATTTATTTATTTGGCACCAAAATCAACAGGCTGCTTGATTAAGGAAACAATATTCCTAACAAAAGTCATCCTCCAGATAAATCGTTCTAATCATTCTGATCAAAGCTGAATCATTCCAGCTTTACATCTTCACTTGAGAATGCATGTTAGTAACACACTTAAGGCACGTAGCAGTGAAAGATAAGTGGTGTGGGCAATAAGAGTTCTTTGGGTCTACTTGCACAAAGCTTTTTTACCGTGTTTAACAAAATGTGCAGAGTTCCAGCAGGCAGAACATTTTCATGTAGTCCCGTGCTCTACCCTCCGTTACAAGTGCAGACACAGACCTCCCCAGACTCCAGCACCATCAGACTCAGGAGGAGATAAATGTGTCCTCAAGCACTTCAGCAGGAATGCTTTTCTGAATCAGAGCCAGAGAGAGCAGCCAATATCTCCAAGGAATCTGAGGAAACTCTCTCCTAGTTAAGAGAAATGTGCTTTTAAGCGATTTTTAATTTCCCTGATGCTTTCTTTCACTCATCTATTTTCTACTTAGCAGGATGTCAGAATGACAACAAGATTTTTATTTAATGTGCTCATCTAATCCCTCTGATCTCTCAGACTACATTACTAATCTCTGGTATGAGGAAAAACAATAACTTTTCCAGCAACTGGATGCACTAAGATAAGCTCATGCAACAGAACAAGGGAAAAAACACAGATGTTTTCTAAACTACATTCAAGTGTCAAAAAGGTGGGAAAAGACATCTGGTTTGATATACAGAAGTAATATTTTATGATCTCTCTTTAACTGAAGCAATTAACAAGTGTTTAACACTCCCTGTAGCTACACACTTAAAAGCTTTTCTTCAATACTTGGTATTGATTTTCTTGTTCTACCCTTTTTACATGGGATGATAAAAGCAGGATCTTTATTTTTGCTGTACACCACCTTTTGCCCTATCTTCGCAATGCTCTCTACAACATGAGGGAGTGCCATTACTAGAACAAAGAAAGACAACATCCTTAATGTATTTAATAGTTACATACACCACTGAGGAAAAAATTATGGGTGAGAATCGTGAAGCAATTAAAGGAAAAAAATCTGATGCACAATAAACTTCCAAGATTAGAAATCAAGTAACATTATCTCATTGCTATTTTCTACCAGTATGACCATGAACAAAGAACCTGACAGGGTTTACAGAGCTCAATGAAAAGGTTTCTTGCAGGGCTCAGCAAATACTGAACTGGATTTTTGGGCATTGGAAAGGCTGAACAGGACCGAGCACCTATTACAGTTTTCAGTCCAGATCCTCAAAGAGCATCTAGGAATAAAATTCCTACCAGATCCCTGTGGGAATGAGGAATCAGAAGAAGCAATATATTAAAAATTTTTTCTGATCCAAGGCACAGATAATTTAATCTGCCAGGGAAGAGATAAGGATTTACTTCAGGAAATCTAAATGCACGGAGAGAACTGCAGGACAGGTTGTCTAATGGTCAGAGCTTTCAGCTGCAGAAAGCACAAACAAAGCATCTCCCTTACCTTAAGGGCATACTTTTCGTTCTCCAGTGTTTATCACTTTGCTGGTTCATCATCACCAGTTACTTTGGAGAACTAGGCTTGGGGACTTCCACATGATGAAACTATGAAAGAGGCCAGAGCTGTTTCATTTCATCTGGTGCAAAAGTGGGTAGGAGTAAGTACTTGAAGGAAAAAAGGAAAAGAACAAGCACTCCTCTCCTTTATATACCCTTCTGTTTTTCAGCAATTTATGGCCAAGACAAATCTGTATTTATGACTTCATAGAAGGGAGCTACAATTAATGTGACTAATTGCTTTTAAAGACTGACTTTTTTGCTTTCAAAATGTTCTGTCTTGTGAAGCTCTGCAATGTACTGACATGTATGATGTAAAGTGCATTTCTTTGTTGCAAGCTTGCTGCCATATCTGAAGGCTATTCTTGAACTGTGAGAAGCAGCAAGAAGTAGCATGGGAAAGGTGAATCGGCTTCACTATCTCCACTATCTTTTTCATTAGCTGTGATGGATGCACTCCTGTTAGAACTAACTCCACTTTGGTCCAAGCTGATGCTTAGCAAATAGGCTAGATCAAAATCCATCCTATTGTGTGAGGTTATCGCCAACAATGTAGCACCAACAAAATAAAAAAAAGAATTTTTTTGTTGGAGACTGGACTGATAAGTTGACAAAACAGCATTAACACAGTAGAAAATATGACTAAAAACCAAGCATTTTATTCCATAAATGCCTGCACCCACGGGCCTGTTGACCTGGCTGCATGGAAGTGATCTCCTTGTGAGCAGGGACACCACTTATGATTATGCCCCAAGGCTGAGATCCCTTACATGACACCAGACATCAGTGCGTTGGTAAGTGACATTTATGAGCATGCATATCACATTTAAAATGTGCAGAGTAAGCATACACAATAATATTTGTATCCCAAATTTAAAATGTATCAAATAGAAGAGTATTGACTGCCAAAAAACCTGTACTTATTGAATATTTAGTGTACCTAAATTTACTGATTAGAGTGCAATTAAATTACTAGATCAGTTCTGAGTGCTCTTTCAACATTACCTGCCCTGAATGAGAATCCTAGACTCCCTATTGTGTCACTACAGTCTCCATAGCACAGATCTCAGCTCAGCAGTTTTGTTAATCACACCTCAGATGCTTATTTCTAGAAGGCTTCTTAAAGGCCCACTCCAGCAGAGCCTGAAGAAACAAAACCCTGCTGTGTGCTGCCCTGCCCTCTGACCGTGCAGCACAGTCTGTCACTACCAGCCAGCAGCCAAAATGTAACTGCAGCTGTGGCACACTCAGTGCCAGCCACCCATTAACAAGCAGACACAGATTTGAGCAAATCTTTCACCTAACTCAGATATACCTAACTTAGATAAACCCAAGCCTTGCACTCAGCACGTCATTTGATAAGAGGTATAGGCACATCTCCTGTCAAATGCCACTTCCTTGACATTTCTGTCCCCACTGAGAGGTTCTGCTCATGAGCATACCAGAACACCATTCACTGTAAACAAGGACCAGCATTATTTACACTGATATAACAGACATCAAAGTGCAGCCTTCCCACACACTGCCAAAGTAGAGATATGGTGTGGTTTATTTTTTCTGGTGTCAACTCTTTGGAGTCAATTAGAGTCATTGTTGTTTGCAGATGTCAGAAAAAATAAAGGCTGAATGAGAATGTTTGACAAGGTCATAGGAAAGTTGATGATTTTCATGCTGATGCATTTTCATGCCTAGGAAGAAGTATGTCTTTATTCCACAACGAAAGCCCTGTCATCATATAAGCCTGTGTGATGGCTGATATGATGAAGATGCAGAGGTTGCTGATGACTGCAGAAGGATGTGAACACAAGGATGGAAAGAAGAAAGTCAATTACACAAACCCAAGGGAGTTCAAAAAGGGCAAGGAATTGAAAGCAGTTTGTGCATGTTTACTCATACAGAACATTTTTAAGGAAAAAGTCATTTTTCAGCAGATAAACTGAAAATTCTGGCAATGGAAGGCTGGTTTTTTTCAAGCCTGTTTCTCCTCCTACTCCAGTCACACAACCAGCTATGGTAAAGAGGTTTTAGGAGATTGGCACTAGGGCTTCCTGTATTAAGTGAAAAAAAGCTCTTCCATTGACATTAGAGGTTAAAGATTTAGTTCACAGGGTGATAGTACTGGCCAGGTTCTTTGCCCTTGCAACTTCACCAACAGGCGTTCATACAGTCTGTCTACACTATGAACTCCCGTCCTCTGCTCATGTGAACTCTTACACCCACACAGTGAGTGGAGGAAATGATTAACACATCGGCAATAACTATTTTTCTGGTAATTTCTCATTTTATGAGTTGGAAGAAAGCAACTCAGCCCCCTGCAGCATAAGGGTTAAATCTTACACAAAGGTAAGACTTCCTTTAGAGGAAGCATCTCACTTTAACTTCAACCTAACAAATTTCAGCCTCCTTATGTGAAGCATAGGAGGAGACTAATGACTAAAAGTTACATTTGTGGGAAGCATAACCATAGAGAAATCAAGTTCCAGTCTTGCTTTCACTGAATGTTAAGAAGAAAATAGTTCTTAAACTTTAAAAAAAACCAAACTGAAAGGGGCAACTGTGATCACTCTCAATCATGTTCTTACAGAGTAACAGGGATGATTCCCTCAGCTCAGACTCAACAAGGTGAGTACATTCAGCATAAAATCTTTGAGACTGACACATAGAACAGAGCCTGTTGAGGGTTCCCAACTGAGAAGCAAAATTTAGGGTCAGAGTAGGAACATATATCAATCTGGACATTATGAGAAAAAAAAAAATCTTCCTACGAACTTTGGTGGTACAATACACGGGAAGAAGATGGAAAAGTTATGAAGGCACTTCAACTTTAGTAGCAGCCAAAGGCAAATATCATCTGTAGAAATGTAATGGGGTATGATGAAAACAGAAGTAAACCAAGAGTCCGAAATACTAGTGAGGTTTCCCTGAATGTTTCTTTACGTGCTATTGATTTAAGACTACGGGTTTTTTCATTTATTTGCTTTTAATTATCTCACAGATCTCCAAGAAGAAGAGCAAGACCCCAAAATGTTTAAAAGAAAAAAATTTCCCTTAACAAGACAATGGACATTGGATGTTTCACACCAATTATTATGGGAAATTACTACAGACACATGGCACACGAGGTCTGAACCCAGCACAAGCCAGACAAGCATGGTGGCATTCAGTCATTGAGACAACCAGTTTCCCCATAAAAAGTATTTTTGTTATTTCTTACTGGAATTTGCTCCCCACCCCACTAGCCCTGCAAATCCCGTTATTACTTGAGAATCAGGGCATATTGCCAGGCCAACTTTCCCAGGCTTTCCTAAGAGAGTTCTTGCTCTCTTTGTGTCCTAACAAGCAGAAGATAAAGTGTTTCTGCTTAAAACAATTAACAACAAGGTGTTTTTATTATTATTGTTTTAAAGCTTAAAGCTATCAAAACAAAGTCAGGAGTGGATTTATTTTTTTTTAATTTAAGAAAGCTTTACTTAAACAGACACTGAGGAATGCTGTTCTCCATAGAGTTTACACGGGAGGTCAGAGTACATGACAGCCAAACATTTTGACTTTTGCTTTTACAAACCTCAGAGAGCCATATCAAACTTACTGCTAACACCAGTGATGGCCAGAGCAGAGGGTTCCTGCCCAACTGCTTGATTTCAAACACATAAATTACCTGAGACTGGTGCTTTGCTGCTCCCACCCTACCCCATTCCTAGTTAGATTGTACTCATCTGATTATTAACTACATAAACTATTCCACTGTGAACTACCATATGTGTTATCCATGACAGGGCCATGTCACTCAAGAGGAAAGTTCTCTATCCACAGTTAACACTGACAAATGAAGTATGCTGCTTATTAATCTTCTTAGGAAAGTGCTGTATTAAAAAAACCCAACCAAACACACAGAACTCCTCAACAAACAAACAAAAGAACTCCCATAACTTCTCCAGTAAAATTTAAAAAAAAAATTTTTTTAAAGTTTGCAATTACCAAACTGGTTGAACGGATGCCTGTGCCATTATTTTGTGCACCAACAGAAACCAGAGAATATGCAGTAGCAAACTTGTAGCAAAAAAATCTTGTCAGTCCTCTGATTAAAATCCCACTGTAATAGGATGTGTTATCTTCAGGACCAACCTTCAGAATAGCAGAGTCAATTACTTATTTGGCAGTTAGCAGCACACTTTGTAATTCATCTATTAAGTAAAAACTAAACTCTGACCTAGAGCGAAAATGGGCCTGAGAGAAAAAGCAATTCTTGGGAACTCCCATTTGTAATATGTTAGTTGTATGACTTAAATAGTTTATCCTCACTGGATTCTAGCATTTCAAGATGCACTGCTATCAGCTCAGACTGCTGTGAAACTTGCCATGCTGATTTAATCACCCCTCTACTGTGTGATCTGTTGAAGACATTGCATCATCTCTCACTGCCCTTTGAAGGCATGCAATGTAGCAAGATCTTTCAAGAACTCTTCCAAACATATTCTACTGACTCAGATCTGCAGAGCTGACCATTAAGTAACCATCCAGGTTACAGCTGTTGACCAAGCAAAGAGCAAGAGCTGCCTTTAGAATCACAGGGATTTTTTTGCAAAATCAATTTCAGAAGCTGAAAGTGCTTAAATATTTGTTGTTTTCTGGTAACTGTGTTCTCTTTTTATAACATTCTAATATAGAAGCTGATAAACATGTTAAAGAGTCTAAATAAAATACTTTGTTATAATTAAGATTATTAACTGTCTTAAGTTTTCTTTTTTAACCTAAACTCCAAACTGTCATGTAAAGAACTGAATTTAGCAGAAAGTTTAAAATTTAAAAAACTTTTGAAAGTAATTATCATCTCGACTATAACTTTGGGTGAAATGCTGAAAGTACATTATGTCCAAATAGAAATTTACTAGTGTCGTCTGTTACAAACCCTTGTAGCTCACCTGAATTATTTCCTTTCCACCTTAGGTTGCTGGAAGCACCCATGCTTTTTCCTGTTATTTTCTAACAGTGCAAGTGAGCAACATGGATTACAATTTGGTTACTGAGGGTAGTCCCTATGCCCCATGATGAAATTCTCTCTCTTGGCTATTTCACATTTGTTGGACAGCAAACTACAGGAACTTCAAACTACAGAAGATCTTACAGTTTATTCTCATTAGAGTCTTTTGGTCCAGGGACTTGAGATTTGCTGTTGCACACTAGAAATCGTTCCCAGTTCTCAAGCCTGCTGACTCACTCATTTAAACTGAATCATATCCAGTGGTTCCAACTGGTTTTTGCATTTTGTATACATTGCCTTTGAGACAATTTTTCAAGCATTCTGTACAATGAAAACAATTACTACTACTTGTGAACGTGGCCTAGATGCACATTTGCCTTACTTGTCCACTATTATTTCCTTTCTGTAAACCAGGCTTATTTGAATGCATGAAAAATTTTGCATCTTAATTCTATTATGAGAAAGAACATCCCATCCTTTTCCCTCCTCCCCCCTTTTTTTTTTTAAGGCTATCCAGTCAATTGCGTTGCAAAAACACTGTGGGGTGTCACCACCTTTTGTGAAAAACTTGGAGGTTGAATGTTAATACAAAGAGTAGCTGCAGCAACAAATGGAACCTGACAAGGCTGTCTGCAGAGCATCATTACCTAGGCATCCAAATCCCTAATTTCTCCACTGGTCTTCCCAAGCAGGTCCTGCCAGATGTGCCAAACTGTGAGGAGTGAGCGGTCTATGCTTTTTGGAAGTTCACAGTGGAGGTAACAACAGGCTAAAAAACATACTTTCCACACTTTTGCCGCCTCAGCCTAATGGGATCATGGTTAAAAGGCTCTCCATGTTCTGTGCTTTCTTCTCCAAATGAGTACAGGAGAAAAAGTTTGTGAGAGAAAAAGACCACATTGTTGATAACATTGTCTTTTAAGGACATTTTCTACTGGTGGGATATTCACTGCTCAGGTGGGACCACCTTTTGTGTTCTGCCAATGAATTCAGCTGGAAATGTTGGAGAATCTAAGCTGAAGCAGGTGACACGAATAAGTTTGTCCAGAGATCAGGAGATCAGAATTTCCTTCCTTTGTCGTATTGGAGAGAAAAACAGCTTGCTGTTTCTGATAATATTTGTAAGAAGTCTACTTTGGAAAAGAAAGAATTTCCCCCAAGATTTGTTCTTTCAGGATATTGCCCAGTTCTCTTCTGGCCAACATTAACCCTATTGCACAAAACTCAATATTTACAATACCACATGAGTCTCTGATGTAATGCTTTACATCACCATCACTCACTTCAATGTTCTTGATCAAAGTCATGGTAAAGGAAATTGACTAAACCATGAAGACCAGACAGAACGCATCTTACTGAGCCATTCCCTTTCCTGTGCATGAAAATCCACAGGTTTCCAGCTCAGTAGTTTTATCTGTCTAAATTCCTGGCACATATGCTTTCACAAAGAGATGGAAAACACAGAACGGATTCTTTTACATTGCAGACACAATTCAAGGGGTGGGGAACTTAGAACCCTCTTCCCAGTCTTAGAGGTGTATCAATGAACCTGATTTCCATAGACATGCCAAAATATGTCAATACAGGCAATTAGTCAACTATTTCAGACATAATTCACAAATTTTCATTCTTCTCTTTCCTTCACAGAGATACCTCTTCAATAACAATTTCCCCCTTCTAGCATGGAAATCCATTCCCAGGGAATTAAGGGAAACAAATTACTGTCTATTACGATGTTGCAACTCCTAACCACAGGGTTCAGCATTAAGAAGTAAAGAACAATTATTGGAACATTAGGGCTTAACTAAACATTTCAGTATTTGGCAGGGCATACTCTGAACCAACAAGGAAACAGACAGTCATGCATGTGTGTGCTCACCCTTGTTAGCCAAAAAATGTAATTGGAACAGTGTTTAAGGACTTTGAATTTTACTAACATTACCCAGATTTTTAGCAGAAGCGCTGTGATACTAAAATGAAGCACTTCAAAAACATTTTGGGTTGTTTTTATTTTTTAGTCATTTATTGTTAAAGCACATGGTAGTATAGAATTAATCCTTTGCATGGGTCTCCACAAGGATTCCTGAGATTTTCTGACTAACCAGATCTTTATCAGTTACTGTGAAAACCATGCTCATTGAAAAACAGGAGTGCTGACCCAGAGACCCCCTGATGTCTCCACACTGAACACAGCATCTGAAAGCCTACAATATTGAAGCTATACAACCCATTTGCAGGATTTGGAGGTCAGCCTGCACTCTCGGTCACCCCAGATTATGCCAAGCTCCAGAAGTCAATTCAAGTTTTCTCAAGAGAAGGGACAAACTTTTGCTTGAATGAAAAATTCGGTGCCTCTTAAAAAACTGAAATGTGTTTTCTTTTGGATATGAGAGGTCAGGGCTCTCAGAAAATAAATCAATTTTGAAACCATAGACATTAAGACTACACAAGGCTTGGAGTCGTCAAAATAGGAGAGCAATTAATCTACAAGATGTGACATTTCCATATTGAAAAAATATGTAAATATGTAAAATACAACAGAAAAAAATCTCATCCCCGTTACTGTACTCTTCATGTGTTATCAAGTTTCCCACCTTTTTAAAATTTAACCATCCATATGGTTAGCACAGGCTAGAGATCATTAGCCAGCAGCCACTGTGTTTCAGATCTGAAGAGCAGATGACACTTCTCAGAAGGAGTCGCTGGCCCTGCAGCACTGTCACCCTCTTGGGAGACACAATCCTCTTTCTGCAGCCTGACTTCATGGCATGGAACATATTTCTAATACCCCCTGCCTTCTTATTATGAAAAACAGACCTTGAGGGCTTCCCAGCTCCTGCCTTCTCTGACATGGTGTCACAGACAGACTGTGACCGAGCCACCGCAAGCCCGAGGCAGAACAAACACTACAGACATACTCCATGCCAAAATCTTTCCTATGTTGCCCATTCAGCAATGGCAAGAAATAGGGTTGAAATGTCACTCATGAGCTGGTCACAGACCAGGCATTCCTGTGCTGACCACAGCTCACCTTCTTCCTTGGAGAAGCTGTACCTCAGCAGCAGAGCCTCAGAGTCCTACCTGCAGTGTCAGCCCTCACACCCTGACCGGCACACCAGCTGCTCTTCTCTTCCTGACCAGGATCCTGCAGGGACAAACCAAGACAGTCTTTCTGGTTTGTCCCACCATGTCCCCTTGTCCAAACTGTATACAAAAATTACTGTAGTATCCCTTTTCTGACCTGCAAGGCATCATCTTCCATCCCAAGCTGAGTCAAACACAGCAGCCCAGTTCCACCATCTACCAATATGATCCTCCTTTTAGATTGGATATTAGGAAGAAATTCTTCACTGTGAGGATGGTGAGGAACTGGAACAGGTTGCCCAGAGAAGCTGTGAATGTCCCATCCTTGGAAACATCCAGGATCAATGTGGACAGGGCTCTGAGCAACCTGGTTGTTGAAGATGTCCCAGCTGACTGCAGGGTGGTTGGACCAGATCACCATTACCATATCTCTTGCAACCCAAACTGTCCTATGATTTTATATAATCAGCAGTGCATTAAATCAACCAGCCTTAAGTAACACTGACACATCTCACTCTACGATATGACCAGATTTTTTTGGTGTCTACCGCACCAAGTGATTAATTGATCAATTAAACCTCTCAAAACAGAGTGTTTCCAATTAGAATAATTAAGAAAACAAACAAAATAACAAAAGAATTCAATAAATAACAGCAAGCCATCACTGGCATTGGTTTGCTGTCCCGATTTTGGTTGAAGACAGAGTATGCTATTTCTCCCACACTGTTTCCAGCAGAGATGTGGTTTACACTGCAAAAGGGTTAGTTAAATCAATTCCCAGGATAGGCATGGCTCTCTGCATTATTTGCCATCAGAACAATACTCCCAAGAAGCAAAGTTTTAAGCACAGATCACATGTTCCACCAGTTTCATCACTAACCTAGGTGATAACTGGAAGACAATCAGATTTACATGGCTTCAGCTAGCTGCAAACTCCTGAGTCCACCAGTTATTCCAAATCTGTTCCAACCTGCTTCAGTGCTCTCAAAGACCAAGGAGCTAATTAATTACAGCATTGTCTTTAGCCAGGCCCCCCTTGCACACCATCACGAGTAGTCACTGGCTGGCTCTAAGTAGTCTAAGAGCAGGTGCTAAAAGCACTCCTGAGAGCCTGAGACTCTGACCACGGTTTGGGGTGAGCACAGCATGAAGCAGCCCATTGCTATCCAGCCCTTCACAAAGCAGCAGCTGAGCCATCTTAATTTACCATGAGGTCTCTTAGAGAAGAGATATCAAAATACCTCCCTGCAATTTGCAAATGAGAACTCGCAACTCAGCTGCCTATACATTAAGGCTGAGCTGACATTTTGGGCATGTAATTTCACCGGTCTCTTCAAGGCATCTCCACAGATGAATCAGAGCACTAATAAAGCATTTTAGAAAGCCAACAGACAGTTTGTTTGAAGTATTAGATAAGCAAACCCTACAGCAGTCCCTGATATTTATCCCTAACCTATTTGACTCATTATCATCCACAACGTAGGATTTATGTTTCCTGGCATTTAAATTACCGTGCTTCCCTTAAATGGTACTTTTCTCGAAAGTGTTAGTTTTTCCTTCTTTTAGTTTATTTATGATAAACTTACTTCTCTTATTATTCTCTTACTTATCATAAACTTATGATAAACTTATTTCTCTCTTCCCCCACTTTTTATTCATGTGGGGATCTCAGACTTCTTTTAACATAATAAAATTCAGCATTTAAAGAGACCTTTTAAAGGGGATTCCAATACATTCAAAAGGTCTAAGATCTCCCACCAGCTCAATTATTCTGTGATTTTATTTATTTTTGTCATGGTCATTTCCATGTCATCTAAATGTCTTTACTCATGCACTAAGCACCATGACTAACATCTGTCACACATTGTTTGTTTTCTTCTCTTTCCCCAGGGGAAGAAGGAGGGGAGGGTCTGGTATTGGCAAAGTGGTTTTCATTTGTTTATTTGTTTGTTTAGCATGCATGTTGCTATGTGTTTACAGTGGAACACACAAGGCCAGAGTAATAGCTTATGGAATCAGAGTGGGAGGTGGAATGTGTATAGAGGTCCTCAGGAACCAGAGGAACCCCTCAGACTGACAGGTAAGCCCTTGCCTCTTTCTTTGTGCAACAGGTGCACAGACGGATATGGGTTTTGCTCCTGAACTTCTTTGTCTCAGGCTTCGGAAGGCTTTGAATGAGAACACACAGACCTTAAACCTGATTCAGAATTCCGCAGGGAACTGGAATGTAGAGTAAGGGATGTCTGGCATGGCCGTGGTATTGCGTGGCTGGGAAGAGCACCATTGTGTTCTGAGGATTCCTGAGCACTGAGGGTTTCGCACACTGTTCAAGGCTAACCAGGATGAGAAAAGGAAAAGGTTTAAAAATTGAACATGAGACAGTATATGGCAAATGAAAATACTCTTTCACTAAGAAAAAGAAAGGAAAAAAGACTGTCTATTACAAGCTATTAATGCTGATTTTGTCTGTCTAACATCCTGATCATTTACTGGCTCAAGGAGAGCTTCAGGAAGTTGTTTTTGCTAATCTCTTTTGAGATTATGACTGTCTGAGACTTCCTTTTCTAATAAAATATTTGCTTTAGATCCTTGCACACTTGCAAAACTTCATCCCTGGGGGCCAAAATTTCCCATATCTATGATAAATATTTAGGCAAAATTTCACTCATGAAACATTGAATGAGACAAGAAAGGATATGTTTTGCCCTTGTTAAATGGATGGGCAGCTCTTCTGTGAAAAAGCCCTGGAACTGTAAAGGGACTGCTCAGGAAATTGCTAGATGTTATTTCAGAGAGATTTGCTTGTTTCTGTGAAAACACATGGATATTTGAGAAATTGTAAGCCACTGAAGAATCTCAATTCACGTAAACCCAGTAGTTTCTTAGGTGGCCTTGCAGTCATGTCCTACCAGAACATGCATTCACCATTGCCAAAAGTCAGGAATATAAGGCTGCTCCAAGCTTTTTTGGGCCAAGAAAAAGGAGCAAGGTTCTTTTGTGCACAGGAGAAACTGTCCTCTTCAGTCCTCTTGTCTGAAAAAATGGATGAAGACTCCAATTCAAATGCCTAAATAACATCTAAAGGTGCTAAAACATAAAAATACAGAATTCTTGAGTTTTTACATGGAGGCAAGAAGAGAGAGGATGGGAGACCTGGGTGAAGCTCATAAAAGCCTGAAATGCTTCCAGATGATTAACACAGTATTTAGCTTTATGAGAAAAGGCATTCTTAATAGATCTTCATTATCAGGCAATTGTTTTTATATGCTATTTGCCTAAATTTATAAAAATTCTGGAAAAATTTTTGAATTATGATTGTTGCTTTCAAATTTTTGGTGAAAATGTTGAATGTGACTGAATTCACATCATACCACACTGAGTCCTTGCATAAATAAAGGTCTTTGATCAGGTGATGTATCCACACATTCCTGGAGATGGTAATTTTGTCAATTGTTAATCAATTTATTGTATGCTTCATTAATACTCAACAGGACTTCAAAAAATTGTAATACTATAATACACTCAATAGCTCTGCATCCACGTCGAAAGAAATTTAGGGGTTCCATGGGAAAAATCTCAATTCTGGCTTTCTCTCTTATTTTTTCATCATTTCCAAGTAATTCTTCATTGTTATTATTATTATAGTTTGCCATGCCGTATTAAGCAACAATAGGGAAGTAATTATCTTTCATTTCCTTTCAATAGAGAGTGAATTCCTTAAAATCCTGTCTTTACCTTTTTTCTTTTGTTGGTTTCTCAATAAGCACAGAAGAAAAAAAATAGATTTTTATAACCCTTTTAAGATTATAACTCTGACAAGTGCATATTATTGTCAGTCTTGACCTTGGTAGGCAGGCTATGAAATGTTTGTTAAGTTTAATTTATAGTTGACAAAAGAAAACCCTGGTTTTTACTACTACAAACCCATAATGAAACATTTTCTTGTTCTGCCATGCATGTAAGTATCTGACTTGAAAAATCCTGGAAAGTGTTTTCAAAATAGCATGGACCAAAATACTCCTTAAATACCATCAACCAACCTTATGAAGACTTTGGATTAAGAAAAGCAAGGAAAACCAAGGTTTTCTCATTTACCCTGAGAAATTTTCTCTTCTTTTTCTGTAGACCATCTTCAGATAGAACACCAATAACATTTTAAAGACTAAAGAGATGAAAAAAAAGGAAGTGTAATTTAAAAAAGAAGTGTGTCTTGGCATTCAGGAAGGGTGAGGTAAGCTACAGAAAGACAGAAGAGGTGAAGGAGCTGCTGGAACCCCTGATGAACAGCAAGGGGAGAGATATAAAATAAGGAGCAGGCAGTCAGGAGGTCAGAAGGAAACTCAAGAACAGCCTGTTGTAGTTCTGAGGCTTGGTTTAGAGACCTCCAGGAATTTAGAACAAGGCTGATGGGACCTCAACTGCTGGACCTTCTCTATTCCTTCAACTTAACAAATACAGCACTGGTAGGAATGGTAGCAAGTGGCAGACATAGTGATTAAAGGTGTGAATTCAATAGAGGTAAAAATAATAATTCAAATCCAAGGACTGAGGATGCTGTTGAATAAGCAGATGTGATTATCAATGGGCTTGGTTAGGCATGTCCTTGGTAGCTCTTGAAATGCTTCAATTGTTCTCTAAGGCCGTATCGAAATTGTGCCTTACTAAACTGTTTAGCTGAAGTTCTCATTTCCAAACCTGCAGCATGGGTATACAACCAGGCAAGAGCCATACTGCATGAACTCACGCAATAACACATGGTTTAGACATACTGTGTTTGTTTTTGGTTCCCACTCATTCGTTGTTTACAACAATTTGTGTTCTATCATCACTCCAGAGTGATTTTCAGAAGAGTCATTGTAGGAATTACTTGTAAAATAACTATTTATGTCTTTAATGACCTGTTCCAGCAGTCAATATCCAGTTACATGAAATGCCCAAAGAAAATGAAGTACAGGCATTCCAAGGTTCACTTTCACAGCCTAGGCCATGGTATGAGCTACTAGTGCCCTTTGGGCGATAATCCTCTGGATTTCCATTCCAAGGTTTATCATAGGTTATCAAATCACACTGACTTGATGACTCAAAAATCATCATTCAAAAATGAGAACATATTTTTCCTGACATTTCCCTGAGTTACTTCCACCCTTAAAAATTTCTGATATCACTGAAGCCACATTTAAACTACATCACATTTGAAATTATAAAATTAATTACTGATTGTGTTTTCTGTGGAAAATTTTGGAATATTCTTATTTATCATGTTATTTTACCCGCATAACACATAGCAAAAGGGTGTTGGTCTTTATTACAAATTTGTCCCCAAAAAATGTGAAGCTGTTTGTACAACACTTCAGAAAAAAAAGTTTTCTCTGTTCTAGAGATTTAGAAAAGATAGAATTATTACTATTTTTTTATTATAATAATAATTAGAGAAGATTTATATGCATTTTTCTGATTTCTCAGCTTTTAACAAAAGTTACTGAGTGAAACATTTTTTACTTTGTAAAAAACATTGTAAGTATTCCCAAGTTTTGGAGGCAAAACATATAATGCATTATCTGAGATACTATCTCCAAGAGCAATGAGAAGTTATTGACCTGATCAGAAATAACGATCATAAATATAATTTGTACAACTGGAAATAGAAAATATAGATTTAATACTTCGTTATAAGAAGGTGAGAACAATGCAAGCTTTCCACCATGTTGGTGATACCATGGCTACTTGCTGGGATGCTGTATATTGTTTTAGATAAAAACCATGAATAAAGGTGAATATCATCTCCATGTTTTGTGCATTTCTAGACTAATTTCATACTTTTCAAAAGTAATTTTAAATAAGAATTTTCAAAGCTGAACAATTGCCAAACATTGGTGGAACATGATTAAAACTGGAACCAGTGGAGTCACTAAGGTTTCTTGCACTAGAAATGCAGGGGTTTGAAAGAGTAGCCGTAATAGAAGAGATCTTCTTAAATTTGATTCGATGGGAAATGCTGCCAAGGACCCAGTTCTATGTTCCATCTTGCTTTAATTGTAGATCACACTTCTGAAAAGACACAAATAGTCAGCAAACCAAAGTGTTCTTATTGGCACACTTAACAGTCACGTTTTCTTTTTAGTTTAGTAACTACTAGAAAAAGAGACCATAGAAACATAGGGCATCTGTAACAAATGTTCTTTTAAAATATTTATGATTTGAGCATTCAGAACTCAGGGTGATATTTTAGTTGCATGCAAAGTGTTGATTTTAAAATTATTACAATGACAGCAGCATGCTAACATAGCCATGTTTGTATTGTTTCTTACTCCAAAGCAATCTAGCCTTTATTTCACCATCTGCTTAGAAAGCACAAGCTAAAAATATATTGGATATTTTCTCTGTCCTGTGATCATCTTATAAATTGCTTCTATACAAACAGCCACACCTACACCCATGCTTCTCAGTTATCACTGTCATGATTAAATGTCATGGTAATGTAAAACACATCTTGTGGCAAACATCAGAAATACTGTTGGTTTCTTTTGCTTATACTCACAAAACCCACTCTTGATCTGCTTGTTTTATTCAGAATGGGAGTAGTCCTATTCATTCCCAAATTGGACCTCAGTGTGTAAACTCCTGAAGATCCATGGTAATTAAAAATGGTAAGAAATACTGATAAGAAAATTATAAATAAACATGTATACTCTGCATTGTTCCTATTGGCATCATATGAAAGAAATTACACTGTAGAGAGAATGACTGAGAAGCTAGAAAGCTTGTTCATACAAAAGGAAAAACCTCATCCTTCCCCTTCTTATACTGGATAGAACAAAAGATACCAAAATACATTAAAATAGTAACCCTTACTTTCAAGGGACATAATCAGATATGTATCTGACTGGAAAAAACTGTTCTGTTACAGAGCTGAAACTGCATTTAACTCCAGCAATACTGCAAAATTTTGTGAAGTGTAATCAAATGAAAGACATACATTCACAAAACCTAAAGTTCTTCTTTTTCTAACAAGAGTGGGGCATCACACAGAATTAAATTACAAGCATTTGTTTGACTAAACGAAAATTTATTTATATTCTAGGGATTATCGCAACCTTTTCCCAACTCATTTGGCATTACTAATATCCTGTGGAAATAATATTCAGGTTTTAAGAGTTAGTATGCTCATGAGCCCTAGCTAAATAGGACTGAGAGGGTTGCTATTACAACAGAGTATTTTGCAGAAAAGAAAAATAAAGTACTTGTAGAAGTTATCATGTTAAATCTTCCCCTTACAAAGAAGACCTGAGACCTTCTCCTAAAATTATAAATACTTGGTTTGGTGTGCTGATAACTTTATTAAAATCTGTAAAGCAATTATCAGCAATATAAACTGCAGTGTTAGATAAAATACTTCTAACTGTATCATCTGTTGCACATATCTCAAAATTCCAAGCCAGACATCCTAAAATAAAGATCCATATATAGTATTTAAAATTTGAAGTTTATCCTTTTTTAACATGTCTTACATAACATCTTCAAACTTTTACTTTGCAAATATAAGCGCTAAAAATCCATTTATTTTTTGATGAAGACATACTTTCAAAGACAAAGATTCAGGCCTATGAATTTTGGATTTAAAATGCAGTAGTCAAAGACTGACAATAAATAGAGTTTGGGAACTTAAAGTGTCAATTTGAATTCTACTGCAAATGTGTACAGAAATGTCATACTTTTGACAGAAATTTCTGGCCCAAAAGACATGATTTAAAGACTGTCTTCTTCTGAGTTACTGACTCTGTGGATATTCTCTTATGAGTACCAGTGAAACACTGACAGCTATGCCAGAGAAATGAACCTGAGTGATGTTTTGGCTTCTTTCACACTATTATCCCAGTAATATATTAATTCACCAAACTCACAAAAATCACAACCAAAACTGGGTTGTGATCATCCAGACTTCTGTAACACGACCAATTAAGATACCACGAGACTGCCACAGAGCTTGAAATTCTGTAGAAACACAAAACGCTACTGACTCCAGATGGTGGTGAGACCGAGCTGTGGCTGCACATAATGACAAGAAATTTCTTTTTAATCCTTTCCAAACTGAATCCTGGATACCAAATGGGTCTGGATATGTGTATGTACATATTTGAATAAAGCATCGATATGCCCTGAACCACTGAAGACAACACCATTTTGATCATGTTTTTCCCTTTATATTCAGTAGCACTAATGTAGTGGCATGTTTCTATCAGCTCAAGACTAGGTTCAGGCTTCTTCTCCCGCATGGAAAAATCTGTCCTGTTTAAAATGGAACACTCTTGCTTTAGGTGCTGCTTCATGCGCATTTCATCATGCCACTTCAAAGAACTGAAATGTCTTTTCTGAACCTTTTTTCAAGGGGATTTATGTCATCAGTTAATGACAAATAGTCCCCCCTCACACCAGCAAAACACCAGTTTTGCTATTAGACTAACTAGAGTAACATCACGTTAGGTGCCTAATGATCTGGAAATACATTCACTTTGTACTCCACTTGCAATGCAAACATTAAACAGCCACCCAGACCCATACTTTTAGACAGGCATTTATCAAAATCAATCTTAAGCGGAGATTAAACATTATTTATTTCAGCCTTATTAGATACTGTCTGTTTTCTTATTTCTGTTGTTACTTAGCTCCTAGACAAAACAATATGACCTCTAAGTTAATGGGCAAATGAGTAAGTGGTAAGTGGATTTAAAAACAGTAGGAAGTACCTGGAGAAAGGGAAAACACTGTAACTCAGACATTACTTAATGAAACTAAAAGCCATGTAATCTGCTTGAACCAAAGCTTATAACTCAGATGGCTTTTAAAAAAAGGAAAAAGGAAGAGAAAAACTGAAACAGAGTTCTGGGGCAGTTATGACACCTCTTGAAGAAAAAAAGAGTCAGCATATCAGGGAATAAACAGACTGATTCAGTGAGTTGTCATGGCACACAGAACATGATGATTAAAGCCCCTGAAGTTATTGGAAGAAGTTTTCCAGGTGTGATGCTCATCAGCTATTGCTCAAGCTGGGAATTAGTTAACAGTGTGCTGAAATACTCTTTTCCATCTCATCAAATATTTACCTTCCTGAAGTTCACTTGCCCCCACCATCTGTGCTTATGTAAGCAGACAATGCTTGCACAGCTATCCCAGTGTGAGGGTTTCCACTGTTCCTATTTCCTAGTTTAGATAAACAGATTTTTCATCCTCACTGTCACACATTCAGCAGTCCTAATTCCTCATGGGTTATGCCATGGGTTAAGCTTTAAGGGCCAGAACTGTCTGTCTCCTCTATCCATGTGCCGCAAAGTCCTTCCTATATTAACTTAGTGTTAACAGTTATTAACTTAGTTAACAGTGTATTAACTTAGTGTTAATAGGGCCACAATTTGGGGATTGAATCTGGGGTTCTAGTTGCATGCATCCAGCGACATCAGGATGGTTTACTGTTGTAGATATGTGGGAATTGTTTCAGAAAACCAACCACTGCTTTAGACCATTTTGGCTTCTTTAGCAGAGTAAGCTGTCAATGCAGAAAGTTACCAACCATCAAGTTCAGAGAGGTTTCCATGTTTGTCACATCATAATCATTGCACAGACATACATGGACTCGGGGACATGGATGCAGAAGTTTCTACATTCAAAGGTCTGTACAGAAAAAAAATTTGGAACACTCCTGTCCGATGATGCCTTAGGATTTTAGCTTTTATCTTTTTTCATATATTTGTAATTCTGCAATTCTTTAGTGTGTGACTCTAAACTCCGTATAGACTGTTAATTACTGTTCTCCTGTTTACCTTAGTCCTTGACTGTGTCAGGCCCCAAGAAATGTAAACAAAAGTGAGTTGAGGGGGAGCAAACTTGAGGTAAATGACTTCATTACCTGAAGCTGTAATTGGAGGATTAACCCCTGATATGCAAATGGACCAAACTTATGAAAGTATGAAAACCCGTGACCCGTCGTCCATTCTTGGGTGTAGCCCCTGGGTGGGCTTTGTTCATCCTAAATGTACTTGAAGGCCATTCAATAAATATAACCCCCTTTTATTCTCTTAATTTTGTCTAGCCCCTGTTTTTAGGTAGTCCCAAAAGGCAACACCATCACTTACCAAGTCTCAAACCTGAAACTAGTACTGCAGTGGAGGTATTGTACTAAAGTACCTGTATCAGGACCCACTCAAGTGTCCCAGAGTCACAACTGGACCTGTCAAGGAGCTAATGAAATGACAGCAGAACTTATAAAGAGGAATCCATAATAAAGTCCCCAAAATCTGCTTAGTGTCACCAGAAATCTATCTTCAGTCCGTGGTGGCATCTGTAATGCTGAAGATTGTTTTATTTGGTCCAAGTAAGGCCTCCATATATTCACTCGCACTCTGTTCATACTGCAGAGCTTCCCAACACACTCAGTTTTGCAGGGCATTTCATTTCATGTCTCAAGCTGCTTGTTTCATGTCATGCCAGATCAGATGAACAACAGAAACTGCCCAAGCAGATAGCTGTTTGTGCAAGACTGAGCTGGAACAGAGACCTTAAGGCTGGGATTCATCTCACTGATTTGAGATGTCTGCAACATAGATTATGACTTCTGAGATAGCTGTCCGCAGCTCCCAGGTGGGGTGATTCAGCTGACCTATTTCTAGACATCTGCTTTAGGGTAGCATGACTTAAGCTCCAGGAATGGTATCTGTCCCTCAACTGAGTATAAAGGAAGCACATGGTGACTAACCCAGTGGGAGATGTTGACGTTATCAGATGTTTTCTCTGACTTCTGAACTCAGCTCTTTCACTCCCGTTTAATAAAACACATTCAGACAGGAACTAGCACATTATTTCTTTTCTCCTTCTTTCTACAACAGGACACATCTACATCAGTTACTCCTGAGTGTAGTCAGTTCTCCCAGGCTAAAACAGATCTCCAGAAAAGCAGCTAATCTCTTCTATATGTCTACAGTATTCAGAATTATTTTTATTGAGCAATATCTTCCGCCACTACTACAGGTTCATTGCTTTTAGTAATTTTCATCTCCTTTTCCAATTAAGAGATTCACAAAGTGATAGGTAAAGAAACTATGAGTGCCATCTTCCTTCTGTCTCCAGTAAGGTAAACTGTTCAGCCACACTGACTTTGAGGAAGACTACTTTTGTCCTAAAGAAGCTGCCTGTCATATTTACATTCCATGTTTTAACCACTGGGTCCTCCATTGACAGAATAACAGCCCAGAAAAACTGATTGCCAATATTCTGCTCTTTAAATATGTATCCAGCTAAAAGACACAAGAGGAATCCAGTTCCTAGATGTTAGATGTCCCTGTGGTATTAGAGGCGATGGAATATTTTGGTTGAAAAAGGATGTAAAATTTTTAGATAAGGCCAAGTTGTATAGGTCCCTGAGCAACCCAATCTAGTGAAAGATGTTCCTGCCCATGGCAGAGAGGATGGAAATGGATAATCTGTAAAGTCCCTTCCAATCTCAACATTCTATGATTCTATGATTCTGTGATTCTATGGCCAAAGACAAACAGCCATGACAGCCTAACATTGATGCTAATGCAATCCTAGCTCTTGCACTATTTCCCTTCTCTGGAACTCGCCAGCGACTGCTAACTATACCGTATTCAACCCAGACAGGGATACTACGAAAGGCAGAGGGACAGAGACTCAGAAGAACACAGACTGTTCTGCTTAGACTAGGAATATACAGGCCTGGACAGGACATGCTGGGACATCAATTTCCGTTTCTTGGAAATTAAGGCAATAATGAAATATAATCCCCCTGCTGTACTGAAACATACTTGTTAGACTGTTTCACGACTGAAAGGAAAACAAAGCTGAAAGCCCCAAGAATTCCTCAATTTCAGAAACAATCACCACTGCACTGATCACATCAGCCTAGATAAAACAAGTAGCTCTTCATTTCCATAAGTCAATTGCTCAAAATACTTATTTCCATAGATATACCACCCAGCTGTCACACTCTATCCTAATCTTGACAGGATTTAATCTGTTCTTACAGATACAGGTATAAACAGACACACAAAAGACACAGCCAAATACTGCCAAATCCCAGCACAAAATGACTGTATCATACTCTGGTGTTGGCAACACAAAATTTACTGCAGGGCATGATTTTTAATGATAGCAGTTAATCACATGAGGGGAATTATGCTCCAGTTTCAGTGGTCGTTACACTGTCTGCATTTCTTAATTTTAGGGTAGTACTTAACACCAGGTATAGGCCAAAAGCTCATAAATCTAGAAAGAAAGTTATGTTTCCTTCATGTAGAATGGCAATTTGTGTTGTTTGCAATAACTACTTTATACTTGCTTTATATTATCACTGTTTTCCATGAGTTTATAAGCAAAATCCATTTCAAAAAGTTTTCTTTTTTGAAAGTAAAATACATGATGTAAAGTGATAGAAAAGAAAAAGAGGAAAGATATCTGACATGCCATTGAATTTCACATGTATTTTAAGGGAATTAATTGCATATGAAAGTGATTTATACTGATAAAGATGAAACATAAAGCATCTCAACTATAGGTGAGAGTTATTTATACTGATAAAGATGAAACATAAAGCATCTCAACTATAGGTGAGAGAGACATTAAGGGCATGATCCTTCTAACTGCTACTCACACAAGATCTCACTCAAGACTCTATATTTTTCATACAAGTGCAAGGTGGAAAAACACAACACAGACATCACTTTTAGAGACTAAAACATAACCCAGATCTTACCCCAATAAAACCTAAAATTTAGAGACTTGGTAAGCGATTACAAGAATGCAAGCATAGCACTGTGGGAATTTTATTTCAGAGTTATATTGCCTTTTCTGAGTAAACATCTAGGTAACTGTCTTTCTCACCATGCTACATTGCCCTCTGATCTGTTTCCATGGATTGTCTGTGCTCTTTCATACTCATTAATTAAGGAAATTGCAGTTCTTTGTGAAGGTAATACTCTCCTGAATTGTACCTGATGAATATGCCAGGAAAAGGATGCTTAAATATTATCTTGTGAACACATTCACGTCTCAGACTTCCAATCTTAAGAGTCCTTAACAGAACCACCTACAATAATTTGGAAAAGATCTCTTACAAGAAACATCTGTACTATACTTTGACACTTGGAAGGAAGAGAAAAGTCACCACAACACAAGAATTACAATGTAAGAAGGAAGTTTTATAATTAGTCCTAACTTGTGGTTTAGATTTTAGATAATATGTTATTTTCAGTTTATAATTCAACAGCTAATTTTGTAGTGAAAGAAATACCAGAACATGCCAGAGTACTAATCCATCTGACTGAAAACAGATACACTATTCTGGGCCCCTCCTGATACAAAATGAATAATATTTATACCAGTTATGAGTCATCAATAAAACTGGTTTTGGTCCAGATCTTTAGGTGGGTAACAGACCCCACAAACCTGAGATTTTTTAGAATGCATGTGCAAGGATGGATTGTTTTTTATTTAATCTAATTATTTAATTTGAATCAATTACAGTCCAATACTGAGAACAAAATATTGTATTATGGATTTTATATTATGTAAATCCAATCTCTGTTTCAATTAATATAAAACTTTTTTTTTTTAGCTTAATTCACCATTATGATCCAGAACATAAGAGGACCTAATAGGGTGCCACCTCCTACACGTACATGCGCAGCCAGCTCTTAATAATTTACTTTTGGTTCATTTCTGGGAGTGGGAAAACCATCCAGTAAAGATGACAAGAAATAACAGGAAACAAGGAAGAAAACACAAAGGAAACAACTAAAATCAAGAGAAAAGATCTGATAATTGTGCAAGAAAAATCATGGATCTGAGAAAGAAAACAGGGATTGGTTAATCGTTAGCAACACAGTCTGAAGTTAAGCAAACTTTGTAGATACCAATATTTTGGGCACTACCCAGCTTCTCCTCTGTGCCACTCCTCATTCCTAGTGCAATCTCATCAAATATCATTCCAGATAAAGAGCAGCTCTGGAGTCAAGCATGAGAACATGATGAAAAGTCAAACAATGGTAAACACAGACTCATGTATTTTGCCAATATGACACACTTCAGTAATAACTAACTGAACTCACAGGCACTGCATATTTAATTTTCAGCTGGTAAACTAAGACATAAAAAAGCTACTTGAGGGGCTTTTTGACTTGATAAATTTTTCCAGATGTTTTTAAATTTGGGATCATCTTCTCACGGTCTTACACGGCCAAGATTCTTCATAATGAGGGTAGCAGAGTCCTGTTCTCAAAGTCACAGCTACTGCAGGAGGTTACTAGAAGTCACATTTCACATTTATGTAGAGCTATCAGGTCTGAAAAACGGATGCTGTATTTCTGAACTGAAACAGATGCATTGTCACCCTCATTGCCACACACCAAAGGTCTGCAAACAGCTGTACTGGATCAAACTGGACAGCCTCCAGAGGTGGATTTCTAGAGAACACATAGTAAAAGACTAAACACATTATGAATACCTTCCCATGCATTTATAAATACTGCTGCTAGTGCTCCTGACAACCTGACAGTTTCTTACCGAACACTCTGTTAAGGGCACTGATGGTCAGAAAAGTGTGTGTCAGCTTCAGATTAACCAAATATTGTTATTCACAATTTTCAGCTTATTACTTTTAGAGGATACCCAACTCCCTGTGTCTAAGTGTTTTCCTATCAATTAAGGAACTGATTTATTTATATACATGACCAACTTTGTTCATATGAGGAAGAACACTTAATGGAAATTAGGCAGTATTATTCATTATGTATTACTATACCTTAAGTACGCTGTCAAGTAAAGATAATATTCTCTTTGTTGCTGTACATTCTTATTGCCTCAGTATTCAGCAGTCAGCTCAATCTTATTGGTGCATGTAAGTTGCAGTAGATACCATACTCTCACATTTACTATACTAACAGTGGTCCTGTGAGTGCATCAGAACTAATATCATGTAAAATTATCATCAGACTCTGGCAGAGCAGCCACCTAAAGCCACCAAGTAATAACACATCTTATTTTCTCAGTGGGAAAAACAACGGGACTGCCACACGACATTCTTTTCTCCCTACTATTGTTATATCTTGAACCTCATGAATGTCATTTCCAAAATTCCTCTAGCAACACACCTGTCCTGGTTAGCACAGGTGTCAGTAGGGTCTGCTTTGACCTGCCCTGTTCCCCACCATATGTGAGTCAGATTCACCCAGTGTCTTCTGGCAATGCACTGGCTTTCAATGGTGTTTGCTGGTGCATAGCAGGAGAGGGTGCCTGTTTAAGAATGGAAATCTCCATCCACTGCTTAACAATTAGCCAATCCTAATCTTACAACCAGGTGAAGCTCTGAGTAGAATACAGTTACTTCTTAGCAGCATATTCTTTAAGAAAACCTGTGAGGAGTTCAGAAAACAGGACAAGACATAACCAAAACTGGACAATGAAGAAAAATTAATGGCACTGTGCTTTCCTTCTGCCCACGTGATCCAAAAAGATTCCAAAAGGGTTAGCACTGGAGAGGAGAAGGGAAGGAAACTCTACACTACATCTGCTCTAATAATTCCTTGACTGGGGAAGATAGCACTCATGATGATTAACATATTTGTCCCAAATGTTCCAAAATGCCTGTTTCAATCAAAAACTGACATTTCTCTCTTCAGCCTGAAGCCAGTTGTCTATACATTAGGCCAGACTACACCAGCTTAGTCCCCCAGAACAGTTTTTGAACAGATCCAAAATAAAGGAAGAAAACAGGAGTCTTTTTCTTGTTATAAGTGTCCTCTAGGTGCTCAGCCCTAGGGTCACAGAATGACAGTCACATTGACATTGTCACAGTGACGGAAGAAAGGTGTTACACAATGAAATAAAGGCAAATATTGCCTTATTTGGAGGCAAGTTTGAGCAGTGCCATTAACCAATCAATACAGAAGTTCTCTTAAAATCTTTAAAGTGCAGAGGTGTCCCAATTTACACAAGAACAAAGAGAAGAAGAGGCTGCACTCAACCAGTCTCAGAGACCAGGTTACTGGACATAGCACGTTTGTTTCAGACTGTTTGAAACATAAACATTCTTCTGCAGTCACTAAGACTAGGTCAAATCACAACAGCCTTTTACAACTATCTCCACATGTGCTGCGGATACTTCTGAGGGTTGTGAGTGATCTCTCCTTCAAAAGCAAACATTGCTGCTGTTATCTGACTACTCTTAGAAATTCCTATTTTCTTCTTTAGTCAACTATAAACTGTTGTGCTCTCAGTCCATGCTTGACACGTTGCCTCTGGCTGTGCAGTAGGGCCAGCAACTTGTCATTAATGGTTTTATTATTTAGGAAATTAGTGGATACTCTTAAGATGAAAGAAAAAACATACCTCATTCTTGTAACGTTTTCTAAGACGAATGTGTCTTTGAGGCTTGGAACTGAGCTAATTCTCTTTTATTTATATATACCTGGTAAAATGCAAAGAATTTGGAACCAGAAAGTGCTGGAGGGCTTTGGAAGGAAGGAGGCTATGTCAACGGTGTGTGCACACAGCCAGCTCCTCCATTGCCTCTTGTGCAGCGAGAAGCTGCAGGAGGACAACAGGATAAAGAATTCATGTTAATGCAGGTTTGGACTGATGTCACTGGAGAATTAACAGCTGTATGATTTCTTTGGCTGTCCTTTCCATCTCTATAAAAGTTAGCATGAATATCACAACAAAAGCAAAATGGCCCAGTTCAGATCAAAGTCAAAATCATATAAAACTGGAATAAACCTGTGCCAGATGATCTTCATCTACTGTAAGCAGATTATGTTGTATTTACTCCATTACTCTTTAGTTGTGATGAATTTTTTCTGCATTTAAACTGATGAAAATGAAATCATGGTCTACCCTTAATGTGAATTTTACAGGAAAAAATGTGTCTTTCCTTCTGTAAAATATTCTTCTTTTTTTTAATATTTTTCTTTTTTTTGTGGTCAGCAGCTGAAACAGGCAAAGCTAATGAAAACCACAAGAATATAATTAAAAATTTATAAATGTTTATTGATATTCATTTGGAATATACTAAAAGTGGTACTTTTTCCTTTACTTCAGTATTGTGCACCCATCACTGAAGTTACTGCTCTGTACATACAGACAAAATAGCAGCATAGAAAGACACTGTCATGGCAAAACACCTTTTCCTTGTAAAAGTGTATTTTTATACAATATAGAAAAATGGTGTTGATGTACTACTAGAACATGTTTATCAGGAATTGAGTACTAGGGTTGCAATTTAAACAGTAAATGAGGTCAGAGGTGACCTGATGTAATCTAATCCTTTACAAGCAATCCTGTTAGCCTTGCTCCCTGAATGTGTTTTATGCAAGCCAAGCCAAGCAGCTTCCTACCTTTGATGATTGATGCTGGTATCACCTTACAACGGCTGGAATATCTTCATTCAGTTCTACAATGAGCAGCAATTTCTACTGTGTTAGTTCTTGAAAGCTGAAGGAGGCTGTGATACAAACAGCATGACAGAGATTGCTGCCACCAAGGACATGTAACTTCTTGTTTCTAACTTGTGATGGCGCGAGAATGGAATATACATACTGTGTAAATACAGTAGCAGGCGTGTTTAAATTTTCTTGGGTTTGGGAATGAATAAAAATAATACAATAAGTGTTTTCTTGGAGTAATGGGAAAACGTTAGTTGTTACAGAAGAATGTTCTTGCACCATGGAGAGATTTCCTGGGAGATGCAGTGCATTCACAGCCACAAGGCTACAGCAGTACTGGTGGAGTTTGTTTCCAGATGTATGTAACTAGGGGTGGCATTGCTGGCTGTCTGAGCAGTTTGAAGGACTAGCAGCAAATGGATGTCTGATTCACCATGTTGAGTCCATGCAGAATATAATTTTAAAGGTTTTTAAATGGCATTTTCAGGTTTTTGGTGGTGGAATTTCTTTGTAATGGAGCCTTGTTTAAGCTCCAAACTTAGAAAATCTAAGTCTAAGCAGAGGTTACTGACGTGAATTAAAGCCTTTCATTAGGAGACTAAGCTCTTTATTTCCATGGTAAGGACTGTTTTGATGTGAACACTGAAGACACTATCACTTTCTTGGCTACATAAAAAAGTTAGGCAATTCAGTTACAGGGAGCAGCCCAGAGATGCCCTCTAGGAAATAGCAGATGATATGCATCACTGACTCGGGATTTGGTGTGCTGAGTTCTGAGGAGGAAGAGAACAACTCTTCTGCAGAGTGTGCTTGGGGTTAGAGAGAGGCAGATGTAGGTTTAGATCTCTACTACACAAATAGGTTTGGATCCAGTGCTCCCATATCAACACTATTTTTGGTAACGGAGCCTATAGATATACATATATCAAAAAACAACAAAAAAAAATCTACCAAGAGGATATAGGTGAAAATAGCCCAGAAGCATGTCTTCCAGATTATTAATGGGAAAAAAAAAAAAAAAAAAGGTAGGTCTACAAGAGAGTTCAGGCCATCTTGTATTTTAAACATTAAAAAAAAAAATCTATGAAACATGTACTAATCCCTTTATTAGTTCAATTAACATTCTTGGTATTGAGCTAAGGAATATGTTGAAACCTGTAGGTACTCTGGCTGTCAGATGAGCTCTAAAAACCACTGACCCAGGATAATAATAAAATACAAAGATACCTTAACTAGATGTTCTGTTTGAAATAGTACATTCCCTGAGGATATTTCATTAACGTAATTACGTCTGGCTGTAACCAAAAAAAAATCAGACTACATGGAGGTGAAAACACTACTCTGCCAACTTGAAGAAGAGTGTGTTCACACTGAAAATATGGAACATCTGATATTTGTGTTTGTATACAGTATAATGAGCTCTGGAGCCAGATGGTCTGATTTTGTTCAGGGTGCTGGGCTTCTGGGAGGTATAGATACAGATTTAATAAAAGCCAGAAAAAAAAATTAACATCCCAAAATCTTCAGCAATATATTTTCTACTAAGTAAAAGCTGAACTAGGGGATAAAGAAGTCTCAAAGAGAGAATATTTTGTGTAAAGAATTTTTGCCTTTTGGACCTAGACTAAATGAAATCTCTGTTATGAACAGATTTTCATTAATTACAAGTATATGCAGACACAAAAGTAATCAACTGAGGCTATGGCTTTGAAAATGAAGAGATCAGGAAGGAGAAATTTCAATTCTAATAGGCGCCAAATTTTCCCCCTCCAGTCAGCTGAGCCCAGTTTTTTCATCTCTTGACACACTAGAGTTATAACTCTATATGTGTCTTTGTAATGATAATACATTTTCTCATGTAACTTCTACTATCAGCACTAAATTGTACAAGAAAACAAATTTACACCAGAATAGAAATCAAATTGTCAGGGAGAAAGAGGGAAAGAAAAAACCAAAAACCAAAAAACCAAAAAAGAAAACAAAACAAAACAAATGAAAAAGAAAACAAAACCAAACCAAAACAAAAAAGCAAAAAAAAACCCAAACAAACAAACAAAAAACTCCAACATTTTTGAAAAATCATAACACTAGATATTTAATGCTTTTCCAGTCTAAGCATATATAATTCCTATACAGACTGCCTTTCCAAAACCCTCTAAAATAAGGTTTTGTTTTAATGATAACTCTATTCACATCTGTAAAAATATATTTCTGATCTGAAGTGTAAATTGATTAAAATAGCAAACTTTGACTTATTCTTTGGACTGTTATACATGCTTGAAAAGTCAGAGAAGAGATTTTGTTCTCAGCTTAAGGAACACCTCTTGACCTTCTGTGACAACAATGCATTTTCCATGTGCATTAGTATTTTCTGCCCTGAACACTATCATTTCAACTTCTAGAGTGTTTTGTCCCACAGGGATAAGGCAACTTTGATCATAAAGAAATTGCAAAGCTATGCAAATTCACATTACTTGATATTCCAGTTATTTGGTACCAACTGCTTCCCTTCTTATTTTGTTTAGGTTTCTTTAGTATCTCAATGTGAAATACTTTTTGCCAACATGGGAGGTCTTTTTCAAAGGACTTTCTTTCCTTGTGACTTTTAGCAATTGTTGGAACAGAATAAGCATTGCTGTAAACACTCTGGTCATGTCAATATTTCATGGATGCATTTTTCAACAGGGGGTGTTATCCAAGACCATTTCTAGCCAAAATAAACTGAAGAAGTATAGGATTAAAGCTGACCATCTCAGAGACACTACTCAAGACCATAATCCTGACTTTGTAAAGCTTCCCTTCCTTGTAAGAAACTTATTAAGGCTACCCACCAGAAGCCACATTTTTGTGCATTTCCATGTGAAGCTGATTTCAGAGGAGATGGGAGACTTGGTTGCCGCACTGTTCCTCACTCACAAAATTGGTCTGGTTTTCTATTTTTTTAGGCAAGTTTCAGCTCTCCAAATTTACTATCCACTCTTCCATCTTATTCCAGGTTTTACCCCAGTACTGCATGTTGCATTGACTTCTAGAAGCAGAAAGAATATTTCTACACCTTCAATTGGTTCTGCAGAAGGGTAAAACTCCATCGTGAAGCTCTTCATTAACAACATCGTCTTTCAATGAGACTTTCAGAGAAGTATGGTCTTAGGGTTTTACCTTGAAAGGTAACTAACATTTTTTTTTTTTTTAAATATAAGGGAAACATAAATTTCCAGAGATATTTTATTTTGCTATGTTAGAATTTCCACAAATCATGGTATGTGATAGTATGGTATTAGTCTAAACTGAATTATGTTTCAGAATTATTATTAAAATGGCCCATATTTTGGCTATAAGCCTAAAAATTCACCTTTTTCTCTACTAAAGTTGAATTTTTATTATTCCCATTTTCCAAACTAGTTAAAAAAATTAATTTTATATCTGTACTAAACAACTCCACTGTAGAGATGATATGCTTGAGGAGTTCCTACTTATTTTAGAGTCAGCAGACAAGCTCCACTTCCTTTCATATTTAAACAAGTAACTTTGAGGCCAGAATAATTATCTCTTTCACTCCTGGCTAGGTGAGAAGAGTGGGAATGACTGTTTATTCCAAAGGTGTTCAGATGTCATGAAATTCAGTTTACTGTGGAAACTAAAGTACTGACTTTGATACAGGGTAATTGTCTTAAGTCTACAGTTTTCAAAGATTTTTTTGTATGGATAAGATACATGCAATATTTCAGGCCTGGCCATTCTAGGGGATCCATGTGATTCATAGTTGCCCATGGTCCCAAAACTCAGCTTTAGTGATGATTTTACACAAGTGGATGATAAAAAAGGGAGTTTACCTTAGAGTTCTATTTGTCCTTTGCTGCCTTTTTTTGTCATAAACAGAATTCACCAAATGATCCCTCACTTTCAGTTCTACTGTTCCTCTGCATTTTCAGAGCTCTTATTAAATAAAAAAAAATATTTCCAAAGGGGACAGACAATTGGAAATCATACTTAAGAAGAATTGAACACTTGTCTTCAAAGTAAAGTTTGCATAACCCAGAATAAAAATAGACACAGTCTGGAGTCTCACACACAGATACAAGAAGAAAATACATTAATGCCTGCTGTTAAATTGATTAATGTGGATTTTATTTGCACGCACTAAAACTGGAAAGGCGTGGAGCTCAAGACCATCATAGAGCAGTTAAAATTGCACTGCCATTTTCAGGTGTTAGCAAGATTGTCAGGGTTCTTTTCATAACTGTGCTGAGGATTGACATTACTTAAGAAAGTGTGCTTTTTCTCATTTTTCACAGTAAGAGAACAGTAAATTTTGATCTAAAATAATAAAAAGATTTTACAGTAAAACTGCAGAAATATAAAAAGAATCTGAACTTTATGATCAACTGGATAAGTCAGCACTTGCCAGGTGTAAAAGATAGAGAAAGGTTAATCCACATCAGTGGAGAAGGTTGATGGTTAATATAATATAAAGCTTCTGTTAATATTTTTGCCAAAAAGTGAGCGATTGGGTCTACAAGCGAGAGAAGGCCTCAAGAAGATACATAAGGCCTTCTAAAGCAGTGGAAATTTTGAGTAAATGTTAAGATAACATGAACTATGTTTAATAAATAAATTTAGTTTATGCTGAGAGCTATTTCAGATGCTTGACACTATTGCTGATGTGGAAAAATGGTATTTATGGCTACAAACAGATGTATCTTTTATTCTGTGCAATTCTTTTTAATATGAGGGTGTCCCTGACCTAGCTTATGATATCAATATGCTATAAAGAATTCACAATGACAAGAGGAAACTAAATGGCAACAAAGAAAAACCAAGCCTACATAGATGGCAGGCAATTTTTCACATCTCCTGGGTCAGTCAGGAGTGAACAAACATGTCCACGTGCAGTTGATATAGAAACTGTCTACATTATCTCTAAAAAAATTGCTCCGTCTTTCCTGTTTTTTGATAAAGCCTAGGAGACCCATTCTGACTCCTGGTCTGAAGTAAAGAGAATGCAGATATTGTCAAAATTCTAAAAGATTTTTGAGCAGGTGCTTAGGTAATTTCAGATGCTGTTTCTAAGGATAGATTTCAAATTTGCATAAGTTTAGGGAAAGTCTTGAACATATGATTCCCTAGTACCTTCAAGTTAAAACAAAAACCAACCAACAAATCAAATAAATAAAAACTCTCCCAACCAAACTTCGCTACACAAATAACTATTTTTAAATATTACTGAGAATTTCTGGGATTGGTCTTTGGACCTGGAGGGCTCAAACAGTAAAATGTTTGGGTTGAGCTATTACTAGGCTCTGAGTACCAACCGGGAGATGAAATAGAAGCAGGAATATCTGACACAGAAGCAGATCTTAAAGCTGGATGTAGATGTACCTTTGGCAACTGTAACACTTACTTGGAACGGGATTTAAAATGTAGATTTGATTTAGATACTACTGTCCCATTTGGAAACACTTCCATGGAAATACAAGGAGGCAGCTCTGTTCCTCCATCCAGGCCTATCTCATCTGGCCAGAGCAGTGAAATCATGAAACAGGCAGGGATTTGCTAACTGGAAAGTAGGTCATAAGCACTACCAAGAGAGAGGAAGACAGCCTGTAGACAGATGACTTGTTCTGTTGTTTACAGACTATGAAGCTTCTGAAGGAACAAGTGGAGGAGGTACACTCTTCTTGCTTTTTTTTTGTTTTGGCTGAAGCTGAATAAAAATCTCTGTGAATAAATCTGAAATTCTGGGACGACAATGTTCTCTGCTGAACATGAGGCTCCTGCTGAGTTTATGTCTAGCTGAGTGGACTTGGCTCAGATAGAAGGACTTTTAAGACCTCCCCACCTACATTAAAAAGTCCCGGTACCTGCTAAGGCAAGAAAAACCAAACATCAACCACTGGCAGCTTACCAAGAGCCAGAGGGCTACATATAATAGCAAAACAGAAAGGATAATCCAGCTCTCCTTTTCCATTCTGAGTCTCTTCTCTGAAAAGGCCAGGACTGTAATGCTGGCCAAAGGACTGTGAGTCACCAAGAAGAAACTTGCGGCATTGCATGGCTCCACAGGAGGCCTCTGCTAGAAATGGGCAGCACTTCTCAGCTGACAATTCTTGCATTAAAGAAGGAAACAGAACCTCATCAAACTTCAACTGCTATTCTGATAGGAAAATTGGATAGTGAAACAATCTAGATCAGAGAAGTTATTAATTTTAGCTTTTATTTGCTAAAGTAATACTACTAAATCTGATCAGCCAGGCTGAGCAGATCACTGTGTTGTTCTTTGTTGATAAATTCTTCAAGGAAAATCAAAGTTTTTATTTACACCAAGTTGTCCAAGGTTTCATAATGTGATAAGGCAATGATCAGAACACTTCTGTTAACTTAATCTAGGAGCTAAATCTCACAATGTATCCTTATTTTCCTTTATTTTTACACTCCAATTGCAATTTAATAGATAAAATTCTGTTAAGCCTATGTTTTATTCTGATAATCCCAATCTTAAACTGGAAACCACTAGCAAAAGGGAAAGGAATAATAAGCCTTGCAAATACGTTATTTGGACATACATTACCATACGCCAGAAGGCTCAGACACCTGGAGAGGTGACAATATAGCTTTTGTCAATTAAAAAGATAAAGAAATGTAAATAGTAAGGCAGAAGGTTTTAAATAAAGTTTATTTCTAGGACAAGAAGAGCCTTAAAACACCTAGATAAAAATTTTCATTGTCTCTTTTATTGTGTTGAGTGCCAATGAGGAGATAGGACAGCTAACATTCAGGTTATGGCATTGACCAGAGGTGCTACGAGACCAGCATTTGGAAGGATACACGATCAGTCACTGTGTGTTCATGTTTGCTCAAGAGTATTTCTGTCTGGGGTATGTCTACTCTGTAATGGCAAATGGATTAGTACAACGTGTGACATGGACCCATGAAAACATTGATGACCTTCACGCCCAAGTCTTGATCCCAGCTCTTTCTTTGTCTTCACATTAGGAGTTGAAACACAAAATCTAGATTGAAACTTGATTATTTGGATTTCAGCCTAGGGTAGTAAAAAACTCAGAAGTCAGAAATCAAATGCCTAATGATGAAGAAAAACAATAAAACTGAGTGACAATTGAAAGCATACATTTCGAAATAAAATGAAAGAAAAAGAAGGAAAGAAAAAGTAGTGGACTCTCATGGGAAAATAAATCAGGAAATTGAAAGCAGATATTAGAACTGAAACAAGGAATGCATAGCACTGACAATTTAGGAGGAGTGATAATGCAGGAGAAATGTTCAAAAAGCTCAAAAGTCAAGTGTAGAACCCTGACTCAGAGGGATAAAAAGCAGGTGAAGAGCTCCTGGGGGAAAAAAAGTAGTAGTGGTATCAGTTCAGAACACTGATCAGGAATTGTGTGGAAAAGACAGAACACCTTATATTGCTGTATTTTTTGTGTCTTGTGTATTTAAAAAGCAGCACTGTAGAGGAATGAAAATAAAGTCCTGTCCAGCTCACAGGTTATTAAGGAGGATGTTTTATTCAGCATCATCTTTGCAGATAATTTTTTTTTTTAATTATGTGGACTTTCACTCAAGAATCCTAAAAGAGATAGACAAGAATATCACATTAATACTGGTTTTATATATATCTTAGAAAACTAGGGACAGGTTGAGAGTTACCAATCAGTTATTGACAACAGCAGGGAAATGACCTAAATACTTATCACTAAATTAATCCAGGTGAAGTAGGAGATGAGTTAACATGGAATGCAAGAGATAAAAGATGAAAGGATGGGAATATAATTAATACTTGTTAACATCATGTTATAGAAATTGGATCTTGTCAAACGAACCTGCTTTCACCAATCAGACTGCATGTTTGGTGGAGGTATAACAGAGAGGCAACATGCTTCTCTGTTACAATAAACTGTTTGACTTAGTGCTGCATAACATTCTGGTTAAAAATAACACTATGCAATATCCTTAACATGCCAAACAAGCTGTTTAAGAAAGCTGACTGATAGACATCAAAGTAGAAGCCACTGACAAGTAAATGTGGAATGGGGATGTTTTTAGGTGACTACAGGGACTGTGGCTGTCCAATGATAATCAGAATTTTATTCATAACCTGGATGTAAATAAAAATGCTTCTGCCAATAAAAGCATGTTTTCCTAAAGATGGGTGCATGGGTAATAATGTTGAGCTACAACCCAGTAATGTTTTTCTCTACTTGCCAAAGTGCAAAACACTGTGTCACCCTGAGACCACAAGCATAAGGAGTCTTGGAATGAGATTAACCAGATATTGATCAGAAGAATTCATTCTGCAGCTCTGAAAGTTTACTCTGTCACCGGGATGTCACCCTGCAAACTATTCCTCACAGCAAGTGGGACACATGTCAAGTCACATGTCTCCATTCCTGCAACTTGGCTTTTTAGGACAGGAAAAGCTAATGTAAGTAAAGCTGCTTTTCAGACTGTCACTATGGGGGAAAAATACCCAGCAGTTCACTATCCCTCCTCAGATCAGTCTAAGGAATTTCATAAATCACTTCCATTAAAATTCCAGACTGTTTTAAAAATCCAGAGGTTCAACACACAAACAAATTATCTCAAAGGGTAACAAGTTACTGCACATTAGCTGTCTATATGCTTTGAGGTATGGTCTGAACTTTCAGATTTCCATCTGCAACTACCCTACAATCAGGACGATCTTTAAGCCTGCAATTAAGCACTGTCAGACTTTAAGGGCACAGGGTTGTTACCCTAAAACAACTGGAATTTTTCATAAGCACTCTCCTGAGATGGAAGATTTTGCCTTTTAATTCTGGAAGAGAAAAGGCATTATGGGAGGAAAAAAACAAGCCACATCTCTTGTTCTTAAGAGATCAATAACAGTAAAGATAAACATACTTTTCTGGACTTTGCTCTCAGATGTGTTTTCTGACCGACTGCCTCCTCCTGAGAAGTCAGACTACATCCTCTCCCAGAGGCCATGCCTCCTCCATGCAAGGAAGGATTTTCGCTTTTGCCTTATAAACACAAGACTTTGGCATGAATCTTGGCTAACAATTCGTAAAATCAAACTTCCTAATTGCCAGGTCTGTTAAAAATGCAGTGGTTTACATCAGCTAATGAGAATGATATCTTTGCTTTATCAAGCATATCTAATTGCTGTCTGTGTCCCATAGTTTGTAGAAAGCAGACCTGAGTGTGGATCTCTTTTTACTTCACTTGTTATTTACAAACTGAAATGCAATTTCAATACGTGAAATTTGTATTTCTTTATTTCCTTCAAGTTAATCGCCACATCTTCGTCTGAATACAGATTAATTGTATTTAACAATACAAAGTATTTATCTGTTTGTTTTAACTTCTGTTCTGCATCATTCAGACTAATGGGTGCTATGGCAGGATTGTACAGCTGCATCAGAAAATATTGCCTCAGGAGTCTGCTTCTCCTTTTAAATGAAATAAAGTTAGCAGGGAATAAAACCGAAAATGGAGGCAAAGTAAATCATGGCCTTCATGATAGGAAATGCTTGCCAGAATTCTTAGTCAGTGCCTAATTGTTTTCCTTTATACACAATGCCCTAAAACTTCAACAATCTTTAAAAATTAATTTCTACTAATCCCCTTAGCATTAAATAATAGATCTTTTAAATCCAGTTTTAAAGAGCAAATAGTATAGTACACTTCAATCAGCAACTAGTCATATCAATTATAACAAAGAAATTTCAAGTATTATAGGTTTTATGTAATCTGTTTCCTCTCCAGGAAGAAACTTGGATATAAAAATTGACTTAACTGTCTTTCAACACAAAGAGAGAGAGCAGTGTTTTGAAGAGAGAGAAAATACCTCTTCTGTGCTCCATCACTCTGCCTTTCATACTGTAGTCTTAAGGCTTGTTAACTGGATATATTCACAAGTTTTAAAACAAAAATTTAACATTCAAGTCATGGGGGAGCAAGAGAAAGGAAATACAATTTTTCTTGCTCCAAGTAACCTATCACTTTCATTGTCTTTTCCACTTTACAAGAGAATTTCTATATAGGGTATTGTTTCTTTAGGGAATGTATCTTGCTATCATGCTGCAGAGCAAGCTGTAGTCATCACAGGGAAGAAATTCTCTTGGTAGCCACCTTGCTGCTATCGCTTTTCATGGAACATATTAACATGATTAGTCTGCCCTGCTCTGCATGAAAGCAACTCTCATTGATAGCGTGATTCATCTCTGGTGCAACTCCCAATATTGCATCCACTTTATGATAATCACACTGTCTTACGGTAACACACGTGCTCATTGAAATGTACAGCAAAGCTTTGATCACAATGGCTCACCTACAGAATCAAGTTATCACCTCCTGGCTGCCAACATGTGCTCCATGTGTGAGATTTTTCTAACCCTCACAAAGAAGATAGGCAAGGCTGCTGGAGAAACGGGAGTAATAAAAATTGGAACGTAAGCTTCATATTACTCATTACAGCAGGCTCTGTGTGGGTTTGTGGTCACTGACTGTGTGTGGAAAAGTAAAGTCAGAAAAAATTAGGAGTAATTAAATCTTCCCCAAGAATCTTCTGAAAAATCTTTCCAAGTTCATATCTTCAGACTATCAGATCAACAGAATTGCAGATCAATGGCTGCAAAAACTTTATTTTTAACATAAGGGTGTAAAGAAAAAATTAAAAAGTGTTTATTACTGGGGATTTTCAATGTATCTGCAACTCATACAAATATTCAGGTGACTGTTAGCATATAACGAGTCTACACATGTGGAGTGTTTGCATATCAGACCTATTAGTCACAAGCAGGGTCTCCAAGTGGTCAGCACTGGGATACACTGTCAGCATCTCCATAAGTGAGCTAGTTTGTTGACAACACCATACTGGTTGGTGAGATGAACATGTTAGAAGGGAGATCCATCTTACATGGAGAGTTTTGGGCAGGCTGGAAGAGTGGGTGAGCTAGAATTTGATGATTTTCAACAAAGATGTGTGCAAAATCCCATTCCTGGGATGACATAACCAAAGATCCCAGACCAGCGTGGGGTCTGTGTGGTTGGGCAGCACTTTGCTGAAAGGGGTCTGGGTTCCTGGTGGACAACAAGCTTCAGGTGTCAGTGCAAAGGCAAATCAAACCCTGGGCTGCATCCACAGGGGCATAACTCTGTGGCAGACAGGGTCTGGAGCAGGACTGAACACACTTCCAGCACCCATGCTTTGATGAACAAAAATTACCAGGAGCAACAGTCGATGGGTGCAATATATCAGTACCTTCTGTGTGAGACAGATAGCTTACTACTTCCTTTTGGCATTACAGTGCAACAGGTCTTTCACACCTCTTAAGAAAGGACCAGTTCTAGTTCCCAACATTCCCTACATTTGACCATACATCTATTAGGTCTATACGGTGTGTTAGAAAGAAATTCCTCACTTAAGGAGGTAGCTAGCAGATATATCCGGGAAACCATACAAAACTCAATCTATGGGATCAACACTTGACCTTTTTAAAAAATTTATATAGGAATGCAAACTACTGGAGGCATAAAACATGGTTATTTAGGTTATTGTTCAGAGAACAGCTTCTGGCTGACTTGGACAAAATGACCAGAGAAACTTGATTAATATTTTTTTTGCAATTTACATGAAAATTCTTTTGACTTTTCACATAAGTTTCCTGCCTTGATCATTAAACAAAAGTTTTTTAGTTTAGTGAGCACAAAAGCGCTCTCTCACTAGTAGATGTTACCTAATAAACTTTCTATCACCCCTGATTTTGTACTGAAGAGTTACATGGATGCGTATGGCAAATAGCAAGCTATAGCACGGCCAAGTCTTTGATTTTGCAAGTTAATCATCCTGACTTATAAAGGAAAAACACATCACTAAGGAGCAAAAAAATGAAGAGGTATATCTTTATTAAGAGCCTTGATGCTTGACATTGCATCTCCCCCATACTCCTTGATAATTTATTTCTAAATTCACTTCCTTTTGAAGTCTTCTATATTTGCAGTCAAAACCCAGTGGATGTACAAGTGCCTGGTATTCCAGGTTAGGGGAAAATAAACTCATTCACTTTCTGGCAAATGGAAATGTACATACTTTAAATCGTATTCTTCCAGATGTAACACTCTAGGGAATCCATAACCTACCTCCACTGCTTGTTCTTTTCCTGCAAAAAACATAGAAAGAGGGGTGAACCCAGAACAGCATTATTAAGCTATTTATTGGTGCAGTAGTGGCCCATCTGGTCATGCTATGTAACTCTTCTTTAAACAATGGCTGTTCCTGTTGAAATAGATCGTGTCAACAGGGTGTGGAGTGCTCTAGAAACCTTTTATTAAAGGGTTGAGGACAGTGTGAAAATATATTGCAACATCTAAATTACTACACTATTTCCTCTTCTTTTATTGTGGTCTTGCTATTCTTTAATAGATTAGCTGCTTAAGTGAAACATGTTAAAATGTTGTGGTGTCCCATCCTTAAGGGGAAGAGTGACCCAAGATTCATACATGCTTGTGGTAGAAGGGAATGACTGAAGCCAGAGGACTCACAAAAGCTTACAAAATTTTATTAGTAGATTACACACTGGGCATGGGCATTGCTATAAATCCGTCCCTGGTCTCCTTGTCTAAGCACACAGAAGTGGGTTTTCAAAAAAAGGGTAGCGTGAAAGGGAAGAGAGATAGATGGATTAAAGAGTGGAAGAGAAACAGATAGATTATAGAGTTGGAGAGAGAAGAAAAGGAAGAAAGGGAGAGAGATCACCAGTCCTGGCTCCAGAGCTGACCCAGCTGATGGGGTGTCCAGTGTCCTGGGGCCCATGTGCACCCGGGATTGGTGGTGGTGCCCTTTTACAGATAAGTTTTCCCCACCCTGGAGATAAATTTCTCTCTTTCTATGCAAATCAGTTCTCATATGCAGTTCATTCCTTCAGGCCTTTCTGGAAATGGGTCGGAGGCTTTGGGGGTCTTGGGTGGTCTTGATCCCCCCTGCAGTCCATGGCCACATCTTGGCTTCATTCCTGATGTTCTGTGCTGTGCTGCGCTTATCTCCAGGAGCCAGAACAAGGACATTTGTCCCAAAAAATGCTGCCCTAACTCCTGCAGAGATCTACAGAGACCTACATGGTCTCTTCTCCTGCCATATCCTGTTCTTTCTCACACCATGTCCTTACCAACAATCCTTGCCAGGTTCCACAGCCATCTGTCTATAGGTAACAAACACATTAACCCCCTTATGTTCTAGGCTTTTGCAAATTTTCCCCAAACATTTTTGCTGCTGAATCTCCTTAGATAAAGAATTATTTGGTTCTGTCTGTTGATAAGCTTTTGCTAAATTTATCTCTCTACTATTTTGTCTGAGAAAATATCAACCTTGTCACTTGAAAAGTTGAAATAGATTATGCTAAATAAATCTCTTTAACAGGCTTTATCCTTTACACCTTAGGATAGCAATTATGGAGAGTCTTTCCTGCGTACCATACTATCAGTGTTTCCATGTGATAAGGCTGTGGCACCTGGTGATTCCCAGGTATAGAGATGTACCCTTTCAGATAATGAAAAAATACCACAGCCAAAAAAGTCTCAGTCAGTGTCTAAACATTCTTCAAAAGAACCCTCCTTGAAATAAAGTTCTTAGGAGATTAATATGACCTTTCCATTTACATCAGATGTCAGATTTCTCTTTTGCCACAGAATTACCTTCTCATTCTATGCATTTCTCATCAATTTTCCTTACCACAGTAATAGCATGCTGGGGGAACATTTTGGGAAACACAGATGGAATATTATCACTTCTTGCATTCTTATTGCCACAGGACAAAACTTAGGAGGCCACACTTGAATTTTTGCTTAGGGCTCACACTGGTCTTCAAGCAACAGAAGAAAATATTCAGACATATTCAAGAACCTGGTGACTTCAAGGCTGCATTTATGACAACAATACAATCTGCTGAATGCAGCAAGGTCTGATGACTACTGAAGAGATCACTGTTGAGCTCAGTAAATGGGTTAACACAGAAGAAAGGGAGCAGGAAATACAGGTGAGATTTGTCAAGGTTACTATAAGGTTCATTTGAGGTCTTATTTTCCTGGAAATGTAAACACTGTTAGCATAGGAAACATCCAGGAGTAAAATCCTGATCCCATTATCAGCTGCATGGGTTTTGTCATTAAATTCAATGTCTTGAGACAGGTTATTAATTCTACAAAAATGGAAAAGTGTGTGAGGTTGTTGCTGTTCTCGCCGCAGAATGGAGAAACGAGACGGAGTCCCAGTTTAGGGTAAATGAAGGTCGAAGCAATTTAATAGCTTCTTAGAGCTCTGTTTTTATATGTTAGTTCGCAAAAAGTGTACTATATGGCATAAGGTAATTGGCTCTTTCGGCCATCCACGCCTTAGGGTGATTGGCCAAGTTCTAAGACACCCATCTCTAAATGTTTTTCTAGTTGGAACCATAACAATGGTAAAGAACAACCTGCAGGTTCAAGAAGTTTACAGAACTGTAACATTGTTTTGAATTAATTGCATGGGAAACACAGAGCTCTCACAAAATGCTGCTGAGAGCTGAAGAAATTCCTTGCTGAAGCTTTTTCAGCATCCATATGAGGTCATGGGGAAGAAGTATAGAAAGATGAATACTTTTTTCAAGCTCATCTACCACTCCACTCTCTCTTCAGCTACAATTCAATAAAGCAGACATGGTTCAATATAAAACACCTTTATGGGCTTTCTTAAATACCCAAAGATTCACAAGGATTTAATTTCTTTTAGCTGTTATCTCCCCCACCCAAGCTAATTTTACTGTTCCCCCCATGTCCCTTACCCACATTACGTCTTTCACAATAAGTAACCTGCCAGCTGTACAGTCCCAACCTCACCGTTTGCTGCTGAAGGTCCACAGGAAAGCTGTCCAGAGACACTTTGCTCACTTTGTGCCACAAAACTGGCCTGGATGAGGTTACAGTATAATACCTTTGGCACTGGTGGAATAAGACATTTTCACTTTGTGTCATTTTATGCTCATTTATAAACTCCTGTAGAATTTAAATATCTTTTGTCAGACACTGCACGCTTGGCAGCTCTCTATGCTCCTGACCACTCCTGAGAATTTTTCTTTCCCTTGGGAAGATAAATAAAACCACTAAGTGTCCTGAGGGGTGGGACATCTATGAACATCTGTCATAATTCTACCAATCATAGTAGCTTAATCACAGTGATTATGAATTTATCTCCACATACAACCACGTTTAAAAACATGGCCCATCACTTGCACTTTAATCGTATAAAAACAAACTATAAGAATTGAAGTCAGAGAATATTTTTTCTAATACAAATTTTATCAAGATGTATGTAAAACTGTGTCCAGACAAATTTATCTGTCCTTAGCAGTGCTGAGTTTTCGTGAGTTTGATTCAGTCCCTTGCCAAGTTATACACAAGGGTTATAAATAGCATGAGGCACACACACACACAGACTCGGGTAAGAATGCCAGCTCAGATCAGTAGGAAGGCCACTTGTTTATGTCAGGAACACCCACAAGGGCTCATGTTACTATCACTGCACTCAGAGGTGCATAGACATGACAGCAAATGCTGAGAAAGAGGAAGTTTAAAAGCTTAAGAGTGAGGCACTAGCAGATTGAAACTGTACTTTCTGGAATTCTCCATACGGACTTCCTGTTGTGCCCATGACACCACTGACTTCACAAAAGCAGAACTGGGTCACTGAACACTGAACTTACCTGCAACTTCCAAATTACCTTATGCCCATTTAGTGTTAAAATAAAACACTGAAATCAGGTTGGCTGCGTTAGAAATCTGTCAAATAAACACAGAACTTGGAGGAGTTTTAATGCACTAAAAAGCAGTCAATTATGCATTAGCCCAGGGTACTTTACTATTGCTTTTATTTCTTGTCTTATTTTATTTTCACTATTATTTTTCAGCTTATTCAACTTATTATTTCCTTCAATTTCACATGGATTTCTAAAGCAGAATGGACAGAATATCTCTCCTGGAAAAAAAAAATTCTCAGTACTAAATGATGCACCATATAGATTAGGGGTCTCTGTACACCTGCCAGGTGCTTGACCTGAACTGACTTTGTTTTTCACTCCTGCACAGTTCCACTCTTTGGACATCTGGCATCTCTCCCTTCGTCAGTTTTCTGATATATTTTAGACAAGAGCCTACAAAGACAAAAGAGTAATTTTCTCAAGGATAACTACAATAACTAGAATTTTATACAGCTGCAAGTTAATTATGTATATCAGAATGATAATATTTCTAGATGAGCTAAATATTTAAAATTCCCCAGAGCCTGAGCATGCTTGTACACTGGCAAAAATCAGAAAAAAGGTAATTTGAAGCACTAGAAAGAGGCCAAAAGATAATTATTAGTTCCCTCAGGACTTGAACTAAATGTTATGGACCATGCACATCTTAGAAAGAATGTGATTACTTTCATACTTTTCATCTTTAGGGGGAAAAGGTATCAGTCTAAATGCACTACTTAACACCTTGAGTGAAGAGCTCTAAATGTGCAAGGTTGTTGGATTATGTGTTCCAGAATTCACTGCAGTAGAAACTCTTCACACTTTTAATTTTTCACGTTACAGTGCAGAGGAAGTGAAATCCCAGCTTTGATATCTTTAAAATTATGTATTCCAGGTTTGCAATATTGACTATGCATTCCAGGTTTGCAATACTTACATTTATCAAACATGTTTTGATTTATTTAATATATTTTTAAAGATATTTAAATTATTTTAGGTGGTTTTGTTGTTATTATTATTATTAGATGGCAGCTTTCACAGAAGGTTTTTCTTTCTAAAGACATGTTACCACCCTTATGGCATCTTGATTTCTGAAATTCACTTCTTACATTATTCTACCAGAAACAGAATTCATAAATCTTGTGGGTATGCTACAAATTCTCACTTTTAAAAGATGCAAAGGGCATCAAGCAGCCAAGTCAGATGGCTTGAATGTTAAATGTGTATATCATTCATTATTGTTAATTCAGAGACATTACCTTTAAGGACATGGTTCTGGTAAAGCAGCTATTTGGTGGTTTTGAACTTTTCTAGATCTGTATTTTAATCTACTTGGGAAAAGTGGTAATACTTAATAAAAAAGATAATGAAGGGGAACTGGCCAGGCCAACATATTAAAAATATACTTAATGGGGAAAATTGATTTGTAGCAAACCAAATTTTTCATCATCTGAGTGCTCTTTCATAGCCTGTCTAAATTCAGTTGGCTCTCTCTGTGTTCTGCACATCCCAGAACCACAGAACCACAGCTGGCAACAAATCATAATGTTTTTGTTGGAGAAAAACAGGTCTGAACACTGAGTAATCAGAAGTGCAGCATGTGTAGCAATCCTGGGAAGACTGTGTCAAGCATGTCTCTGCAAGGCTTTTCCTTTCAGCTCCATGTTGTCCTGCCCTTTTTTTTTTTAATTACCCATCTCATATCTGTCTGACTTAAGATAAGTTGCTTGAAGCAAGAGCCTGTTCTAGTCATAAAGCACAGAGCACTCTATAAACTCTAAGATGTACTATGAAAAGTAACTACACCGGTCACTAGCTATGCTTTCTCTTTAGTTCAAAGCAGGGAAATAAAAAGGTAGGAGACTCCCAAGAGCTTAGATGAAATAAATGTGTTCTGTCCTCACTCCTGGATTGCTCCATGTTATCTTAAGTAAAATAACCGCAATTCTTTTGCAAATGGGCTAGATGGAAAAACAGGGCACATGTTGCTGACGGTCATCTGCATCACAGGGTCTGGAAGCTGTGTGTATATAGCAGAAATGGAAGATTAGGGACAGCTGAGCCATTACAATACAGCTGCTAATACTTCTGAGCCAGGCTGCTCCCTTGAGCTTCCCTGCTAACCATGGAATAACTCCACTACATACCCTAGGAAAACGTCTTCTAGTCCCCATGAAATTGCACTCGGTGGGGGTTGCGAGTTAAGTGTGAAAGGAAATTATCCAACAATGCAGAAGCAGGCATGCTAAATCAAGTGCACCCTGTGGGAAATTGCATCACCTAAAATGAAAGGAAACTCAACTTGTCCTGCTTTCTTCAATGAACATATGACAAATGCTGTACAACAGAGTTTAAGATTGATGCTATAACATCATAAAATGTACAAAATAACTGAAAGATGAGCTAGAGATATTATAGAAATATAATCAAAATAGAAATTTCCAAGTTCCCATATTAATTGTTTTGTTGAAGTAAAACTATGCATTTCATGTTAAAACAAATCCCTGTTGGGATGTCTGTCTGAAAGACAATGTGGGCAGACAGGTGCATGAAATTAATGTTAGTGGGAGACAAAATTTTGAGAAATAAATCTCAATACTAGAAAATTACTTCACAGGGAAAACAGTCTTTTTACTACATGGTTTTATGACAATCTTTAGTTTATAATACACAGACTATAGTTATGCCCCAACACCTTCATGCCATAGAATTTTGTCTGCATCAGAAAACAAAGTACAGTTGTTTCCTTTGAATGCATCTCAAGACTATCTGTGCCCTGATATCACTAGTCCTGCTCATTCTGCCAAGCTCTACTTGCTGCAGCCTTTTTGTTCTCATCCTCTTCTTTCTGATGGCATCACAGTTGCATCTTCACAGTCCTGATTTTTCAGTAAAACATATTTATCACAATAGCTACCTACGGAATTCCATGTATCTGCAACTTACACTTACAGTCATTCAGGGGCTCAGCCTGCTGTCTTCTGTGCTGAGAAAAAAATGCTATTCCTGGTGCTCGAACAGTCTAAACAACAGAGAGATAGAGTGCCCCAAAGGATGGCAGAGGCAGGGAAAAGCTGAATAAAAGGGGGCTTACCTGTTAATGCCAGAGGCAGACTTGGCCTTTAATGTGCACAGTCCACAGGTATTTTGTTTTGACAAGGTTACAGGTGGGAAAAGTTTAGCTGGGGGTTGCAGGAAAACATTAGCAAGTGTTAGGAGCAGCTAAGGGTAACCAAGGTGAGGAGACCACTGAGAGTAGTGTGGCAGTAAAGCTATACCTGACACTACACAACACACATTTATCAGCAATGAAAATCAAAAGTAAATGGGAAAACTGATTTTCTCATCAAGAACTCAGGAAAGACGTAAAAGAAATTACACAGCAGTTTCAAATTCTTAAAGGCTGTTTTAAATAATAATAATAAAGAATTATTCCAGTAAAAGTTGTGGAAGGAAGCTTTTGAAAACAAAATGGGGATGTCCATCTGGATTTCTCCAGGTTTTTAACAGTTCTTTCACCCCAACAATTAGGTTAGTGCAAAGGATTCCTTTAACGTAGTGAAAAGACTCAATACCTGTCCTGTCCTTTGGGGGCAGGAAAGAACTCATACCAAACGCCAGTAGTAAGTGCACAGTACTAGTTAGAAGGCAGAAAGAAGTCCAAAATCTAAGTTTCAGTGACACCGCTGTCACAGATTTTATGGATTTCAGAGGAGCTAGGAGAATGGCCTGTAGTCTTAGCCTGAGTCCTGGGCAAGGGTTTCAGGAAAAACAAGGTGTTCACTGTCCATCTCTGCTCGGATATAAGGCGCTGTTTCTCTACTGTGAGCCTTGGGGAACAAGCCAAGGGCTTGGATTGCACTCTGGAAGCAAAGACTTGGGGAGCTGGTGTCCTTCTTAGAAATCAAGAGCTAAATATCAGCTGACATATACAAAACCTCCCAATAATAAAAGTAATTATGAGTATAATAACTGCTACTCTCCAGTCTTTCTCTAACCTAAAGTTGCTTTTCCCCCTTCATAGTTGACTGAAAAAAAAGATCTGTAGTCAAGATCTCTGGGTCACAGATGGGAGACAGAGTGAGGGTTGGATATGGCTACGTATTAAACATAAGATAATAATATTTTGCTGCAGATCTGATTAGGACTCTGAGGACACTGGCAATCTGAGTGGCTTAATGTGATTTTCCAGTATGAAAATGTAAGGTACTCCTAGGATTAGGGCCAGCATTTCTGGTATATTGATTTGGTCTTTCTGTTTTCTTCTGCTTTCTGCCTTTTAGGTAGATGGATAAGAAGAAAATCATAAACACTCAGTTAAATTCCATGTCTTTTATATCACTGAACTTAAATTAAGAAATAAGAGATAAGTATGGAAAAGTTTCTTAATGGTAAAAGTTTATCCTCTCCATGGACAAATTGTGTTGAGTCATCTTCATTATGGCACAACAGAACATTACTTCAGACCTAAAACAATTAGTGTTATGAGTCAGTTCATCAATTGTTTTAGACCTTAAACTCCTGTTCCAGCATTGTCATGTAATGCAGTAGGCTTAACTAGCTGAGGAATTGGGCAGAATGGTTGGACCAGAAAACAAATACAGCTGTCATGAGCTTTTCTTCTGAAAAAGAACAAATACCAGAGCCATATGATTCCCAGTTCTGTGTCATATCCAAGTATCACAGCTCAGTCAAACACCTCTCTCTCATGAAACAGGGTCTCCTGCCTACAAGCAGAAGTTCGGATCAAAAAGACATCCACAGTTCCTACCATAATATATACACTCCCACTACCTGTCTCAAATAAACCCTGAGGCAAACTTCAAAATTAGCCTTGGGAAATAACAGCTTCTAAGCAGAAAACCTGTACGTGGCACCTTGTCACTGACATGTAGCTGAGTCCAGCAAATTTCAGCAGGTACATTAATTGAGGGTTACAACCCCATGATTAACAACAGATCATTTTGAAGCACGGATTAGACTCTTCTCAAGTATTAAGCCCTGAACAAATCCTTATTTCCAAGAGTGCTTCAAGGTAGGAAAAGAGCTCTTATTCTTACTTTCCTTGGAAATTAGGCCTTTTCATTTTAAAGAGGACACATAAGCTTCTGACCATTGCTCTTTTGTACTTGAGAAAAAGTGCTATCAAATTACTCATGAAGTTTAATGTAGCTATTTCAAACATTTTTTAATAGTTTGACAGCATCATAAATTTGCCAAGAACCCTGCTTGAAGGAGGCCCAATGAAATGGGTGTTTTTCTAAAGAGCTCACTACCCCAAACCTGAGGCAGCAAAAGCTGCAAATAAAAAAAGCATGTGAGGAAGACTACAACACTATAACATAAACAAAAATATTTAAAGGCTCTAAGTTCACAGACACTACACACACAACTCTTGATAGATCAAAATCAAGTAATCTTCTGATTAAGTGTTTCAATTTCTACGTTTAAACCAGTGCATTTCTTCTAGGTGCACTACAGAGATCTCTGAATCGCACCCATTTGTGATTTCCATTGCAAATGGCTGAATTAAGGCAATTTTATATGTAACAGTATACACTTGTCAAGCCTCTCAAGGCAATATTCAGCAAAAGCAGGAGCAACTCAGTGCTCATTCATAACTATACTCCCACTCTTACTAAACCAGTAAGATTATCTTTGCAACTTAATTTCAGTCATCTGATTCTTAGCTGTGATAGTAAGACAGATTCCGTTCTCCTCTGCCCCTTTTGCATTCACTTTAGAACAGGATGTTTCAAGTTGTTTCCTCATGAGTAAAATCCACTCCTTGCCTGCAAATCTCCACATACTGGGGTGTGTCTCCAGGTGAGGCTGAAGATTAAGATAAGAATTTGCCAGAGCCCTAAGGCAGCAGGGTTGATCAAACAAGAACACGTTTCCTTAGCTGAGATCAGAGCACCACTCTCTGGACAAATATTTACAACATTTTCTTACCACAACATGGTAGTTATTCTTCTGTAGTTGTTCTTTAATAGACTGCATCATTTCCAGAGTTACTGATGAGCGGATGTCATCTCTTCAGCAGTGGCTACTTTTCTCCCAAATCTGCTTCCTTTGTGTAGCAATAATCTTGAGGCAGAGATCAGCAGGACTAGTAGGAACCACTGACTTCAATTAGTCAAGCCTTTTATGGAGAACTATTGTATCATCTGAAAGGTTTGGCAGTTAGAGTACAAATTTGAAAGGGAAAAGAATGCTTTTCCCTTTTACCCTTGGAGAATGACAAGTTGTCCTCAGTAGAATCAAAATACTTTTCTTTCTCAGTCTGATCCTAGGATGTATTAAAAGCAGATTGGTCTGCAGCCATAGGTGTTGAATGATATACTTCTGATGTTTTCCTAAATATATATACATTTGCTGCTAAAATATCTGAAAAAAATTAAAGTTGGCTTAATTTTTCCAGGGCTGTCTGTGGAATTATTTCTGCTGCACTGGGTACAGCCTATCAACTACTTGTGCACTAAGGGCAGTGGTGCAGCAAGCATTCATTCCATCAGTACCACAGCAGGGTTTTGGAACAGAAACTTCCCTTTGGGAGGTGAAACATTCGGAGGTGAGATGATGCATTATGGTAGCAGTGCATTACAGCACCATGAAGAACAGACAGCACGAAACACATAAAGAAAGACATAAAAATAGGAAAGTCAGTGAGAAGACCACGGTTGAGTTCATAGGCGATATGGGGTGCTTTGGGAACAAAAGAAGATAACAGGCCAGTTTTTTTAGTCACTGAAAAAATATACAATCACATTACAGTCAAGGGAAGTATAATAGTTCTTGTCCTCCCTCCCCAAGTGATCTCACCCAGGATGTAAACCAGATTGTAGAGACAAAGCCTTGAACACAAAACAAAGAGCTTAAAGTTGAGGTCAGTGGATGGGGAGCCAACGAGACTGCTGGAAGCAGGGATGTGGCACGTGCAAGCACTAGAGGAAGCCTGTCTCTCTCTCAAGGGACAGCAGCCTCACAGCTCCATTCTAACACATTCCTTTGTCACACAAGCTATAGAAAAACAGTGCTGCAAGTGCTGTGCATCGATGGCAGCAGACTAGTGGGGGATGTTTTCCATAGAGCATGGCAGGCAGCAGCACTGTATAGCTGTGAATTCATTTTCTCTTCTCCTGAGAACAAGAAGGCTAAAAAAACATCTTGTAAACCAAGAAGCACTAACACATGTTCAACAGGAAATAGCTGTTTGTTCCAGCTGTTTATGACTGCCACCCCCAAACCCTGCTTTCACCTCATCATGCAACTAGTTGAAAATTTATACACTAGTTTCATGGGGAAACTTTTGAAGTCTGACTCAGAAAAAAAGCAAACATCTGCTGCCAAGCTATGACTGAGCATATAAGTAAACAATGAAGGAATAGCAATCTACCTCTGAAGATTATAAACGAGGATATGAACAAAGGACATAAAATGCTAATAAATTGGAGGGGAGGGATGTTTGGGGTTTTGGTGTTGGTTGTTTATTGGTGTTGTTTGTCTGTTTGTTTCAGTAAAATTAAAGTTTATTCAAATCTATTTGACACTGTTTTACTCAACTCAAAATTAATGGGAAAAAAAAAAAATTAAATGTGTACCAATAGTATATTTGTTTCCTTTCAAACATAACAAAAACTTTTATTCAATCCTTCTGCCTCTACAATGAGTCTAGAAGTGCTTGTGTTATTTAAACTTTTTTTTTTCCTTTGTGTGTTCATAAATCTATGTTTTACTGTTGTCTCAGACCTATTCTAATGTTCTGGAGTTGTATGTAAGAGGTGACAAAACCTCTTCTGATTAAGTACCCTTAGCTGCTTCTCCTCCAGAAGGAGGTAAATTCATTTATCACAATTCATATAGGTAAATAGATATTTACCTATATGAATGAGGATCTAGCACCACACCCCTCTCTTTCTCTGTGCTGAATCTGTGGTATTCTCAATGCTCAGCCCAGAACTGAGAAATACTCTGCCTCTATTTCCTTGCATTATTTGCTACATTTCAGACTTCTTTATAAACACTGACAGACCAACTAGGAAACCTTCTTGGAAGCAAGGTCGCTTCATCAACAGCTTAAACCCAAGGCCCGGGAAGAAAGAAGCAAAAGGATTGCCATGAAGACACACAAATAGAAAGAGACTGCAGCTGGAGAACTATCTAATTTCATAGAGCAACACCAGCTAGTCCAGATGAGATTTCTTATGGCAAAAGCAACAAAATAGTTACTCCAAGAAAGTCTTTTCAAGGCTTACCAAGAAAAGGGAGGTTTTTTATGAGCATATGAATGGAACTCCATGCTGTAGTGTTGTTACCTTAGCAGCCCTGCATTCTCAACACATGTTCCTGCTGCAGGGACAAAAAGCCACTGCTGTTGCTATCTTAGCAAGTGCTGAATGTCCGTGAAGATTTAGGGGCTCCATTTTTAGGTAACAGATCCCCTGTGTGAAGTCTCACAGAAGCAGCAGTCTAGAAGCCAGTTCCTCCCGGTTTCTGGAAGCTCAGAAAGTGGAGGTCCCCATGCTTCTTGATGCTTTCAGTCTTTGCACCCACTGAATGTGTTCAAAGACCATGATTCACACCTGTGCCTGTTTGCTTTTTCCCATACAATTTCCACGTAGACTTCAGGAGAGAGCAGGGACCAGAAATAATGGTCCAATATCAAATCTGGCTACAGTCCACAGGTGGCATAGTGAGAAATGCTGATGCAAACCATTTTATGCCAGTGTTATAAATGTCACTTCAGGACAATCCTCACAGAGCACATGGTCTTGTGGACCACACATCGTCCCATGAAATCTGGATTTTGATTGTAAGAGAAATACAGCTTTTGTCTCTTACAAAACATTGATATTATAGGCAGAGGAAAATTTTATTTTCAAGCAATGTAAGCTGTTGTTCTCCTGCTCTCAAATATTGCCTGTTTTTTTCTACTCAGTAGCTAAATATGCTTATTATTGACTTAGAAACTGATCAAAATCTGTAAACAAATACAGTTTAATTAAATGCAATAGATCTATTTTCCACCCATTCTATTGGTGTATTTGGACTGTTGTGTCACAGCTGTTAAAAGAAAATTTTACCTAACATTTTTATTTAATAAATTTAATTTAGTCATCTTTATACACTGTGATTCCTAAAAGCAAAGAGAAATTGGCCTCACTAAGAACAATTTTCAAAATTCTTTGTTTCAGGAAAAATTACCTGCAGAAGAGCTAGCAAATTAAACAAACCCAGGAGCTGTTGAGCTGCTTATAGCAACCACAGTATCCCTGTGAGCCCACAGCAGCTATGGATGTTTATGAACAATTTTAAATCTCACAAACTGAATTCATAGAAGGTTGGCACTGGCAATATCCCATATGAGCATCCCACTCAGCCTCCTGTCTCTTTTTATCAAAAACCCAGCTCATTTAAAATGCAAGTTTCTGACTGCAAGGAAAATCCATGAACCGTGATGATGTGCATAAACGTAATTCACTTAATCTGTAAATGCAATTCACACAGACTTTGGGGTGGATTATTCAGCAATATGACATTGATGTGTCAGTACTGCCTGTTTCTGTTTACCACAGATAAGGTAGAAAAAAGGGGATGTGTGACAGATTACACACTTGACCATGGAAATCCCTCTTTGTTACATGCAAGGGGCAGGGGTGACAGGCAGCAACTTCCACTAAAAGAAACTAAATCTAGGGAGGCTTATGGAGCCATGGCATTATTCAGTTCCCATCAAGGAGAGCCATGACAGCATGGGATACCAGCCCAACAAGAATGCTCTCATCTTACTTGAAATACTGGCTGAAAAATGAGAGCATAAACTTACCTAGTTCACATGCATGAACTGTATTTTGGGGCAAGTATTTGAGTGGAAGTGCTTCCTTGAGCCTTTTATGGTATTTTAACCCCTAACTTCTATCTAGGACAACAGATGGTTATTATAAACATAAAATACTTAGCATCTTTTTTACAAAATATTTACTGCTGGCTGTGCTTCTCCTCCAGTATCTTCAACAAAAACTGCAACCTTCCAGCACATGGAATAGAACCTAGCTGTGAAATTGAAAGCATCAAAAAAGACAAGGCACAATAATAGCAGGTCACGTCTTGAAAGCACTTCTTCAGGGGAACAGTCTGAATGATATCAGAATAACACATTCAGGGTTTTACTGGTCACTAAGGCTTTCTGCTTACAAGTGGTTGGAAAGGATGCCCACACCAACCCTTCAGAAAATATATCCCCAGGCAAGAAATATTCTTTCTGTTACACAGTTCCTCTGACACTAAGTATAGTTCTAGAACCTCTCATATTTTCCACCTCTGGAAAAAGGCAGGCCATGGCAAGGTACCCTTTCATCATTTTTATTGAGTGTTACGTTGATATTAAATATCAGTTTTGAACTGGTTACCTTCAGAAAAAATAAGCAACAAGAATGATGTGTTGTCATGTCTTAGAGGGAGGAAGCAGTGATAAAGTAAAAAGTACAGTCTTGGTCTTCTCTAACTGGGGAGAGGTACCAAATACAGACTACCTTGTATAAGTCCCACAGAACAAAACATTGGCTCCAACACTGAAGCTTTCCTACTTTACTTACAGTATCCTCTGAGACATTAAAAACCTGACAGAACACAGACCTGAGCAATGTGCTCTAGCTGACCCTGCTTTGAGCAAGAGCGGGTTGAACAAGACAGTCTTTCAAAGACCTCTTTTACTTCAATAATTTTTTCATTCTGTTAAAATACTGTTTTAACTGAGAGTTTTCATAAAACCTCATTACCTGACCACGTGGTTGTACAAAATTCACTTTCTTGTCCAATATAGTTCTCATATCCCTAATAATATGGAATGGTTTGAGAAAGAGATTAATTTTCATGAGTCAAGAAACCTGAAAAAAATAAAATTAATCCAAATATAGTATTTTATGATTGAAGATGGCAAGGTTTTACACTCAATATCGCTAAAAATCTTCTGGTTTACTACATTAGTACCAAGCTGAATTCTTCCGTAACTAGTACATACAAAGTCAGAAATTTTACTTGCGACTGAATAGGGGAAACAATTACATTAAAAAGTGTGTAAAACAAATGTAGGATGCTCCAAAGACTAAATGGGAGCAGATGTTTTAAACAATGCCTGATTGTATGACATTTGTTGTCTCTTCTCTTAGACTGTCATCTGTCCTTGGACAATCTGTAAACACTAGCCTTTTAATACTAACTTCTAAGGAAAAAAAAGGATACATGTACCAATTATTATGAGCCAAACAATGGGAACACTTGCTTTGGTACTTTGGGGATGGAGGTTCCACATCTGTTTGACAGCTGTCCTGCTTTTCTGTTTACTTGGAAAGCATATAGATTTGACAGCCGTTCACAGACTGTTGCCTAAAGAAGAGTGTTCTAGGGAACTTCAAACTGTGTCTTTATTCTGATACAAGGCTTTGCAATACTTTACAAGCAGGATACTTCAGCTTAGAAGCAACTTCTAAATTGTGTTGTAAAATGTACCTTTCTCTTACACAGGTACCACAGTACATAAATGCATGAGTTAGAAAAGGCTTTGAGAGAAAAATTTGCAATGAGTTATTAAAAGCACTAAAGTTTTTTATCCTAGTTCCCCTGAAATTAAGTAACACAGAAGTTACAAACAGCATGAGACTTAGCTAACAAAGGAGTTTCTCTCTTCTCTGTGTTTGGAAAAGTAGCACTTAATCTGTAGGTAGGATAGAAAGCAGGAAGATGCTGGAAAATGCTGGATACCATCTGCTTATCTCAGGTGTACAAAAATGACATGACCCCAGAAAAAATGCATGCCTTCCAGATTTAAACTTCCAGGAATTACATTTTGGAGTTTCTTTTACAAGTCTTGTGATATAGAGGACTCTCTGTGTTTTGTTTTTTCTTTTTTATTTCAGTGACCATGTTACTCACCCCTTCTTTTCTTCACTCTCAGACACTGAATCTGATCTGCCCAAGGAAGAGAACCCTTGGAAAATTCATCAAGATTGAAGGTAAGACTGTAGTGGGAGAGATTCCAGTTAGCTCCATCTTCTCAAGTCCTCAGCCTCCTTTTTAGCCATAAACAATAAAATATGTGGTAGTCATTCGTTCCAAAGCAGGCTAATGTCGTTTCTCCTAAAGGCCACAAATTATTTTGAGTGCAGTCGGCTCAACAATAATATTTACAAATATGTTAATAATAGCAAAATTATATAGTTTCTCTTGCTCTTTTCTCCCTAAACATTGCTGCTCCCCTCAGTTTCCTTCCTAGCAGTACTTCAGCTACTTAGATATCTCCATTTTGCATTTCCTTTCTGGAAAGCAAGGTGTCTTTAAACAAAGAGGTGCACTAGATCCTTAGCTAGTAGCATCATAGGTATGGCATGTAGCATAATGGATTAAATGATGTTCAGTATCAGGACTACCATATCAGGAATCTAAAAAAGAGTTACATTATTCAGGTGTCATGCGGACCACAACTGAAAAACCAGCAGTTATTGCACTTTGTTATTGTTATGTATGAAATATTTCTCCATTCTTCCAGAAGTCCCTACTTCTGGATCCAGCTGACAACCTCTGCTCATACAACAGATTAGGCAGACCTCTCCCACTGTGGCATCACTTCTCTCTTTGAGAAACTGGATCTTCCAAATCAGTGTAGACCTGTGAGGAAGTGGGAATCAGTTGGACTCCAGGACTCCTTAATACCTTATGCTTCTACCAATTTTATGAGAATAAATCAATCAGATCTATTTTTTTTCAGATTTCACTACACTGAAGCTATGTCATTGAAAACAGAAATACCAAATGAACTACCCAGGCCATCAGCACACTAATGAGAGCACACCATGTAGAAGATAAAAGATGCCCAGTAACGCAGATTTTTCACCTGATATCCCACTGAACATTCTGATGAATCAGATTAGTTTTAGAAGTCTGATGTATTCATTCAAATAATTTTAGTTTGTGTGAATTTTGATTAAAAGAAAAACCTTAAGATAAAATGCAGGTACACATTACATATCACACAAGTTTGTATGACTTGTTCATAAAGTAAACAAAGTAATCATTCAAGCTCCCAATATCTACAGCTCTGATGTCATCTTATTACTTAAAACACTTAAAGCAGTTGCAAAACATTTCTTGTAACATCAATCAATTAATAGTTATAATCCTCTGCAAATGAGAATGCTAGAAAATTAAAGAAAATATTACAGTTAGCTTCTACCTTCATCCCAGAGAGATAATGAATAAAGGGCTTTCAAGAGTTAATAAAGAAATCAGAGAGGGAAGCTGTAGCTTTGGAAGCTATTTCACCATTTCCCCTCCCCTCCCTTCATCTGGATTGGATCGTATTAGTGTATGAGTCACCTAATTATGAAAGACTTCTCTGAAATGAATTAGATGAACACAGCATCTTTAACAGAAACAGATCTTGTGACCTGGCAGAGTTCCCATCATGGTCCAAATAAAGCCCACCCAGATGTGACCACTTCCTGTACTGTAACTCAAAGAACAGGGTGAAACATCAGTAAGAACTTCCTCACTTAAGCATCTTCTCAGTATTCCTGATGGATAGGAAAAATAGCCATTAGCTACTCCCATAAATCAAATCATATGTGGCACTAGACCCAGGGACAAACTAGTTCAGTATTACTGAGAACCAATCTATAGCTTTCAATAAAATATGCCAGTTTACTATTTTCTGCAAAAAAAAGATTCGGGCCTATGGACAAAATAGGTATTTTTAAGGTATCGGATGAAGTTAAGCTTTGTAAGCTTGTCCAAAGGCACTGTTATCCCAAATGTGCTTTCCAGATTAAGTGTTTTTGGAAAACAAATTCGGTTGGTGCACTTCACTACCCAGAGAAAAGATTCTGCACTTTGGTTACTGGTCTGATCCCTTCCTGTTAGTGTCCAGATTGAGTTCAATGGTGACTTCAATAACTGTTGCACTGGAATTTTGCTATAGTTCACTGTCTTGAAAGAACAACTGAAAAATCATGAAGCTTTAGTTTGTTTTGTCTCTGTGATTATGTCAGTAAACCAAGAGATTAACTTCACAATTAATACAAGCTATAGCTCAGTCACAGATTTGCAAGCCTAAACCCCTGGAGATAAGAAAAAAACAAGGCAAAATATGAGTGGTAAACTGCACACTAAATGAACTTTTAATTAATTTAGCAAGTCAGATGTGTCAGTAGAATTGGCCACTTAACCTGTTTAGGCAAGCAGTATCATTCACACCTGGTTAACATCAACTAAAAGAGCTGGGGGAAGAAACAGAATCAGAAGTTAATGCAGAAACAAATTCCAAGCATCAACACCCAAATCAGATCACCTTGACATTAAACACTCCAAAAGTATCAGAGCAAAATCAGACACACTTCTCCATACTGTACAGCTACTTGCACTGAATTAGCTATATACCTTAATGTAATGCTAATGCCTGTTGGTCCACTGAAATTCAAAGTAGACAAGGCTAAGTTAGTCACATCAATCTCTCACAGTCTTGCTGTGAAGCCTTGTCAATTTTTCATTTCCTCTTCTTTTTAAAGAAAATGTATTTTTAGTGCATTGCCTTTTTTCAGTGAGACCCAACATTGTGAGAATACCAAAATAATCAGATATTACAAACTGAATTTCAAAGTCTGAATGATTAGCTTTACTTATGGCACAAAACACATGGCCAAGTTATGCTAGTTAAAATGAACAAATACTATAAAGGAAGGAAAAATTTGACTTCTTATAGCACTCAAAAATAAGAGCAATTTAAAAATATTCTCTCTATTGTTATTAGTCTGTAGACTTGTTCCCCCCATTAGTATTGCTAAGCAGATTTTTCTCTTTGTTTTTTTAAGTATGACCACTTAATAGTTTCCTAATCTTTTTTAACTTTTTCCCTCACCTAGTGACTGTAACTATTCTATTTAAATTTTCTAGCATATTTCACACATATTTATTGAGCTCTTCTGTTACATTTTACCTAGTGTGTGTATATCTGTCTTTCTGTTCTTTTAAGTGATACCCAGTGAGGTTTTCTGATGTGATAAGGGTCTATTTCCTTGGTCTTGAAGCTACCCAGGGGAATAATGCATATTCATTGCTAGGTCATGATTTCTAGTAAAGACACTGGATAATAACCATCACCAATTCATTTACTTATCTTTCTACTGCTAAGTCCAAACTAATGCCTGTTAGTGCTCTCCAAAGTGTGGTTAGAATCAAGCAATGCCTTCTGACTAAATGTTTCATTTTCACTATGTGCAATGAATTTACTGCTGCACATTTTTTTTTAATATGAAATGTCCTACTTATTCTCTCTGACTGTATTAGAGCAAGTTCTTGTGAGGGCACATTCTCTAGTACACCAAAACAGAGACAGCTGGAACTAAAACTGGTTTAAACTCTGATTATATCTCTCACTTTCACTATCAAGCATCCTGAGCCTTGTAAAACATGTGTTGTTTTTCATTTTCTTTCATTACTAAAATGTTCTTTTTCAACCTAAAACCCTTTTCTGACAAAAATTGTGCAAGGAAAAAAGAGGTTTACTGAAGAGAATCTATATTTATCTATATAATCAATTCAGGATTTTTCTGTGTGAAATTTCAGTTTCCAGTGGGCCCCTGGAGGATGCATTGGCTGTATTGAGCTCATCCTACATAGCCAACGGGTTACAGCACTTCCTGAGCAATGGATATATGATTTTCAAGCTTTCTCTGATTCAGAAGCTTTGAGTGAGGTCTCTGGGAGACCAAACTGAGGACACTGTTAACTGCAAGCATTCTAGAGCACAAAGTTGGTAAGAAAACCATCTTTTCTTTGCCAGTTCTGTCAGCAGTTGTGAACCCTCTTAATAGACAAGAGTCTAAATGGAAGTAAAATATTTCAGGAATGCTGAAACTTCAGGGTTGTTGTTATGGCAAAATTACTGCCCATACCAATTGAAGTATGTATATAGTTTTAGTGAAGTAAAACTGCATTTTTCCATATATAAACAGTGCTCAGAAAAATCCTGCTGATCTTGACAAACAGCTGTCTGCACTGTGTCATCCATCCAGACAAACACCATTCTTCATTTCAGTATCCTTTTTGCTTGAATTATCATGTTTTTGTACAGAATGGAGACGGTACAGGAATCACTGCATGAAGCTATTTAGAAAAATAAAGGCTTCCCTTTTCAACTAATTAATATTATAGAAACTAAGTTACTCAGTGCCAGCAAAGCCTTTTTAACATTTTGACAATTTTAGCATTTTTCAGTTTAATCCAGTTCCTATCTGTTTCATATAATATTTCTTCCTCTTATATAAAGTATTTTTTCTCTCAAATCCCTCTCCTTGTTTAAGAAGAACCTTCCCAAGTCCTCTGTAATTCTTCTTTTTAAACTATATCATGGAGTGGTGGTGTCTTTTCCTAGAAAAAAATCCTCTTACACTGCCCTACAGTTTTTAAAATTAAAATTAGTCAAAAGCCAACTTCTTTGGGTAAACCATGCTATCAAACAATCACCACCAAGAAAATAATTATTTCAGTCTGGTCATATGCTTGTATCCTGGTTTGTCCCAGTATCCCACCACAATTTCATCAGGGCAGAAGGAGATGGAGACGTCTTTGCAGAGCAGGTTGCAATGTACAACCCAAATCTGTACGCACATGTTTAGGTGTCCAGCCTGACCAGTCGCCCACATGCATAGCCCCCGTTCTTGCTTTTTTTGCCAGACAGCAGAACTTGTAGCATTTTTCAGCTGCTAGAAGAGACAGCAGCCGTGTTCTGCAAGGCAAGGGTAGGATAAGGACATTTGGTTCTCTGGGACTTCCCTCCAGCTGTGTCCCAGACCAGTCATCTCCCCTATTCCTCAAGAACAGCAGGAAGACCGGCTGAAGAAAGAAGGGGTGAATGTAGGCAGCTGCTGGGTACTGGTGAATGCCAAATATAGGGAGAAGGAGGAGGTGGGCAGAGAAGCAACAGAAGCAAGAGATTCACTGAAAAGACAGAGAACATATACACCTATCTTTTCTCTCAGGGACCTCTGAATTCACCTAGTACCTTCCAAATCTCTAATGACTGCCTCTGTAGTCCTTTTGCCCAGGCTTCTCAATCTCTTCAACAAAACCCACCATGGCAAGAGCATAGTATTCATAGAATCAGAGAATCATAGCATTGTTAAGGTTGGAAAAGACCTCTAAGATCATCAAGTCAAACTATCAGGCTATCATTATGTTCGCCATTAAACCATATTCTTATGTGCCATATCCACACATTTTTTTAACGGTTCCAGGGAAGCTGATTACACCACTTCTCTTGACTGCCTGTTCCAATGTTTGAAAAAAATTCAGTGAAGAAATTTTCCTGATATCCAACCTAAATGGCCACTGACACAACATTTCCTCTCATTTTGTTGTTTGTTACCTTGGAGAAGAGACCAACCTTCACCTCACTACACCCTCCATTCAGGGAGCTGTAGAGAGCAATAAGGTCCCCCTTGAGCATCCTTTTCTCCAGTCTAAACGCCCCCAGCATCCTCCACTGCTCCTTATCAGACTTGTGCTCCAGACCCTTCCCCAGCTCCTTTGCTCTTCTCTGGACATGTTCCAGCCCCTCAATGTCTTTCTTGAAGGCAGGGGCCCAGAACTGGACAGAGCACTCAAGGTGCCACCTGGTCACACGCTACAGGGGCAGCCACTGTCAACCAGCATCCCCAGGTCCTTTCCTGTGGTCCCAGAGTCCCTTTCCAGACACTCTTCCCCGAGCCTGGAGTGCTGTCTGGAGTTGTTGTGACCCAAATGCAGGAACAGGAACTTAGCCTTGCTGAACCTCACGCAACTGGCCTTGGCCCATCAATCCAGCCTGTCCAGATTCCTCTGTTGAGCATTCCTGCCCTCCAGCAGATCAACACTCCGTTTTGATTGATTTTGCCTGCTGAGAAGTTTTGAGCCAGTTCTGAGCATCAGAAAGGAGAACATATCACTTGATCCTGTCTTGGTATAAATAATACTGGCCACACCTAGTCCAGGATCTAGAGTCCTCATTTTTAAAGGAGAATCATCCAGTCTTCAGAAGAAGCAACAATGATTCTAAACATAAAATTATTGTACAAGAAAAAGCTCTAATATTTCTATTCACATATATTCTATTGTTCCCCCACCAAGCGCGTTTTATCTGTAGAATGCTTACTGTGAATACGAATGTGGATATTAATACCTTCCCAGGTGAAACAGAACTGAGCTTCTTCAGAGCTGTCTACAGATGCAGGAATGTAGCATTTGCTCACACTAGCCTTGTTTGTTCTCACAGAAAAACCATAAAAACTTTAGATTTGCATTTTCTTAAATGCAAAATAGGGTTCTGATGCAATTCAGGTACAGAACTCCAAACACGCAGCTGATATGTATACATGAATCCAAAGTCAATTCTGTGCTTGTTTCTGGAAAAGAGCTTCTCCTTAAGCTTACCTGATACAAAAAAATGTTACAGCACTGCTTTTTGGCACAAGAACAATTAACTATGCAACTAACACCTGTTCTGTACTAGTCATTTCTTGTCCAGTGTTTCATGGATAAGATATTAAAAAAATGTGCCGCTATCTATTGGTATTTCTAGCTTGCTGTCATGGCCACCTTCAAAACAAATAGCTGTGCCAGCCACAAGAACATATGTCACAATTAAGACACTGAAGTTTGTCATAATGGAACATACTGAGCAATCAGTTCATCTGTGGCCTCCAGGCTCCCTTCTCGTAAACAGTGAATGCTTGTGCTGTGAAATGAAGATCAAATTTGGGCATGTGCTTATAGGCATGTTCAACCTCAGTTTTAGAACCCATGTCTAAAGTTTCAACCCTCAGACTTAAAACAGAGTTGACATTCAGTATGGAAAGCACTTAAATTACCTGAACATTTATTCACTTGATACAAAACCACCCTTATTTAAATGTAAGGGTTCAGATAGTGATATCAAATCCTGAGATCAACAAGATACTCAGGATGCAAGAATACATTGACTTATGTTTCTTGAAAATACTGACTTTAGTGGAAAAAATAATAGGTGTAAACCACCTTTTACTCTACAGCAGAGTAACTCCTGTAATCATCTCCAAAGGAAAGAAAGACATTCAAATTATCCTTTCTTAGGTAGAACAGTCATTTAACCTTAATTTTCCCCACAAACAGGAAAGGTGAGCTAGCTTTTATGATATCTGGTGTTCAGATGTGGTCAGTCTGTCCCAGACATGTGGTTCCATTTTATAAAAAGCTTGTAGGTGTGTACAAAAGAAATTATGACTGGGTGGAATGTCAATTAGGGCATAAATCTACTGTTAACTGGAAGATCTGGAAGTCAGTGAAGAGATTTTATGTTGGACTAGCATCTCCAACACAAGGATATAAAGAAATGAACCCGGTAAAGCACTAAGATGGTCAAGGGCTAAAGCACAGAAAATACCAGAAGTGGAGAGAATGGTGTTTATTCAGCCTTGAGAAGTGAAGGCAAAGGGAAGACAACATCGTATCTATAAATCCCTGATTGGAACAAATTAAGACAGAACCAGATTCTTCTCAGGGTTGCACAGAAGATAAGAGGATAAGAGACCACAAAACTCAGGTTGGAGCCTCGCTTGCCAACCTGGGGGACCCCGCAATCCTCAGGGATACCCCAGTCCCTGCAATACCATGACAAATTGCAAATAACCTTTCACAGAAGGAAAGTAGCCATTCAAATAAAGACATATATTACAAACCCTATATAATACATAAACCACAATAAAAAATACACGTAAACCCCAAGCATATTAGCTCTATGCTTTGACTGCCACTACAGGCCAAAAATGAAACATATGCCTCAATATTTTATTACTATTTTGTGCATTAAAACTATTGTAAGATTTCAATATTACTCCATTAAGTAGTTCTGACTGCTTCTTTCTCTTGTTGACCATGACATGATCTTGGACTTTTCACCAACTAGCAAGTGTCAAAGGATATAAATTACAGAATTTGCTCCCCTAGAAATGTTTGCTCCCTTAAAATTACTATCTAAAAATAATTTTCTCTCTGTTGAGACTCTTTGAGGAAGAATTGACTTGAAATTAATTTCTTCATCAGATTTTACAGAAAGGTAAAATTAACCAGATTATTTAAAACTGTTTTAGAAAGCTAAAATATAAAGCTAGTGAAAAGAGAGCATTGGGCTGTTGGATTATTAATGTTCATCAGAGAATTTTTCTGTAGTTTATAATATTCTGGCCATTTTGCCTAGTATTCTCAGTTGTACTTCAGCAACATGTTCTTAACTTTGTATTTTCACCTGATTCTTATCATCTTAAAATTACCTCAAAAAGGAAACTTTGACATTTAGAAAATCAGACACAGAGAACTGAGTTTTTCCCATAAAATAAAGAATTCCAGTAAAGCCCAACTCAAAATCAGAGCAAAGGGCAAACATCTTTGACCAGCATTCCCTAAGACAAAGCAATATGCACAACACTATGTTCCAAAACAAAACTGCCACAAATAAGCCTTGTCCCCAGAGGATGGCAGAAAGAAGAGACCATAAACAACACTTTTCTTAGATCAATTAACGCACAACGGGTTGGTGATTAACAATCCAAGGATAACTCCTGAAAAACCACAAGGGAATGGACCCAGTAGTCCATGCTCACAGCCTGAGGCTTCAGTGTGACCCTCCAGTTGCTGTCTTCCACTTTCCTCCCTGCTGAACTTCAGTTCTCACAGCAGAGAGACTGGAATCCAAAGACCCATTTTCAGCATACTTGAGTAACTCCCATTTCACACACCAAGTAAGAGGCAATTCTTGTATTCTCTCACATAAAAAGTTGGGATAAAGCCCACTAAGAGTATTTCTAAGCTCTCATTTTTCTTTGCAGCCCTTACTTTTTGCACATGCATACGTCCAGCATTGTAATGTTAAGTAAACTATGGATTTTTAGATGTGCAGCAACAGTATTTTCCCACATGTATCTTAAGTGAGGTTGAACGCAAACCAAATCACTGTCACCTAAGACAAACTATTACTTCATTGAGTGTTATCCAAGGTGTGGATAATGAGACAGAATTCCAGAAAGAAATTACAGACTATTGCTAGAAGCAATATGAAGGAAGATTTTATATGACTTTATAAGAGTGTGACCACGTGCCAGACATATAAAATCTTCCTTCATATTGCTTCTAGCTAATCCCCACAATCCCCACAATATTGGATGATAGGACCCTTTTGTCAAAACCTTCAAATATAAATTGACTGACACAGGGCCAGGGAGACAAAAGTAAATGGTTGTCCTTATTTCACTCAAGCAAAATAAGGGGTCGGGGCAGGAACAAGTGGAGAGCTTTCCATCCGCTGTCAAAATAAAGCTGGGATAAAACAGAGATCAGACATGGAAAAAACTTCTGTCAACATAGTTAAATTTGGACAATATGAAGGCACCTAAAATAAAGGCTTCCTACTGACTCTAACTATAACTGTAATGTCTTGTATTACATACAAACATCCACTACAAGTAACCTGACAGGAAAATCTTACGACTATGCACATATAAGCTAATAATATTCCTTTTGCCATGATCATAAAAGATTCAATTCTGGATGGAAAATGATGAGACTAAAGAAACTTGACCTTGAAGAGGAAAATTGACTAAATTTAAATATTTTTCCTTATTCACAATGGAAAAAAACATGAAGTAGTGGGAAAAGTATTTATTTCTCAGAGTTCATTTGAAGGTCTACTGAGAAATAAATCACTGGGACTCATTAGAATGTCTCTCGAGCCATATCTTTTGGGAAAACACAAGGAGAAATTGTATGTTAGAGAAAAGACATCCATAAATGTCAAAGAGATTCAGAGTCAAGTCAAGCTGATTAGACATAAGGTAACACAGCAAATCATACCACCATCATTCAACTCAAACAAGGAATTGAGCACAGGACAGTTAGTGGCATATTAGACAAATTTGTTAATGTTAGAACAATCTAAACCTCTAGCCACAGTACTTCATGTCTGATTAAATTTGAGTGATTTCAGCTTTCACTGTTGAGCACCTAATTGCACTAGGATGTCATTAGCCTTGTTGAAGAGCCTATAAAGAGCTAACTGCCATAATAAAAATCACTGTGGAAAGATTCCCCTGATTAGCCATTTAATGCAATGACACTCTGGTGTTTCTGATTTGATAAGACTTCAGCAGTTACTGCAAAACTGCTTGAGATCAAAAAAAGAAGTTGTATCTCTGGTCTTCACCAACACTTTTAATTTCTTCATCCATGACTAACTGTTGACGTAAAATCCTTTCTTTTCTACCCTACATAAATACAGAAATAAAATGCCATTTGTGTGCAATGATAAAAGACTTCATCCCAGCTTTCTGACCAGATCACAAGTAGACTAATAAATTATGTTTTTCTATATTTCTTGTGCAATTTTGAGATGAGAGGATATTTTTATTCTTTATCTTCAGTTCTACATGGCTGAATGATAGTGTTTATCCAAATTACTACTCTATAAGAATCCTTAAGCACTGAAATCACTCAGGTGGACAGAAATGAATACTTCTTCAGATAAACTAGTTTTCAAAACTGCTTTTCATAGGATAGACAGCTAATTATCAGAAGGGGTCCATTTGCAGTGGGGAAAGGGGACCAGATGATAGAAGATAAAGAATAAAGCCATTTCCTAGAGTGCAGAAAATGTGTCCATATAAGAGGGGTAAAAAATCATTATAGCTGTATTAACAAGCTTGAAAAGGAACTTTGGATTTGGGTTTGGTAGACTTTTGCTAAAGTGTCATTCTTACACAGAGATGAGGTAGAATTTATGGTGCAGGATAAAGTTACTAAACTGGCCTAGACAGATTACTTTATCAAAACAGTTGTAATGCTGTGAGATGTATTCCAGCTTATTTTGTGTCCTTGTTTAGTATCACTTGTTGAAGGGCAGGACTTACTGTAGGTACTATTGCTAAACAGATAACCATGTTTGCTCTGCCAGTGCATCATCACTTCAGAGGATTCACGTCTCTAAGGCTTGCTGCTTGTCTGTGCCCTGCAGAAGACTATGCAAGTCTGAAGAAATACAATCATCAATTGCAGCGTTTTGAAAAAACCCTGTGGATTATGAAATACCATTACCAGAAATGGTAAGACATACTAAAACATTCTTGACAATAAATTAATTTAAGCAAGACTTTTCTGCATTTTACTACTGTGTCTGTTGTGTAAGTATTCTTTGATCTACTGACTTAAAAATGCAAGTCAGCTGAAAGGTTTGTAATAGTGCAGATAAGTCGCAATATGAGAGAGGAGCAACAGTGAGAAGGGGCAAAAGGGTAGATAGAATGATTAAAGTCATAACAGAGCACCCTCAGAAGCCTACAGAACATCCTGAAGGTGACCATGGAGCCACTGAATGCCACCTAATGTAGTGCTGAGCTGAGATGTACCAGACCAAGCATCTTCCCCTTCAAACCTTCCATGTCCGGCAGTGGCAAATGGCCAAGGTGAGGAAGTGGTCCCATGTCTTGGTAGGGCACAAGGTAGGGACTGTTTAAGTCAAAAGGTGTGAGAAAAAGCTTAGCAAGAATCTCAATACAACGTTTTGGAACCCGGCACACTTCTTGTACCTGTGTAATGTCCATGCAGTGGACTGAGAGGACATATTTTACAGAACATTTTTTAGGGTTCTTAGCTTCCAAAAGTGATTTTTGGTTGGTTGGTGGGTTGTTTTTTTAACTAGCCTTATGCATAAGTAGAGGATCTATTCAGACACTTTGTCATCCATTGCCGGTGTTTCAGAATTCCAGCGACAGATTGAAGGGTAAGTAGTCACATAACTACAAGTGCTTTGATACATATACATAATCAAAGGTAGTCAAGATAGGGAGCACAGACTATTTTTGAAGGAAATGTTGATTTAAACTAATGTTAGTAATTTAAATATTCATCTCTGTATAAGAATGATACTTTTTCAAAAGTCACCCAAATCCAAATCAAATATATTTTGTCATATATCTCATATATCTATGCTATATCTTTTAAGCAAATTAAAGAGCTAGGCACATGTTTGACCTTTTTTTTTTTTAGAAAAGGACTGGTCTTATAGGTTTTCTGAATAAAGCTGTATCTGCAAATTACCAATTAAATCAAACGTGCACAATCCCATGACCTCATAGTGCATTTATACTCCAAAGAAAGTTTTTTATACCGTTGTTTTGGGGTTTTTTTTGGCTTGGTGATTGTGGGTGATGTTTCCTCTGCAGGGAAGATAAAAAAACTATGAGATTTAATAGCAACTAATGGCCCAAGTTCAAAATAATAGAGTACATTTATGTCAAGCTAAGCTTGGCTGGTTTTGGCTGAATTTAAGTTTTACCCAGCCTAAAATGAGAACTCCTTGCTTTGCTTTGTATCTCTGACATTCCCAACTATACCAATATGGTCAGTATGTTACATACACAACTGACAGGCTCCATAGGATTTAGATCTACAACCTCCTCAGTTTTCCCAACAGCTCTTACTCTGTACGACTAAAATGAAAATGCTAAAATTCTGAGATGAGTGAGCTGTTCTCAAATTACAGAACAAAAATGCAGATCCCAGTGTCTGCAATGATTTTGGTTCCATCTAGTGGAATAACAATAGTTGTACACATAGTAACTGGAACCTATAGGTCAAAGGGCAGAAGGAGAGTCTGAATCTCTAACTGTGCCAATGTATCCATCCAGCAAGGAAAAGCACACAGCACATGAATATTTTGGAAGCTCCATGGGGTCCCTAACAGTAGTTGTGTTACAGCAGTAAACTGGTGGCACCTGAAAGAAGAATGGTTTCCATACCAAAGTGGTGGTAAGTACCAACAGAGTTCCAAGGAAGGGAGGGGAGAAACAATCGTCCCCACCGCACCCCAAAAATATTTGTTTAAAAATGTTGCTGAAAACATCAAGGAGCTGATGAATATATTACGTATATACATCATTATGTAATGATGAATACATCAGCCAAGCAACGTATTGATAACCTGCTCTGCTAGCTCAGTATCAGAAGTTTTAAGACCTGTAAGTCACTGTTTGAAACAGATAACTGAAAACTGAATTGAATACAGCTCAATGTGGAGTACTTGGGAGAAAATTGTGCCAAGCTGATCTGGTAACTGGACTTCCAGGGGAAAAAAAAAAACCAACAGAAAAAAAAAGCAAAACCAAAAAACCCACCCAAAAATATATTAAATCAAACACTGGAGTAAAATTATGAAAAGTAACCAAATAGATATAAACCACTCAGGAGTGCATCATGAGCTGCAAATGTGTCTAACCCTCCAAGGCCTGGGATTGAGGACAGCCTTTCTGTAGAGTGGAATGAGCCTTCCTGTAGAGTGGAATGAGAAACAATCTAACTAGCTCTAAAATGCTCACATAATATATCTGTCCATGAGTGATTGAGGTTGGAGCTGCTGAGCCAGGAAGTCTCTTCTCTTCATGTCATATTTCCAGATCTTTCATTTTCATTCTAGATTTGCCAGGAATCTCTAAGCAACACCTTGGAAGGAATAATTCCAGTTGCAGAACCTGTATCTGAACTGGTCCTACAGTGAGCATATAAATCCATGCTTCTGCTTATTACTTTTCAAGCAACTAGTTGTTTTTATAATGCATTTGATTTTCTCTCTGCTGGAATTGTTTTTCAATATGGTGATGCACTATCTCTTCACACATTTAATTTCCCAATCTTAAGGAAACATCCCAGTCTGACCATCCAGGAGGCACTGTGGGGTCACACTTGCACCACATAGATACCCTACTGGGACCAAGGCCCCTTTACCATGTGTGGCTCCAGTGACCTGACAGGTGCCCCTATTCCTCCCTACTCACTTCACTCTCACAGTCAGACCAGGTGTCCTTACTGTCTGGACCTCAGGTTTCACATAGCAGAATCTCAGATGTAGTTAAAATAATTTAATCATGGTGCAAAAAAGAATAACTCGAGTTGCCTTGAACAAAGGCTTGGGCTTTTACCCCCTCACAGTCTGTGTGCTCCGTAGTCCGGGCTTGTCCTGCTGAGCCCTCAGATTCTACCATACTTTTTGAGTGTCTGGTGCCCTGGCTGGGCCACATGTCCCCAGGACCTCTGTTGTGCGGTGTTTCAGCTGTTCACAGCCTCTTGCCTCTGGCTCCTGCCACGCAGAGCTCACCCTGCAGCTCTACTGCAGCTGCACCCAGAGCTACGTTCATTAATTTCTTTCTCATATGGAGCTTCATACTCATGTGATACAGAAATCAGTTGTATTAAAATGATAGGTCACCACTAATCTGTCTATGTGATTTTCTTGTCCATGTTAGCAATAAAATTCTTCTTACAGACTGTAGTCAAAACAGGGAGGCAATAATCTCAGATTACTTGTGTGTCATCATTATAGAATGTTCTAAAGGACAGCAGCTTAATAACCTCTGGAGCCCTGACAAGATAGGTTTGTACAAAAGGAGACAGAAAAATGTCTCCTTTCCTGATCTCCTACGAAGGTTAGCTATGCAACCTGAAAAGAAATATTTGCATTTCTCATTACAACAGGTTGATTTATAAAATAATCAAATAAAAGTGTATAGGTTTGAACACTCATGGAGTCTTTTGTATACATTAATTGCTACTATAGAAACAGCAGGCTCAGAATTTACCTGGTTTTAGCACAGCAGTGGGAGCTGTCTGCAGTAGCACACAGAAACTTGTGTGACTTTACAGCTCCTCCTGAAGACATAAAATGTCAAAATGTGGCTCCCAGCCCTTCTCTGGGGAGCATCGTTTGAATCTGTGGGATACAGAATACGATCAGCCCTATCAAGCTGCAGGAACGTCCTCCTTTGTAATGCATTTCCGTGTGTCTCCTGGCTGTGCCTCCTTTTGCAGTTGCGTGGCGGTACCCACAGAGGGTACTCACGGATAACCCAGAAGGTAACGATGCCAGGACTGGAGTGCTGCTTCTCGCCTATCTGAAGAAGCCGCAGGAATTTTACTGCAGTTTACAGTCTGTAAATTTGCTTTGAGGAGGATTAAACAGACGTATCAGTACTCGTCAAGATTTTTAATTCTAGACTTACAATAGTCTCCCCTAAACAAAAAATACTTAGATTGGAAATGTTGTTGCTGTAACTTACACAGAACTAGGTGGATTGAGACCTGCTCATGCACCTTGTATGCCCTCCAGCTCCTTGCATTACTTTCTCCAAATGAGCCAAGTGCTGAATCTTTTCTAATCATATCCTGAGCCACTTACATCTCAGAATATTAAACAGAAAAGAAACTTAACAGACTATTGTGCCAAGCCCAAGACCTGTATTCAACCTCACACTTTCCACCGAAACTCCAGAGCACAAACTGATTTTTGAATCTCCAAAACCTCCTAGTAGCCATTACAGCATAACAAGGGGGATGAATTTCAGAGGCTCTGCCAGGTATTTTTTAACATATACTTGTGCATATTTTTTTTTTAAAGCAACAAAACCTCCCTAGCCTGAGTCCTCTGGTTCCTGGCTGACTCAACCAGGATACCAGAATCTCTTATCTGTTTTTTTTGCACAGCCTGTAGGTTCTCCTTCTCTGTTCCAGGAAGGAAAGCTTGCTATAGCCTGCTACAAACAGCTTCCAAAGCAATTTCTACTACTCTGGAACAAATTAATGGAGATGATATGAAACAGTAAGTTGTTTCAGCTCAAATACTCTATCCAGAATAGATAGCCTTTTGATCAGAGCTGTTCCTTATTTCTTCTATGAATCGATGAAATCTTATATCCCTATAGAAAAAAAAAAATTGCTGACTGAATTCACAACAAACATTAAATAGTTCATAGTTGCAGACCTGAACCTCACTATGTCAACGAATTTGCTCACAATGGCTACTACTATACACAACTTTAACAGGGTCACTGCCTTATCCATTCCCAGTGAACCTGCTGGGGCAAAGCTTTCAAACTGCGGACAGCTTTACAGGCATGCGAAAAGAGTGGATGAAACACACTCGCCTTTCCTCAGGTATTCCCTTTGCATGGAACAGCTGGGATGTCAGCATCTGGGTGGCACATCCCATGCTTTCCTTTTGCTGCAAAAGAATGAATGTCAAAATGAAATAGATACAAGATATTTATATAATTATCCAAAATCCAACTTCTTGAATAAGTAACACCCTACGTTCAGCACAACATGGTCTAGTTATTTCTCAGATGCTAACAACCCCAACCACAAGCCTTTCTATCCTTAAAAAATCAGGGTCTCAAACTGCATGTAAATCAAGCTCTTGAGTTTAATCACCTGGGAAAATAACATGCTTAGTGGAGCCTTTGTATTTTTATAATAAGAAAAAAAATATCCCTATCTGCAGCAGTTGGAATCCTTAAATTAATTATTTTACAGGTGCCACAGTGGGCCAGACTTGTAAGAATATTTAGGGACTGTGGGAAAACCTTCAAAATAACAGAAACTACGGTAATTACCTAAAGGTATACACAATGAGATGTACCAGAACTCTCAAAACCCTTCAGATAATTGAGCATCCCCCTACACCATTTTCACAGGCAGTTTAAGGACTGCAAAAGTGGGGGAGTAAGCAGAGAGGTAGTCTATCTCAGCCTTCCCAGTAAGCAGACAGAAAAGGACATTGCAGGGTATCTTTGGCCTTCAAACACCCATGTTTGGTCTGGGAAGGACTGGTAGATGTAGCACCCATGGCCTCTCCCTCACTCTGCTTCAGACAAGGCTGAGGGAACAAGAAGTGCTGGGTCAGTGTGGTATTGCTGGGTCAATGTGATACTTGCTGGTTTGAAGGCATCACAGAATGAAATACAGAGGTTAACGTGGACATGGAGGCCACAGACACACCAGGCAGGGCAACTTGTCTGCCACAGAACTATGCAGCTATCAGATGTTACAAGGTTTCTTGTCTACTCTCCACAGACATTTTCGTGGCCAGCATCTTTTCCCTGCAAAGGCAAGGACAGGGAGTGATGCTTGAACTCTCACCCTGAGCACAAGCATCCAGACAATTTAGGCTCAGCCCATGGTTAGCACAATGGACAAAGAACTGAAATGTCCTATTTGGTGACAAGTGCCTGCTGCTGAGAAACTGGATATCCCCTAAATCAGTAGTTTGAAGTGTTTACCAAATAGGCAGAGCAGAGAGCTGGAGTTTGTAGACAGGAGGGTGATGTGGGTGTACATACAGGTGCTTGTCCTTAAAGATCAGCTGCAAGCAGATAAGCTCAGCAAGCCACACTCTTGGTTGAAAATAAAACAGTAGAACAAAGAAAGCTATTCTTGTAATGTCAGCACTGATTTCTAGAGTAATAGTCAAATACTTTGATTTTGTAACTAGATTACTTGACTTTTGAAGCTCTCAGGGGATCCCGCATTTTGCAGCTGGCTGTGTCTACACAAATGTATTATTATCCTCTTGGCAGAGCCCCCAAAGTAACTCCTGTATCCACACAGGACATAATGGCCTGACTTCTACTTGTACATGCTTCCCAGCTCCTTTTTGAGCACCTGAGTTAACATGATGAGGGTTAGCTAATAGAGAAACTACTGCTTATTTTCAAGTCCTTTAAAATTAAAGCAAATCCACTCTTCCTGCAAGAAGCTGAAGGTTCTTGCAGGTCAGCCGCAAAGATAACTGAGGATGGTTTTGCAATCTTAAGGAAAGACTGGAAACTCAAAGCTCAGGCAGGCCAGGTCTTCAGTGATATCTCTTTTCAGGACAGAATCAACATCTGTTAGAATCAAATCTGGCCTTCAAATTTGTGCCATCTCACAGGCCCTATACATCACTGAAAATTTTTACTTTAGCCCTAACTATGTCTTATGGAGCAGTCAGCAGCCAAGTCAGTGGTCATTGTCATTGACTGAAAATTTGGGAATAAGCACTGAACCCAAGCTTTGCCTACCAATCTGATAAAGCCAAAGACTGAACACAGTCTTTTTCTCTGCCACAGTTCATGCAAATGATCAAAAGCAAATGATCAAGTTGGGAAAATCCTCATGAGATCCACACATCTAAAATATGTACAGAAACAGAATGGCAGGGACTTTGATAGAGGCTGGTTCTGCATATTGTCATGTCACGTCACACAAACTATTGAGATACAGTTTGAACATGTGGATAGTATGGTGAGTTTCGAACTGGCTGCACTGCTGGGGCCAGAGGTTTATGGTGGTGATCAGCAGAAAAACCTTGTGCCCAGGCAGGAGTCGAGTTCCTCAGTGTTTGATACTGTTTAGCATTTTTCCTAATGAGCTGGACAGTGGGATAAAGAGCTGTGTCAGACATGCTCACCGTGTATTTGAAAGAGCAGTTTAGACACTGGAGGAAAGGATCTCTACTCAGAGGGATCCTGACAGGTAGGAGAGAGCAGCTGACGAAAACCTCATGAAATTCAATGAAGTGAAATGCAAAGTCGTGCAGCTAGGATGCAGTAGCCCACACAGTGGCATGGGAGAAGAGCTGACTGGATGGAAAAGAGGTTCTTAGGGAGTTGGTGAACAAAGGACAGGACAGGGTCAGTGGTGTGCCCTCACAGTGAAGAAGGCTGACTGTGGATTGGGCTGTCTGAGTAAGCACACAGTCTGTAGGATGAGAAGAAGATTGTTCTCCTTATTCAGGCCACACTGCTGTACTGATGAGCCCAAAACGGGAGGAAGCATAAGACAGACATTGACAACTTGAAGGAAGTCTGGAAAACACCTTCAAGGTGGTTGGGGCCTAGAACATATGATATACTAAGAGAGGCTGAAGGAGGTGTGTTTGATGTCCAGCTGTGAGAAAGTTCAGTCTGGCTCTTCATGCTCACTACAAGTCCCTAATGGGAAGGCATAGAGAAGGTGGGGTTTGACTGTTCTCATGGATGGAATAAAAAGAAAAGGACACAAGTTAATGTGAATTCTGGTTTTATATTACATATAAGGTACTGGCACTTTTGGTCTCATAGGGACCAATTTTTCTAATTGTATTTCTTCAAAATTAGCAACAAAATTTATGTTATGAAGATGCCACTCAACAAGACTAAGACAATCAGAGCCTGATCCTAGATTGAGGAATGCTATTTATTGTAACTAAAGTTAGCTTATTTCTTTATGAAGCACGAAATCAAGAGAGAAAAGTTTCATGCAAGCTCATGATAACACTCACATAGGAATGACAACTTAGTCCAGTTGGATTTATGAAGTTATCACAGTTTAATTAAGCTCTGGTCAAATGTAACAATTACTCAACCAAATTAAAGGGTAGATCCCAAATAATTTTTTCCCTAAAAATTATGCATTCCTTCTGCAAGAAAGAGGCCTTGTTAAACAATAATAGGCTCATGTATAGCAATTACATCTGTATTACAAGGATGCTATTACTTTGCGAAACAAAGCAGAAAAGCCTGCTTTTAAAGCCACATCACATATGCACAGAGAACAAAACAGCAACGACCTTTAATGTATCTCTGTTCAAAAATAACCTCCAAAACCAAGAAAACAGTGCTGAACTGTCTTACTAGAGGCTCCCATAAACTCCTTCTCCATTAACAGAAGCAAACAGGAAGCATATCTACAACCCTTTGGCTCTCTTCACAACTGTACAATGTCTGGGGTACCCCTGGCACATAATGAAATGAGGTTTTGATCCCCAGCACTAGCTCTGATCATGGATTTACTCTAACATCCTCTCTATGTGATCCATTAGAGTTACATTTCTCTCCCTCACAGCTAATACATGCCACAAAGAGCTTCCTCCTGAAAATAACAGATCTTTCCATTCAACAACACATACACAGAGAAGAGTGTTGTACTTCTGTATTGTATAAATATCTTCCTTAAATGCTGTTATATGCACAAGGTGTTTCACATCCAGTTCGTTCTCCTTTCCATTTATGCTGGAGCAGGGAACAACACACCAGGCATGTGGTCTGTGCTGCTGACCGGAAAGACATTTTTGTTTCACTGCTACAGGCTGCTGCAGTCAGAGTGTTTCAGAACTTCGGCATGGTGTTCCGTAAAAGACAAAACACGTTGTAATCATCCCCACCACATGCACACACACATTCTTCTTCCCTGGGCCTGAAGAGAGTCTGCACAATACCACAGGAGCATCTCTTCCCTCTGTTCACCACCAACTTCACAATCCCTGCTGCAGGGTAGTACAAGTTTCATCTTTGTATGCATTTAATTTTTAACATATACGTGATTTTTCATGCATCAAATCAAAGACAATTTCCTTCATGAGAGGTTTGGGTGAAGAATTTAAGTTCTGTTGTAACAGTGCTCATAACACATCTAGAAAGTGTTCTGAATTCAATATCAGCCCCTATGAAATGAGCCTATAGAGGAAATCAAGAAACCCAAGAGCTTTGACTGACGGTGCTTACAAGCAGGAAGAAAGGAACTCCTCTTCCCCAAGGTGCCAAACCTCCTCAATACATAGCATATTCCATATGTGATGTCCTATGCTTAGTAAAGTAATGTAAAACCCAGTAAAAGCAGAACCTTTTTATATATCAGTAAGAAACGTAAAGCATAGTTAGATTTTCTGTTGAAGCAAAAGCACAAATGTTACTTACTGACTGGTTTCTCAAAGAAAATGCAGTTATTGGTGCCCTCCACCAGCTCCCTATGATAAAGTCAGATTCTCACACTCTGGTTTATTAAAAAAAAGAAATTAATTTCTGAGTTCTCATTTGGAGCAACATTTGAAAATATCAGTTTAACAGGAAGAGATTTGAAACATGACCAAGACACATTTGAACTTCATTTCACTGAAATTCAAGTGGGAAAAGACAATTATTAATCCCAAGTCATCAGTCTGCCTATTTTAAGTCTGCCTATGTTTGTCTCCTTTTTACTACAACAAAATTTGTTTTCACTAGGGGTCTCTGCTTCATCTACTCCAGGCATAAATTGGAAGTTTTATTTACCATATACCCAGGAGGGAAGCTTCATCTTTATACTAGCTGAATATTTCCTACCATAAATGAAAATATACAGAGGTCAGGCATGGGCACATGCAGCTTCCCTACCTGTATTCCAACTCTCATGGACTCACTCATGCAACAGGGTCACTTCTGCTGCAACATAAATGAGGAGAACTATCATTTCAGGGAAACTACTCCAGAAAAGGATAGATAGTAGGGATGCTTTTTCTAGGTAGGTAGAAAGGGTGGCTTTTGGACTATTTCCACTTTTGTAAATAAGGAAAGAACATCTAGTCTAGGCAAAAGAACTTGCAAGTACATATGAACAAACAAAAGGACTGAAATATCAAGAACAAAAATGAGAAAAACAAGCTGTTCCTAAAACCACTCTGACAACCAGGGAAATTCAAAATATAAATTTAGGAAAAGAAATTTAAGCTAGTTGGTATTACTCAACTGCAGTGCTATGACTCGCATGACTGGATATTAAACTCATTTGTTACAGACTATTTAGGAAAGACAGTGGGGATATTACATGGTTTAGAGCTGCAAAGAGTTCAGAAAGACAGAACCTGGATTGTATACTAATTCATGTACCAAATTATAAACCACAAAATGGGATAATGCTAAGACAATATAATAGACTATTGAATAGCCTGAGTAAATAAAATAGTAATACCCTTCCTTGTTAAAATGCTGACGAAAAATGTGTTCATCTACAGACTGTCAATTTAAGAGGTTTTGGTGCTCTACAAGTACAAATAAAAGTAAATCAACTAGATGTAATTACACTGATGTTTTCCCAAAGTGGAAATAGAATACAGTTATGATTAAGATACACAGTGGGTGCTTTAAAAGATCCAGTCTCTCAAAGTTGAACACAAAAATTGAACAGAAAAAGATATTTAAGTACAAAGAACAGTTAGGAATTACCTCTGCTTCTGCATGGTCTTTCCATCAACCAAGTTCTTGAGTTAGTTGGGCATGCTTCACCCAAATGTCTACTCCACCTACTCTATATATTGCAGGCAGTGCAGCTTCTGCCAATCTGATAAGTATGGAAATTCTTTCTTAACTGGTCACCTGGAGGACAAATTAATTTTTAGTGCTTGAGAAGATATTAAACATCTATATGGTCTATAATAAAAACTGCACTTTGCCAAATATAACTCCTGTAGTTGCAGTCATTTAGTAACTATTTAGATGATGGCATTCTTTGCCTCTTTCTGCAGCTCATAAACAGTGAAGAAAGAAAAATTGTTTCCTACATCCCAGGGTGATCAGTAGAAATCCTGTAGAAATCCTAGGAGTGATATAATTTGGTTTAATAACCAGAATGAATGCTGATCAGGAATCCTTCAAACCGTCTTTGGGATGCCAAAATAAATGTGAAGATGACTTGAAATTGGTCAAATAAGGTTTTTGTAAATGTTCCAAACTCATAATGATTACTGAGGTTTGTCTGTAATTATAAAAAACAACATCAAGAGGAATGAAGCCATTTATAATGGCTGAGTATGTATGTGGTACGGAAAAGACTTGGCCACTAGAAAGGATAATATTGGATAAATACACTGATAAAGGAAGGAGGAAGCCAATTAATTCAGTGAAATTCCATGTCCATTAGAACTAAAGACAAAAGGATAGAATTATTTAGGACTTCTCACAGAAAAAAAAATTTAGCCAATAGTTATTAGTTTGGTGAAATTATTGAGCATTCACTATTGGTGATAGCCAGCAACAGAATAATTTATACCTCAATGTTTAAATTCAGCATCTTTTGCATTAAGCTTGGAGTGAAGGTGAATTTGGAATAAGTTCATATTCCAGTGAAAATTACATAATTTTTGTTCAAAAGATGATCTTATACACTCTGCAAATTGCGTTTTTGTGAACTTCCAAAATATCAATCTAACAGCAAGCACAGGTAAGATCAAGGAAAGTCTGTTCCGTCAGAAAAGCATTGCAAGGTTATAACACAATGAATGCAAAAAATCTTGTCTTTGAAAATCTTGGGTAGCTGATATATCAGAAAAAGTATCAGAGAAGAGGAAATGGGTGTTTCTAAATACAATTAGTCCTTGTTGAGGAAAATATCCAAATTCCTAGCAATATCTAGCATTTATCAGTATAATTTGTTGGAGGTGTAAATGAGAGGTGAACTGATCAGTTATACGGGCTGCCTGTGTGACTTCCTAAGGTACATTTGTTTCAGCAGCATCGCTTTAACACAGCTAAATTCTGTGCAAGATACCTAGAAACACAGGTGCCAGGTACACTGTTAGGGTAGGAGATTGTGTCCTGGAAGGCAGCAACACTGGAAAGAGTACTGGAACTTTGATGCCTGTGCAAGATGCTAAATGCAATTCACAGATGCATTAGCAGGAAACCTGAAGGTGAGAGTAGGGAAGTAATTTAATACAGAAATTACAGAGCCTCTCACTGCAATAATCTTACCAGATCTGGTGTCAGCACATTTAAAAAGGAAGCTGACAACTTTGAAAATTTACAGAGAGGTCTGCAATAGTGATCCAATGAATTACAATAAGAGACTGAGGAAGCTCAATTTATTTTGCCTGTTCAAAAGATGTTGTAAAATAGGCGGGGCAGAAAATTTTCCAGTAAGATCAGAGCATGTGAGAGTATGGTACATCATGAAATATACAGTCTGTCCAGGCTTATAGCACATGGAAAAATTACTTGAACTCCAGACTTGTGAAAACAGGACCTCTGAACCATATATTGCTTCCTATATTTCTGTTGGCAAGTCAAAATCAACTATGAATTTTTGGCTGGAACTAATCAGGAGGCAAATTTTTCAAGCCCATTTACATATCAAAAGATCCTTCTGACAGACAGTGACTCTAGTTCAGGGGGAAAAAAAGAGTATCCTTTGACTTAAAAGGGAAGAATATTTTTTTCTTTTGGCCTAGGTTTTAAAATACACGAAATCCTACCAACCCTCTACCTTTTGAAAAGTTCCTTGTCACACATAATGAGAAATGAAAGAGAATTTTAGTGAACAGTTGGTGCATAACAAGTCAATTTATAGTCTGATAGTATATTATCTTTATATTAAATTCAGAACCTTAATTTCTAAATACAAAGCTCCATATTACCTGAGTTAAAGAGAAGTAGTTACTAGAGCTTATCTTCTGATCCTTCAGGACATGCCATTAGTAGATGAAAAAGCACATTTGCTTACCAAGTGAGCTCTTTCCTATAATGATGAAATTGTCCCAGCCCTCCTGTATCATTACTTCACTGAGTTTTGGTGAGATAAATTTACTTCCATTGTTAAAAATGTCTTAAATTTCCCTGGAGTGGAATTAAAATGCCTATAGCAAAAGAATTGCAAAAGCATGCAGGAAGAATATGAAGTCACTCGTTTTGGAACTTGTAAAGGAGCCCTAGGATCTTGGATTTGCAGTCAGATGCCTGGAAACATAAGTAATCGTAATCCACAGGGGGAAAACAGGAGAAAGCAGTCTTTTGTGGATGTCACAAAGGAAAATCTTGTAAGAAATACTTTCTTTCATGTTTTTTCCACTCTCAGGATCTGAAAGCTAAGTCAGGAATTAATGGTTTGAATTCTCTTATGTACGTCAACAGCTGCTCCTTTAATAATCACTTTCACAAGCAATAAAAGAGTAGTGAGTACATATTCTCAGAACAACAAATTATCTTATACCAGAATTTTTATTTATTGGGGACCTTTGTTGTTCACTACAGAAATATTTGACTCATACAGTTGATTTTTTTCAATATAGAGAAGATGCACTTCTTTGTAAAAACATGTGATGTCATTTAAAAGTACATATGTATGATGAATGGACGGTGTCTCTGTATACAAAATATCCATATTTTTTTAAGATGAAATCTGAATTGACATTGTCACTGATTTGGTTTCAACAATAAGGCAGTCTGCTTCATATGGCACGACATACAAAGTCAGTGATGGTGAGTCAAAGTCTTGTGTCAGATACAGCAACAGTAATTCTGGATTGTTTCATTTACAAGTCAGAGAAACTGAGCAGTGTTTATCATGCTTCTGTTTCTGAGAACTTCCTGTATCTCATGAGCCTTTGAAAACTGCTTCAATTGTTTTCTTAAGAAAATGTTACTGTAGAAATGTAAGAGTCTATGAAGGCATATTAGCTGTGTCTTTGTGAGGGCTTGCACAAACAAAAGAACATAAATTCCTCTTGAAAATTGTATCCCATTGGAATCAACTGTCTGATACTACAGAACATCTTCTGTGGTGACTTTAAACTGTGACTTATTTCTGTTTTGGTAGAAAATCCCACATTTTCTGTTTAACTATTTTTCATTCTCTATTAGAGTGAAGTGTCTTGATTAACAGCTAGTTATCATATTTATCACAGTTTATCTTTTGTCCTTTCTTTCTTCTTCTAAAGCATACAGTTTTGGATAAGCTGAAAGGGAAGAAGACATATATTAAAAAAAAAAATTGAAGATGAAAATGCTCATTAGTAATCTTTTAAAGTGAGATAACAGGATGGTTTTCCTCTGTAGGAAATACCATAAAAGAATCTATAAAAAATTATCCGCTGAGAGTGCAATCACATGATTCCCATGGGGAAGGAAAAGGCCTGGTTGCTTAAGGTCACGGTTCAAGGGACAGAGCAGTGGATTTCTGTATCCCATCAAATCTGAGAGCTTGAATTGTACTTATAAGACACTAAACTTATACCACTATAATAAGGTGTGGCTGCATGGTTGGGCCACAAGACTAAGGAAAAGTACCGAGCATTTCGTATGCCAAATTGCTTCTGGGGAAAACAAATTATCAATCATATATAATTTTTTAATGTCATGTAATATTTTTTCCCCAAATTTCAGCTGAAATATATTATTGTAAGGAATAATGTTTGTGCAACTGGCTGTGACAGCACTCTCAGAGACATTTATCTCCACTTCTCCAAATGGGCATGGTAAGAAAACAGTTTCAAGTGTCAGCATTACAAAAACTTGAAGAATTCCTCTTTTAAATAGTAGCAGTCTGTAAAAGAACTGGGAAAAAAGTAGGGAAGTTATTTCACATAATTTCCTCCATATGGATTTTAGATGACACTGGAGCTTCATTTAACTATATATTATAAAATTGAAACTGAGGACAATGTGGTGTTCTCATCAGTTGTTTAATAGTATAGAACTTCTACTTGAATAACAAAGTAAAGTCATGACAGTATGTTCCCTATGAAATTTGGTAAACAAGAATTAACATTTCCACTGAAAATACACCAACAGATCATGTTCAGCAGATCCATGGCTGGTGGGCCGGAGCTCATTTGCTATGGAGGTCTCTGGCACACATTTTCCTGGACCAAAGACCCATGATGATTATTTCTGGAACTTTGCAAAGAGAATGCAAAGGCCTGGGGAGACCTTAATTCCCTGTGTCACCTCAAAAAGTCTCACAGCACTCATAATCTCAGAGCAAAGATAACTCTGAAAGATGAAATTCGATTCATGCTTATTCTCTTAACCTGATACAAATTCCTACCTAATCCAAAAGAAAAAATTATTTGTTTGATTGGAATTCCTTTCTCAGCAATGTAAAATATGTATCAAGGCCTCTCAGAGCAAAGGAAACTCAGTCCAGCCAACACCTCTCAACCACTAAATGCCCATCTCCACGGATGCACATCTGCAGAGAGCAGCGTCCTTTACCATACACTCTCACCTTGCTTCCGTGTCCTTTCAGTGGCTCTAAGGGATTAATGAAGAGAGGAAAGAAAAAAACCCACAACTACAACACTGACGCCTGGAATGAAGGATGTTGAAAGGACAGTTTGTGATACAATCAAAAAGCTGCAGATCTTGCCTACATAACTAGTGGGTCTGTTCTGACAACAGGTACATTAGTTTGCTGGTTTCAGTTTTGATTTTTGCATAATTGCTAAAATATTTTCTTTCAATACCTCCTGCCAGCTCTCTCTGTTCCACACAGAATAAATCCAGTGGTTAAAGTAGCACCCAGGGTGTAGAACAACAGATTCATGACCCCTTTCTTTTACTTGGAGGAAAGTTATGGTATCTTATTTGTAAGGCAAGCATCCTAAATCTTAAGTATGAAGTGGAAGGCCTACCCCAGTATTCCCCACTGAAGGAACAGCAAAATTATAGGCTGAAGCAGCACAAATGAAATTCAGAAGGGGTATGAGAAAAGAAAATGGAAATACCAGTCTGAAAAACTCAAATTCCCCCGTTCTTGTGGAAGACTCGGCTGTCAACACTGCAAGGTGACAACTGACTCCACGGTGACATTGACACTCGTGCACTTACACACATAACTAATGAGCTGACCCAGTGGGCATAGGGGAAAGATATTAATATAGGGAAAAAATGGTGTATAGAAGATGGTCATTGAAGACCATCTTCATTCCTTCTTTCCAGCATCTGGATCTGGCCGTTAAGCTCAGTCTTTGCCTCTGTCTTTGCCTCTGACCTCTGAGACTCAAACCACAACTTCTTAAATGCAGGAAAAAGAAAATCATTAAGAGAAAATATTTTTAACAGTGATCTGAGGAACACAGCACCACCAATGAGGAAGGACTTATCTAAAAGTAAAATAATCAAACATCCTAGAATAACTTCCAAACTGTACCATTTTATAAATGAGGACTACTGGCACAATGTCTGTATCTCAAGGCATGCTGTTTACTAAACACAACTAAATAAGCATCAATGACCTCTAGCCTGATAGAATATGAATAGGAAGGCCTGTGTTGGAACATTTATTTGATATATTGTTCTACTTTCTTTTTTTTCTGCAGGTGATATTGGCAGCTTTGCTTATTCTGACAGGAAAATTTCCAAAAGTCACTCTTGCCCTGCCAGCACGATGTTTATATTCATGCTACAACTTGTTGGCATATAATACTGAGTGCTAGCAATGATTATGCAGTATTGCATTTTTTCTTAATGAATGGGGCACATTCACAGAGGATTTGGGACACTTTAATTCGTGTCCCAAAGTTATTTTTAATTATATTTGTGCAAATATAGGAAATTTAGTTTATACAGCAGGGTTCTGCTTACCTAACAATAGACATCTCAAATTAGAAATTTAGTGTAAACCATTTGTACCTCTTCCCCTTATAATCAGTGATCTATCCACCTAAAAAGGCACATTAGGTGAATTTTCTTCCAACAGGTCCCATGTATCTTCACTGTAGGTAGAGGAAGCAACTAGCTCTGAAATGTTGAAGTTAGGTGAGACAGATCCCAGCCAATGGCTGGGTAATCTGTACCAGATTCTGCAGCAGTTCTGCAACACAGAAATTATATTCATTACCTCGAGATAAGATGACTGATTTCCTTTCTTGAGGTCCATCAGTCTTTGTTGGGTAAATTCCTACAGAATGTCAGAATTTAATTTGGAAAAATTCTTTTTTGAGTTCAGGGAGCAGATCCTCCCAAATTCAGCTACTTTTTCAGCAGACCAAAGAAGCAATGGCTGGCAGAATCACTTTTCCTGAAATACAACCACGGAGGTATTAGCATTATATAGAGTGAAATAGCCTATGGAGTATTTCTGGCACTTCACAACAAAAAGAGTGTTTCCATCACTGAGTGTACAAAATACCAATATATTATCTTAGAAAACACATGGTTTGTCTGGATTCTTTAGCTCCATAAATTACATGAGAGCAATGGGCAGTGCTGACTGTCTGATTCTTTCATGGCAGTTCCCCAAAAGAAGTGATTCTATGTGGGAAATTAAAATATTTGGGGAATAATTGATGTCTAGATGCACAGAGGCAAAGCAAGTAGCCAGTGGTGTTCACCGTGCTCTCTCTCCTCTTAGGTATCTGAGTTGAAGTGGGCATTTGGATATGAAAAGAGAAATTGGTAGAACCAATTGGCCCTTTTCATGTTCACAGATAGTAGCACTAAGCCATCTTGTATTTTCCTGATAGCCAGAGCCCATTCCGCTGTCATACACTGTTCCTTTACAACCCAACAGAAGTTGATGACATAAACATATCCTTTTCCTAAACACTTGGGTTGTGTGTGATTTAACCTTTAACTCCCACTTGTTGTTGTAGGTTAGATGTCAAATATTTCTTGCCAGCCTTTGGCAAGGGTTTGAATATGTTTTCGTCACTCTTCCCCTAAGTAATGTAGGCTGCAGTTGCAGTAGCATCATAGGAAGGTTTCCCTTCCCCCTATCCCTCTGGCCACTTCCTCCGAGCTCAAACAGGAAAGCAGGGACAATGCAGAGGGACCAGCCATGGGCTCACAGTAAATCTCCAATTCCTTGAAATGTCACTTCCTGTTTTTGAAGCCTACAGAAGAGTAAATACCCTTCTGGGCTGTGCTGTGAAGCCAAGGGGCCCTGGCGTGTGCGCTCCCCGCGCTGCTGGGGCTTCGGGCAGCAGGAACACAAGGACGTGCTGCTCGGCCAAGCACTCCGACGCTTCCAGGGGTGACAATCAATCTTCCCCCAGGGACTTATATATGCTACTTGACCTATGTAAATGAGATTTTTTTTTTTTTCCACTAAGGCTGCTGCTTTTGCTTCAGGAAAGAGGGCTTTGATGTCGAAGGAGTTTTATACATATCAGAGGCCAATTTTCACTGCCAGTCTTTATGGAGTCTAATTTGTAAGAAGTCCCTGCCACTTTATCATTCAGAAATATCTGTATAACTGTTTTCAGTAGATCCTGCTGAAAAATAACCCACCACACAGTTCTGCCCCTAATGTTTGGTGTGAACTTTTCAGCTGTATGCAGTCTTTGGTCAAGACTTGAATGTAGCTTGAATGGGCTTGTACATAGGCTGCAGAAAGGGCAGGAATGGGTTAAGTCAACAGTAGTTTAAGTGAAAGCTACTTATGGAACTGTGGTGTTAGTGTAAAGGATATTTCAGCTCTGTAAGCAGTATTCAAGCTGTTGAATAAGAATTTGCAGTAAGTTTTGGCATCACATGAATGCTTTCCCAATCCGATGTGTAGACTAACTTCTGTTCTTTTGGAAAATTCAGAAGAAAGCTCTGTGAAATACCTCTCTCCTCTCAGAAGCACAGCTTGGTGCACTTCCATGTCTAGCTGATCATGCTTTGCCAGACTGAAATATACTTAATTCACAAAGCGATACAGCTGAATGTTTAATTGTACCTCATGACCTAAGAACACCAGATCAGGCATAAAAGGGAAGCCAGTGCTGCCGGTTTTGAAAGGCTGACAATGGAAAACGCATTGCCAAAGTGAGCAGATGTTGCGTAAAGTCAGAAACTGTTCTGTGAAGTAAGTACTGCCTAAACTATTTTCAGAGAAACACTACTTCAAGAAAATTGCATAAAGTTCTTCAGAAGTATTTAAAAATGCTTTCTTGGTTTTGTTCCTGAAGAACCCTGTGGAACCCAGAAATTCACTAGAGTTTGTAATTCTTGCTTTTTTCTTCATTTTTATTTACCACATTTTCTTGCTGCTTTTTTCTATATAGTCAATAAAGAAGGAGAACAAACACAGGGATCATATGAAAAATCTCAATTATTATTCTGCTTTGTTTGGGGATTTTTGTCGTTGTTACAGTGTGATTGTTTTTCTGATATCAAAATTGCATAGGGAGGAGGAGCTGGAAAGCTGTCTGATGGAAAAGGACTGTGGGAGACTGAAATGTTAGCAATTAATGACAGCAAATACTTGCCTATTTGTGGAAGTGGCAGGGTGCTTTGCTGAGGCCAGGTTTGCTGAGGAGGAGGAGGAGGTGAGGTTTTGGATCTGTAGCAGCAAGCACCTGGTCTACCCAAGAGAGAGAGGTGAACACCCACCATGGGAGGCTAAAAGCCAGAAAAGAGGCAGACCCTGCTGAGAAGGGATGGTGCCTTTTATCCGGCCAGCTGTCTTCCCTCACAGGAACTCAGGCTCAGTTGTAAAACTCCCACCTGCCCAAAGGGAAGGCCACATTCACAGGAGCCATTCACGTTCACAGGTTGGCCTGAGGGCATTCATCCTTGTGATCAGGCATAGCTGGCCTAACTACTTCGACTTGAGAGGCACCTGTCATGTCATAGAAGGAGTCATAAACCACCAAAGACCCCCAAAGTGCCCCAAGATTCATCCTTTAGGCCTTCCACCAGAGAACTGGAAGATCCCCCCACCAGGGGAGATACATGGGCAATCCCACCCAAACCTGAGCGTATATTAACCCACAGGACTTTGTGTTTTGTGGGGTTGCCCCACCTCTGATGGATTAAGACAGTGACCATCACTTTGGCCAATGAAATTGCTACAACCAAGTCTCATCACTGGACCCTTGGGTGGTAACTATATACCTTTCTTACCCTTTCTTTCTTTTCTTCAATATATTTCTGCAAGTGTTATTTTAAGCTTTTATATTACTATATCACCATAGATAACAACCAAAAAGACTACATACCTGCTTTCCATTGCAACCAGATTGTTCTAAAATGAACCCTACATATATATACATACTTATAAAGACCAATCATTCAGTGTCATTTCACTCTAATACACCCCAAGGGATTTATTAACAAGGATCTGGGTTACCTTTGCCTTCTGGGGCAAGTTGGGGTTGCTGATCAACAGTAGCTGAACATAAGCCAGTGTGTGCCCAGGTGGCCAAGGAGGCCAATGGCATCCTGGCCTGGATCAGCAAGAGTGAGGCCAGGGCAGGGATTGTTCCCCTGTACTGGGCACTGGTTAGGTTGCACTTTCAATACTGTGTTCAGTTCTGGGCCCTTCAATTCAAGAAAGACATTGAGGTGCTGCAGCAAGTCCAGAGAAGGGCAGTGGAGCTGTGGAAGGATCTGGAGCACAGGTTGGATAAGGAGCAGCTGAGGGAGCTGGGGGTGTTTAGCCTGGAGAAGAGGAGGCTCAGGAGAGACATTATCACTCTCTACAACTACCGGAAAGGAGGCTGTAGTGAGGAGGGAAACAGAGTCAAGTTGCTCCAGGGTGGGTTTACATTGGATATTATGAACATTTTCCTCATGGAAATGTTTGTCAAGCATTGGAACAGGATGCTCAGGGAAGTGGTGGAGGCACTATCCCTGGAGATATTTAAAAGACATGTAGATATGGTTCTGAGGGACATGGCTTAGGGGTGAACTTGGCAGTGATGGGTTAACAGAAGGATTTGATGATCTTTCCCCACCTAAACGATTTTATGATTCCATAAAGCTTGCAACAAACCCAGTTTGGTTCCCATTTGAAGGGAACCCAAATAAGAACATAAGAGATTGATTCCCTTAGGCAAGAAATGGAGGAGTTCACCTAACTCCTTGTAGGTTGCCTGCCTTCTCCAGAAAAACCCAGCAAAGAATTTGCCAGGGCCTCAGAGCTGCCAAATTTCAAAAAAATTTCCCTGCCTCTCCAGGAGCAGCTTGGACAGGCTGGTGACCTGGTGCTAAGGGGTGAGTTGAGGGGATGGTGAGGGAGGTAGGACCATGGCCTTGAAAGAACAGTCCCATCCCACAGCAAACAAACAAGATGAGCGGGGAAGGGACCTGTGCATTTAGAAACCTGTGGCCTTCAAACACAAACGTCCTCCTGTAACACTGCTTTCTCCAGCTGCATGGTTTTGCAGGTGACCAAGGTAAAAAGTGGGACTTCCATGTCCTCACAACTGGATCAGACAGGTAGGACTGCCACTGGCACTAAAAATTCAGGGTACTTTCTCCTTCACTGACAGTTTTGGCATTTTGGGGTTTCATCCTATGCTTAAAAGAAATCAAATTTCAAAATACTAAGTCTTCCGCACCACAAATATCCTTACAGAAAACTCTAAATTATACAACACTGTAGAAATGCAGCTGAGACTGCTTGGAAATGGAGCCCCACACCACGTTAGGCATTCATATTTTCATTTCATACTTTCTACCCTACAATCACATTTTATTCCCCATTATTTTAGATATACAGTTAATTCATTCTACCAGTACTCCTCTAATACTCTTAAGACTAAGGCTTTTTCCTGTAGAATTGATTTTTGTGTCTTGAACATATCAATGCTGGGAATTCAGAGTCAATAAAGCCTTACTTAAATGCCTGTTTAGCTTGTGACCACAACCATAATAATAAGAGCAGAGATGACTCTATCAGAAAATCCTCAATATTTTGTACTTTTGCAGTTAAAACCAGTCATTTAGAAATACAAGTGGAAGTCTTGAAGGTATACTAATGGTGCTTTTTTTGTTATTACTATTTTTTTTAATGGCATGATTTTCATGAACAAGTATTCCTGCCAAAAATATTGAAAAGACTTTTTTTTAAGCCTGCATTGTTTCCTGCCAGCTCATCTGCTGGCTCTGGAGCCTCTGTGTTCTTAGACAAACTTATAACCAAGATCATATCAATGTTAGGAATGCCAAGGTTTTGATACTATTAGGGGGCTGGAGCCATGGTGCCACTGAGGGCTCTCAGGGTCCGCACTGAGCTGCAGAACACATGTGACAGAGTTGAAACTGGGGATCCTAGGATTTTGACACTTTCCACACCTTAGCTGGCTACCTGGAAAACCATTATATTCATAAATTAAATTTGAACCCTCATCATTTTAGAAAATTCTGTTCCCATTTCAAGATCCTTCATCTCTGGCCTTTCAGTTTTAATGTCACTTATTCAGTCAGGACTCCAAAGCAGTGGGACATCTGAGGGACACCAACTCTTCCTGGTTTCTTTTGGGAAAAATATTTAAAAAACAAAACTATATTACATTTTTCTATAAAACTTTCTGAAGAGACTATAACAATTTCAAGAAAATTATGTGTATGTGTTTCTAATTAAAATAATTTCCTATGGTCAAGAAATGCTAATTGACTTCTTCATGGCTTATAGACCTCAGGGAAGTCTTCATATTTTTGAGGTTTTTTTTGCTTGGTTGGTTGTGGGTTTGTTTGTGTTTATTTGGAGAGCTTCTTTGTTTGTTTTGGTTTAATTTTTTTGTGTGTGTTTATTTGGTTGGTTGGTTTCTTTTGTTTCATTTTGTTTTGTTCCATTTTGTTTTGTCTCTGTTATTGAGTAAAAGTTTAAAATTAGCCAAGCCTACAAAACCAGATGCATTGATACCCTCAGACACCCAACATGGATGTGCTGAGTCCCAGTGGGTTACATAATTTTAGGTTGGAATTACTCATGTGGTTCCACAACAAAAACAGGTACTTAGAGTGGTTAAAAATCAGATACACAAACAAAACTAACAACTGAAATACTCACAGGAGATATCTTTTGACTAAATACAAATTATTTCCACTAGAAAAAGACACAGATTTTTAAAAAATTATGATTAGCTAAAAAAGTGTAAGTATTAGGTAGAAGAGCAAGGTGGTATATTTTCACTCTAGTTCTCACTACTTTTAACACATTAAAGACTACCTGTCTACAGATTACACTCATTTACATAAGTGCCTTTGAAGGACTTTTTAAATCTTATTTCATTGATCATGTTTGGCTTTTTCAGACTCAGTAGGCTAACCTACACATATTTATAACTGGCAGTAAATGCACAGATTTATATCTAGCCAGCCATTCATTTCTGGGGATTTGGTCAAACCAGAGTTCATACTTTCAGACATTCCCTTAAGACTATAATATGATCACCCTTCAAAACCAGAGGATTTAGGAGACTTGGTGATTTAAGAGCCTTACTGCTAGTTTATAGGAATACAATTAGCATCTGTAAGGAATGCTAATTTTACTGAGTACTTTCATGCTAGGAATTTGTAAGACCAAATTCAATGTAATAATCACTATATTCTTACATTAGTTGTAACTAATGGATTTAAAACTGTTCCTTCCTAATACACTGTCCTAAAGTGCTGTGCAAATCAACCACAAATTTCAGCGTAATCTCACAGTAATAGTCAGTCATCCTTTCATTTAGGCAAATATCTAGATTCAGGAAGTCATTGACATAATTAATTTTATTTGCGAGTACTCACCATGAGAGAGGTCTCAGCTCCTGCTGCGAGCTGATCTATTAAAAGAAAAAAAATTCATTAAATTTGGCATTTAATCTCAGATTTTAATGATTCAGCCTGGAAAATCTGTACAAATAATCAGGTGGAAATAAAGTCCTTTGTTCCTCACATTTCTGACTACATTAGACTTTCCTATTATTATTATAATACCATGCCATAGTTTGTTAGCCAATATCCCCAGTTAAAATATATCCCTACCTTGATAGTAAGTAGATTTAATTTCTTTGTCGAGGTACAAAGATTAGTAATATTTTGGTACTGTTTTGTATTGTTTTCAAGTGGATAGGGGTGGCTTCTCAGATTTCAACATCTTCTGGAGAATATCCAAGGCCAGTCATAAACTAGAAGATTATATGAATTCCATCAATTATTAAGGGTCATCATTGGCCAACCTTTCGTCTCATTTCCTTTTGAGAGGAATAATGACTTTGTTATGAAAAACTTTTAAAAGTATAGGAATGTGAAGAATAGGCAGCCCAAATCTGTTTAATAAAGACAGATTAAAGTCCAGCTACACTGTAGTTTATGGGACAAACTGGATAGTATTGAATAAGCATTTATATAAACAACAGTCAAGCATAGGAAATAGCACAATTTCTAGAAATTTCAATTTGTATGCCGTTAGTTCATACTTGTGTTAAACAAGAAGTACCTTAAAAAAATATAAAAGTGGTATGAAATGATGCCTACAGCAGTATGACCAAACTTCTGCAAGTCAAAGTTGGCCTTCTAGGAGTATGGCTTGTCTATTTTGCAGTATCTATCACACAAAGAAAGTAAAAAGCAAACTCCAGCCAAAACTCTCTATAAGAAGTAACAGACCTTTCTACTTTATTTGGGCTGCTATCTAGGTGATCCAGTAGTCCTTAATGTGCTTGACAACTTCTGTAGACAAAGCAGACAGCAAAACAGGAGTTATCACCTAAGACAAATTTTGAAAAGTTCCTGGCAAGACAGAGTAGGAGGAAGCCCTCATGTGATGTAACTCAACATGGCTCAGTTAAAATCACCAGCTGAGAAACTTTATAGCTTGGTGAAGATTTAAAACAAATGTCTCAGAACATATGCAGCCTTTATGAAGACTCTAATAACGTAAACTTTCCATTTAAAACCTGATATCAAAGAATCACAGAATATGCTGTGTTAAAAGGGACCCACAAGGATTAGCAAGTCCAACTGCTGCCCTGCACCAAGAGTCGCACCATGGGCCTGAGTGTTGCCCAAACACTTCTTGAACTCTGTCAGGCTGGTGCTGTGATCACTTCCCTGAGGAGCTGTTCCAGTGCCCAGCCACCCTCTGGGGGAAAAACCCTTTCCTGATATCCAAACTAAACCTCTCCTAACACAATTCATGCCAGTCTCTCATGTCCTGTCATATGGGTCTGTATAAAACTGTTCAGCTCCTGTTTTTTCCAGACATGACAAACAGCTGCTGCAGTGTTGTGGTCACTTGAAAGAGCTGAAGTTTCACCCAGTCTAATTAGGAAATTGCTGTTGTTATTTTATGCCTATATCTTGACACAGAGGTGCATTTCAGGCTTTGCCATTGTGTCAGTTCTTTCCTGGCTTGCCAGATTTCATTTCATCAATGCAACATGTAAGTTACAGAGGCTTGCAGCCTGCTCCTAGCAGCGTGCGTGAAAGTCTGTGTGAAATAAATGGGGTTTCCTGGGCTTTGAAGGGATGAGCAGAACAGTATGGAGAGGTGCCCTACCGTAAAAGGGAAAAAAAAAAAAAATTCTACTTATTGTAGATTTTATTTCCTCAGTTCTGACATTGGTAATATTCTTTAGGAAACTATGTGATGTCATTTCCTTTCTACAGGCAAGTTACATAAATGCTGGAATATAGCCACTTCAAACAGCATTCAAACAGATGGCTATGTGTATAAGTGCCAGAAAAGTGAGAGCAGCCACTTGCAGTAAAAAATGTTACCCCACACATGGTATAATGTTTATTTTATAACCTCTCTCATGGACTTACATGGCTCATTTTTCTAATTTTTCCAGGCACAAATCCCTTTGGAAGTATCTGCAGAATACCAATGTAAAATAAATTAAAATTATATAAATAAAATAACTTGGGCAGAACAAAGCTTAATTCTCAATAGATACCAGCCACAACAGAGAATAGAACACAGACAGATCTCAATATCAAACATTTCATTTGTTTAGTTACTCCAGGACTGAATTTTGAGTACTAAACCAGTGAGACTCAAGAAAATTCAGTTTGGTTCAAAGTATTCATAAAGCTTGGTAAGGAACTTTAACTAGAGGTGTGACAGCCAAATCCCTTGAACATGAACCCGTACTTACTATAAAAAAAGAAAACCTGTCTGTAAGGCAATGACCTAAAGGCAGATGCTGTTCTCAGCGTACACACAGTGAGGAGGAGCAAACAGCAATTCGGTTCTTGGAAACACAGCCATAAGGACAAAATCCAGTACTACATGACTAACCCTCCCAGAAAAGCTCTCACAGGACGGTGAACACATGGGAACAAGAGTGGTACGTATCATAAAGGAGAAGGGAGACAGCACAAAGGAAGGGACCATCCTCCAGGACACACTGCAACCCACCCCAGGAGACCTGCAGGCAGTGCAGCTGCTGGAGGTAATTTTGTTTCTGCCTTTCTTTCACATGTCCCTCCTTACATTTTGCAATGGTGGGATTCAGAATAAGGCAATACCAGTGGGTCAGCTGCAGCATCTTAGAGAGTCAGAAAGAGAATCAAGGACACCCTGAAAGTACAGGGCTAACATGAAGAAATCAGAGAGGCCACCTCCTGGTACTACAAAATGCCACAATTCTTTCCAGCACCAAAATCTTCTGACTCAATAAAACCATGCACTGAAAACAGTGGGTAAGATGTTTTTAAAGGTGTTTGAAATTTTTCTGACTCTGTTAAAATCTAACACAATGGGAGAAGTCCCTGACTTCAAAAGGAGTGGCAGAAAGCCAAAGCACAGCAATTCTGAAGTTTCTATCCAGGCAGCTTTGGGGCTACTTTGTTTTGTGCCTGCATTATGGGCGAAAGATTTGTCCTGGCTCCAGAACTGTGCCTCCAGTGCTACACTTCTGCCATGTGAAGATTCAGTTCTTGAATGTGGCAGACTGATTTTTCTCAGGTGGGAAAATCAGTGGCAAAGAGATCTGGAAATATATTTGCAGTTTAACTTGATCTACTCATTCACTGCAGCCTGGTAATGGACGCAACCACAAACCCATTACAGGCAATTTCCTTTTTTCAAAGGTTTCCACTCACAGCAGTGTCCAGTTCCCAGGAAGGTTTTCTGTCTCAGCAGTCTCTTCCAAATGCAGGGAATAAAGTAAAAAAAAAAAAAAATTTATTGTGGATGCCACAACTTATTTCAAGGACCTTTGCATAACAACACAACACAGCTTATCTTCAGAGCAGATAGGGGCACTGACATTCGAATTCCTGGTAGCAATGATAACAAATTAAGTCTCATGATATTGCCTAGTATCGTATTAAGCTTGTTGGACAAGGGTCACTGAAATTTCCAGGGAGCTGTGATTGAAGACAGACATGTTTCATTCTCCCTGCTCTACAATGTCTCACGTCTGAGACCTGTTTTCTGGGATGCTTTACTATATTTCAGAGGTTATTAGAAAAGCAGCATTTGCGATGTTAGAATCCTTCCCCACAGATCCTGCATGACTTGTTAGCACAGTACTTCTATGGCATGAGGTTGTAGTCCATCACTACTATAAAAGTCACAAACTTGCTAGCCTGCTAAGAACAAAATTGTGAGATTCTGTATAACAGCACCACAACTGTCACAATCTACTATGTAACTTGGTTCTTGATTTGACCTACAATAACAAGACCACTTTATACCACAGCAACAAAAGTCACCACCCTTACTTTAAAAGGTAACAATCCATTTTTAATACTCCAATATGACTTTTTGTCTCCTTGCATTACTGCTACATAAAAAGAGAAATATGTATCTGTACTCCTTGAGAACAGATACATCAAAAAAACAAAGTCTCAGACTTTAGTTGTCTATCTTCTTATGGGACAGAAAAAGTTGGACAGAGGTCTGAAATTGTGCCATAACACTCAACTGTATGAAAGAGGCTACACAAGATCAGGATGTCCTTTTAATTATTTGAAGTAGTGATCAAAGCTAGCAGCATGGTGTAAAATACCTTGCACAGGCCACAGTTTCATTCACAGAGGACTGTTGAAGCAGATGAGAGGAAGGGAGAGAGTATAGGGGTTGCAGAGCTCTCCATTGTCCTCTAATTCTGTCCCCAGAGAAGAACACCATGTAACAGTCTGCCCTAGGAACACCCATGAAACAGCAAAATCCAGTGTTATGTCTTGCTATGGCTGCCAAAGCCAAAATTCAATCTGAGTTATTTGTTCAGTTTGTCTTATCATTCAACAGTGTGAAGGAAGATCTCCTCACTCTGGGGTCATTCTGTTCTCACTGTGCAACAGGGACAAGGAATAATTTAGAAGAACTTACAAACAGGTGCTGGAAAATGGCAGCTCATTTGTGTTTCCCATCTGCAGCACTGTCTTTCTTCATCTCCAAGGAGACTGATTGACCCTCTCTGCCAATGCACCAGAGGCACAGAAAATCCGCTGCAGTGAAAGCTCGACTCAAGAGCTCTTCGATACAACTTGAACTGTTAAAGAGCCAAGGATCGATACATTCTGCTGAGGAAACAGAACCAGACACACCAACTATTGCTGCAATCAAACCACTGCTTTTTTTACTACTATTAAAAGTTCTTTACTTAAGGTCTTGTGACTGTTTGGAATGTAAAACCTTCTGCATTCAGGATGTTTTTCCCCTGTATTTTGTATGTCTTTGATTGCAAAAAACAGTTTAGAGATCCTATTACCTTAAGGTAGAATTGTGTCCTCAGATGTTTTTATGCTTCTCTTGGGCTCTGCTGCCTGAACTCCACCAAATAGTCTAATAAGTTCCATATGCCCATTTTTTTGAAGAGCACATTTTCAAAGCAGCAAATGTTTTGACGGATTGGCTCACAGAGAGCCTGAATGCTGTTATACACATCGTTTAGCATTCCACAAGGCCCCCACTGTTAAATTCTGGGAATGTGGCCAGAGTGACCTACCTAATACTGCACTAACTAGCTTAAAAAAAAATAAAAAAAGGAAAAAAAAAAAGAAAATAAGACATTCTTAACCATTGTGCTTTATTAAAGCATATTTGGAATTTGAATGTGTATTTGCTGCCCTGGTAATTTGTGTTTGAGGTGTGTGAGAATTAGGCTGACACATATCTGGACTCACTGAAAGAATGTTTTGCATAAAACTAAAAATATATTTTTAAAGTAGCTCACAAATATCATCTAAAGCAGAAGCTGGGGCCCCTGTCTTGCAAGAAGTTAAACACCACCTGAGTGGCTGAGCCTCCCACACACAGTGAGTCCAGGCAAACACAAACCTGTCCAACACTATCTAGAGAAAAAAACAACTCCTTAGAGTGCTCGACACTTCATTCAGAGCAAAGACAAAAATATTTATGAGCATGCATCAAACACATATTTCCTGTAATTAGACTATATATTATGAGTGCATACAGGATTGGAAAAAAACCACTAAGATTTATTTTGGTTAAGGAAATGTCCTAATATTTTTTTAAAGACAACAACCTCAGTTTTGATTTTTCCATCTCCTTTTACTAGTGGAAACTTTGTGTTTCTCTCTTCATATACTACTCTCAGGTCAAAACATTTGGAAAATCAGGTGTGGTTCTGCTATTTTTTTTACATGTTAAAGACAAGGCACTTGATCAGACTGAGAAATGAAGGACCAGTTTCGTACTGCAGCCTCTTATCCCCCATGGTGAAGACAAATGATGCTTACTTCTTCTTCAGGCAGAAAGAAATAAAGAAAAGAATTACAATGCATTTGTTTGTTTGGAAGGGGAAACCTCCTGACCTAGCACACTTATTCTGTGTATACAACCCAGACAAAATTCAGTGTCTAACATTGGGCCAAAGAGAGAGAAGAGAAAACAGTGAGTAGGACAGACATATGGGTGAAACATATTCTATGTCTCTGAGCACATGATGTAAGGCAAGGCAGGGTTCATGACTCAGGAGGGTTCATCAAGATCTAAATTTGGGAGCAGGAGTTATTAGACATTCAGTAGCTGGTGTGGAAATCAGATATGAAGGTATCACAGACTATATATGACACAATTTCTTTCACCCAAGCCACTTGGATTGCAAACACAGTACGAATGAAGTGTATTGCATATATTTGTGTGCAAGTGTGAGTACATAAAAGCAACAATTTAATGCAGGAATATATGTACCTGCAACAGTAAACTGGATTTCAAAATCTATGCCACTGTTGCACCATCATATTAGTGTCACACCTCTACTACTTGTTGAAGACAGTTTTTATTAATGTAGTGCTTGGTCCAACAAGATGTGCTATAGGAAGGAAATAATACCTTGTAGACTGACTGGCTCACACAAAATCTGGTAATATTTTATGGGCTGCTCCTAATATCTGCTCCACTTCAAATACAGATTTCTGTTGTCACCAGCAGCTATGCTGACCTGTTACCCCAGAGTGTGGAATGCTGATAGCTCTGCCTGTCATCAGGATGCAGAAGGACTGGGAAAAAAATGAGACCTTTGCAAGCTCCTAGCAGTCTATAATGACAAATAGAACTTGTCTGGGACACGTTGTCAAAAATAAGACAACAGCTCTGGACAAAGATCAGTGGGGGGTGTAAGTATTTCTGCTAAAGTGCAAAGGTATAAAAGATGTTGAAACAATATATTTAAATACACACAACAGCTACAAACGGGAAGAGGGAAAATGAGCAAAACTACTTAATTTACAGTCCAACAAATTTTTGTTTGTAAGATCTTCTTTACATTCTGCATACTACCTTGCAGTAGAATTTACTGTGTGGTTAGAAAGGACAAAGTCAAACTTTTATCTGTTAAAAGACAAAGTCTTTGTCATCACTGCCAAAGTAAAATACTCGTATCCTTCCCATACATTTCTCATTCCCACCCTTTGCCACTCTCCTCAGTTGTGCTGGCACAGCTGTTTGTGCAGCACTGCCATAAGGCACTGTGAAACAGCTTGTAAACAGATCTCATTTTTAGAAACACTCCCAAAAAACTGTGTTTTCTGAAGCTGATGATGTCCTCAGTCTGATTCATCAACAGCTGCACAAACCACTGTGTTGGAACATCTGAAGGGGTGATGCATCAACTGGTATAATTAAACCAGTGTAATTGCCAAAGACTTCATCTTCTGAAGTCACAACCTGTTTTCTATGTGTATTATAAGTTTTTTTTCTCCTAAGAAACTTATTAGTATTTCTCCTTTGAGAACTGTCTGGAAATTACTAAACCAAACTATAGAGCATTCTACATTTATGCAGCAACCATTTTTCTGTCATGTGTTGCTTTCTAGAAAGTCTGGAGAAGACACAACTCCTATTGCAGCAGAAACCCAGGGTTTAGGAAGGATACTTCCTCTGAATCACTGATCAGCAAGAGATGCAATGTAGAGCAAATTTTGCAATGTCAAGAGAAATAAATATAGGGGTTATTCTAGAATTAAATTCAGGATAAAACAATGGTACTGGATTGCTCTGACCTCATTAAGCCAAATGAGTAGCAAACACTGATTTTCAGTTGGTTCTGCTGCTCCTGCTGCCATCATCCCTTCAAAATGATTCTGCTTAGAAAAGTTTAAGGAATAACTTTTAAATTATTGTTGAATCTGTTCTGCATGTTTTCAGAACACTAGCTTGTAGAAGAAAAAGAAATCTCAACAATGTATTTAAACAATCTACATTTCAAAAACAAGCATTGCCACAAGAAACTTTTTACGCATCCAAATGATGGTGCAATCCAAATTGTTTGGATTTAGATTTAGATTTTGGATTTAATTTTAGATTTTGGATGTTCTAGTTTTAGACACAGTAGAAAGAAGCTTAATCACATGGTTTTTTCGTTCAGCCGTCTACTCACTCATGTATAACAATGAGCATTTTTTAGATCACCCCTTAAAAGGCAGTTTTCTGTAGAGAGAAGATCAAAACAAAGTTATTCTTATGCAGTTACAGAAAAGACTTAGAATGCTGTTTTCATGCATACAGACTGCAAACACAAAGCTCAGTATTTCAGATTTCTGAATGTGGCTTTAGCTGACCTCTCACTTTAAAATACTGGGTTTTTTTAAAGTCCTGCATGCTGCTGCTCGATGATTTTTTCATTGTATTTTGGATTCAGTAACCAGGGGTCTCCTTAATCACTGAGAAACCTTGAAAAGTCACAGAATATGGCCTGTGGTTATATTGGGATTCATGGACTGCCTCAAGATAAAACCCCCAGGATCCCACACTCTCCCAGCTCTTACTGAGGCTTGGGATTTTCCTTGTTACCTCATCTTTGGCCAAAGACAAAGTTTTCCCAGAATAGAGACAGCTGAAGAAGAGAAGATAATTCTCCACTGAATATGGACAATGTCCATATGTCACATAACATAATTTAAGGGACAGTTTATGGCAATCTGCTGTGGGGTCATACATCCTCTGACAAAACTTTCAACATGGAATAAACTTTGCCTAAGTCCAGTTCGGACTTTTTCAGCCTGGTCGTCAAGTTAGTCCTCTACAACAGGCCCTCCTAAGAGGGGCAGGATTGTGATTTACATACATACTGCTGTCCATGATGGTTCTGTCAGTAAAGGGTCAGCTAAGACACTCAGCTCAGCTGTGCTCTAGATTGCTACTGATTTTGGGACTTCAAGCAGGTCCATGGATATGTGGTTGGCACTAGCCCTTCTATGGTCCATGCTCTCAGTTTTGCTCAACAGAGGTGAAAACATGGTGCATGAAAGAGTGCAAGATGAAATATTTCGTTTTTAAAAACTAAATTAACTCATGATGGAAAAGTGCAATTAGGATACATTTGAGTATTAGTACAGGACACGTATGGAGCAATTATCTGTTTAGAGAAATGAACCTGACAAGCTATTTAATTGCAAAATCTACAGGACTTAATTTTACCACAGCAAGGCCCATTATTCCTTCAGCAAATGCTGTTGCCATTCTAGGAAGCCCACATCATCTTTGCTGTTGTTTCTTGCAGTTATTTGGAATAACCCATAACATTTATTAACAGCCACTGGGCTACTAAGAAGTAACACTTAAACCTTCCCCATCTCCTCTTTCTGGTACCAAATATTTCCCCTTAAAATAATTTCAGGCTTGAACTTGTCTGGGTGTGTAAAATATCATTTGCATGTAGGAAGAATGGCATATTTCTAAATATCCTGTACAGCAAAGAAGAGAACCTGCAAGAAAAAAGCAAGCAGGATCTGTGTCCTCTGTGACCTGGTTTATCAGGGTGTTCACTTCGGCAAAATTAAATGTAAATAATGGTGGCTTCTTCTTGCTGTCAGTCTGAGTAATTTTGCTTGATCAGCACTAATATGGAAAAGGGTAAGAGAAAGATTAAATGATCAGGCCACAAAGGAAAATTATGTGTAATACTGCAGCACAGCAAGAACCTGTCAGGGATAATATTTGTTTATTTCTTGAGTCTATTTAGCACTGATGTGATCTTGGAAACAAAAACACCTGGAGTTAGACACACTTCACTCAGCTGCCAGTCCATTACATTGCCACATGGTTATTCCAGCTGGGAGATCATTTTGAAGTGCGGGGAATTGGGAAGAGATGAGGACCACACTAGCCAAGTCTTTCCGGAGGGCCTTCAAGAGGGGCTGAATGGGCTGGGATAGCAGGACAAGCTGGTGGACCCTGGAGGGGAGGTTGATGGCTTGTTGTCCCTCTGCCTGGAAACCCAGAACTTCAGAGGGCAACAGCAAGGAAAACTGTCTTCCTCTGTGCACCAGGATGGAATCTTTCCTGGGAAGAGTCAGGTTAGCAATGACCCACATGAAGTCATTTGCAGTCACACAAACTTCATCCTGGAGGCTTTGATTTTTATAAGATGCAGACACTGGTCTTAAGCCAGTTTCAAGTGCAGCGTAATACTACATTGCCTCACTGCAGGGTCACAGTCAATCACAGTACCCAAATTTGTATAAGCCTGGAACACTCACACTTTGTCTTTATACCAGAGGTGACACTGTTTAATTTTGCTGTAGCAGCAAGACACAGCCAAGGCAAGGGGTTTTTGGCCTGGAGGGACAACTGGTATGTGGTGAGTTCCGATGAGAAAAATGTTCTAGAAGGGATCAATATTATTGCAGAGGCTGTCAAAACCTGTAGCCCCCTCCCCAGCCATGACATCCTTCTGCCTGCATGCTACTGCTTCTGCTTTTAAATTATAAAGTAAACTAAGATAATTAAAAGAAACTAGAATATGGAGGAAAATATTTCCCCGGGCATAGGAAAAGTACTACACTTATCCAAAAAATCTGCTCAGATCTATATAAACAAATATGAACACGTTCTCTTTCATGTGTTAAATACATATCTATCAGAACTGTGCGAACCAAGGTAAGATATGTGCCAAGGCACCAGGGTCAAAATATAATGATCTTGTGACAGGGTCTGAGAAAAGCCTGTGCACTAGAATACCATCCCCAGAGCCCAGGTGGCCTGAGAGCACTGACCATGCACAGGTAGATCCAGCCAAGAAAAGCTTTGCACACAGGAGATCAGGACGGAGAAAAGAGTAGGTTGCTACCTGCTTATGTAGGGAATGTGGTGAGAGAGGGGGACTGTGAGACTGCTTTCAGAGCTTGAATTCCCTCAGAGTTCCTTCTCCCAGAGAGGCCTGTGGCCCTTCCTCCTAGGCTCCTTCAAGCTCCTCAAGACTCTCCTAATGCCCAGCTCCTGCCAGTTGCCTGGCACTTCTTTCAGCCACTACCCACTGCCAGCCCCTCACCTTGGATGATGGCAACGGAAATAGACAACTCAGATAGATTTACTGATACTCGTCACCTCCCTCCCTTAGAACATGACTATTTTTGCTGAACCCAAACACTGAGCACTGAATGATATGGCCACCACTCTCCCGTTCTTTTCTCCTTCCTTGTCTTCCTCTTACTGAGGACATCACAGCCTGCTCTGATTCCAATCCACAGTACAAGCCCTATCTGTCAGAGAACTCCATGGTGAGAAAAAACACTAAATGGTATCTTTTTAGTATTTCATTTGCATTTCCCAGCTGGTCATCCAACAACCATATGCCCTTGGTGCTAATAATTAAACCCCTGTATTCTTACAACCCGCCAGCAAATGCCATGGGACCTGAATAACAGAGGCAGTCACATAGCTCCAGCAAAACTTGGCAGGAATATTCAGCTGGCTCTCTTGCTTGTCTTTTCCTCCTCCGCTTCCTTGCCCTGACTCCTCTTTTGTTAGTTTTGGAGACACTCATTGACATATGTGAACATGCCACAGAAATCAATACTGAAATTCCTCAGGGTTCTGGAGGAGCTGGAGAAAACTTGTAGTGGTGCTAACATGGGCAGTGTTACCCAATCCCATCCCTGTAGGCCTAATTGCAGCAAAATATAAAGTCAGCTTCATCCAAAGGATGGGGTTTGAGCCAGAGCCATCAGTCTTACTCCTCACCAGTCCCACTGTCCAATCCACCCCCAACACTGAGTCATCAAACTCGCCTTTAGCCTTCTTCACTGCTGCCAAACAAGCCAGATGTAACTAGGATGTTGCAACACTTCCAGGTCTTCATACTTCAGTCATCCAATCAGTGGAAAATGACAGGAATGAAGAGGCAATCATGCTTCCTTTTTGCTAAATAACACTCTCATTTAAAGTGACAGATACAGAAAGCAAGTACTGGTACCAACTAGTGCTGAAAAAGGTTTTGAGGTTACCACAGTGGTCTGGAACATTTGTCAGTAGGAGGAAAATTAACTGGCCAAAATAACAAAACAGAAGTGCAGGAGGAAAGTCACTGGCCCAAGACTCCTCTTAGTTAAGTTGACAGAAAAGTTTCCACTGCTTTCTGCAAGAGGAGTGTTATTACAACAGGCATGAAATGTCTAAAACATCCTTAGATCTCATAAAACAAAGGAGACTTCATCATTTATGATGAGCCAGAATAAATCCTGAGTCATGGAACATGGAGAGCAGAAAGGGTAAGGCATTTGCATTCTGTGCCTGTGAAGTGAAGCGTGAGAGCAGCCCAGGAGCCAGCAGATCTCCCTGCCATGATGGAGACAGGATGAAGGAATGTTGTTCAGCTTGGCAGCACATGGTCACCCTTGCAGTACACAGCACTCTCCCAGCACGCTGCAAGGCACAAAAGGAAGCAAGTGCTTTGCTTCCCTTCCTTCCTGGCAAGAGCAGGATGCAGACATTACCTCAAGAGACGTCTCTCACAGCAGGGTGAGATTCCAGTTTAGCGTGGTACTGAGGCAACAGAGGCAACCAAGAGGTTAAAGCTGGACTGCTAGCTGGATGCTCAAAAATGAGGAATAAATCCATATATCTCCCCAGGGAACATTTAACCATCATTGGTGTTAAAAGACCCAGGATTCAAAAGTCCCCAGGAGTTTCTTTTGCTCACCTGTAGTAGTGTAACTTAACGGAAGAGAAGTACAGCTACTGAAAGACTTAAGCAGATATTTTATTAAGGAAGATAGTGTTAGTACTTTGTTCTAATACTGAAAAAAAGTTGCATTTCCTCTTAAAAGTAGCACTTTGCACCTTGTTATTTTGCTGCTTTTTCATGTGTTTGTTGATTCTGCAAGGAACTTTTAACTTTCTGTGCAGAATCCTTAAGAATTAACAAACAGCTAACATTAGAAAAACCTATCAAAAATACAGATGCTCACCTGCTACACATGTTATTTTAACAGAGTAAAAGGATTTTTATAAAATGCTTTCACTGTCATGAAAAGGACCCTGTGACTCAGCCAAAGGCGTGCGAGACAGGGATATTTATCTTACTTCATTTGATGTTTTTCAGCCACATCATTATGCTGGCTGCTAAAAAATAACAAGGAATGTCTTAGGAGAGCTGGCGCAACATGCCCTGTGGGCAATGTTCTTCCTCCTGTCTACTGGAAAGAATCCCTGTTTAAATATTTAGAAGAACAAATCTTGTATTATCAACAGCTGTACTTAAGCTAGCCTCAAGAGAAAAGGAAATAGCAAAAAGGGGAAAGAGATAAAAAGATGGATAGAAAAAAAGATAAAAATTTAAAAATAAAACTAAGAAAAGATAAAAAGGAGACAAAAGTGAAAAGAAGATCAAGGTTGCTTCAGACTACCCAAATGCGTGTGTTTTTTTTCACATTTTACAGTGCTTCTCACTAACGTGAGAAGGTGAAAGAGACACCATCACAACGTCATGGTGAAAGAGACACCTTAGATACAGATATCTTTAGGACACAAATCATTCACATCTCAGTAGAAATAATTTAAAAATAGGAGAGAAAGGGTTCAAGACCTGAGGAAAAACAAGGCTGGTGCTCCAAACAGCAATATGACTACAGTAATGTTCTGTGACTGTGCCAGGCTTTCGGTCTATACCTGGAAGGCAGGAAATGCTCTTAGTGTTGTGCTCACTTAAGACTTTGGGTAATCTAATTGATCTTCCTCCATTTTTCCCATTTGTGAAATGGAAATAACCATAGTTGTCTCCTTTCAAATATCACTTTGGATTTTAAAAATAAAGACTTTATGCCTGATTCCAATGGGAGTCTTCTCCACAGTCTGAATAAAATTACAGTTTTCACAAGGGCAGAAATTGAAGCAGATTTTGTGGAAATCACTGGCTGAATGAAATGCGGCTGATTCACACTGTGAGTGAGGCTCCATATTTTTCCATTAGTACTGTCACAAAATAAACCCTTCCCAGAGTTATCTCTGGTTGAACAAATATTTGTTATATCAGTGGGTACAATACATTTCATTAAAACATGCTTTATGTTGACAGATTTTTGTTCTCATCCATACAATACCAAGTGGTGGGGAACTATATAAAATGTTAAATGACTGAGTTTAGCTTTTTGTTCTGTACTTAAGAGAGTAATACACAAATCCCAAAGAAGATAAAGCAGAATGGACTCTGAAGACTAATGCATATTTATGTTTCTGTGTAGGTCTCCAACTAGTTTTCTTTCATATTTACATTCCTATGAATGCCTTAATTCCTGTTGTATTTATTCTTTATGTCCTGCTATTAACCTAAACTGTGACTGCTTTCTTAGTTCCCTTCTTTCATAAACTCTTTTTTTTTTAACTGCACATAGTTAAGGGCAACAGGGTTGATGGCTGAATACAGCTGCTTACACATGGCATGCAAGAATGTGAATCTTTAGCAAGCTTGGGCCCTTGTTTAGTTGCCAGTGGCATTAGAATGGGTATCCATGATGGTGTCTCCAAGGAGGGAGTGTTTCAGACTAGGGATAGCCTGATATGGTCAGCTCACACAGTGCCCTCCATATCCACAAGTGAGAGTGAAGCTGCTGTGGTTACATCTGAGTTCCTTGGTCAGGGTCCAGCTCTCCATTTCAAGGAGTGTCTGCCTCCACAGACTCCAGAAACTTATGGAGGCTACAGACACTAAAGTGAGGTTGGCCTTAGAAAATGCCCCTCAGGCAGGCACTTCAAGCTGTAAAACCCTACAGCACAGTAAGAGTCCTCTGTATGTATCTTTACATCATGCTCCATCATTTGTTGAAAAATAGAGCTGTCAGAACAATAATTGTATTAGTAATGAAGCCTTCTTATTATAAACCCGTAGCATGCACTTGGAGAGCAATTGTAAATAAGCTCTCCAAATATTTGTCAACATCACAGAAAACACCACAGCATTTCAATAAAAAGGAGATTTTAAATTTACTCTTGTCGGTGATGGTATGTTGTATGAGATACTGAGCAGACATTGGCTTAACAGGAGTGAATAAACACCAAGGTTTATAGATATAAAAAGTAAATATTGGTGCAGGATGAAGTCAAGGTTAATATTTGCCTCAAGGGACAATGAATTCTGGTGACTGACAAAATTTCAAGTTAACCAAGGTATCTAACACCTCCCAGGTTAGTGGTATTAATCCAGAACCAGTCTGTGAAGTAAACACAGTTGTACCAGTTTGAAAAGAAACTCATGTTAGTCTTAATGTATTTTCTCTTTTTCCTTAAAACAATAGCCTGATATAATGGGTATAATTTTTGAAGACTCATAAAATCCTCAGTCTTACAGTGGGTATCATTAAAAAGAAAGAGAAAATATGGAAGTAGGTCCACTACAGTGTGACATGACAGAAGAATAAATGCAGTGAAATTTCTTTTTCAATTCTGAGATGGCAGCCAAAAAGAAATATGTTAATTTGTAGCACAAATGAAATAAAAAACTTAATAGTTCAAATAAACAAAACTTGCATTGAATTTTGAACCTATGATTCTGCCTCGAGAACAATCCCAGCAAACTCATGTAAAACAATGCAGAATTGTAATTTTAAAGAGTTTTCCATCTGGCCTTTTCCATCTTACTATTAGTGATAATTTTATTTGCATATAGTATCAATCTAGATCTGTTATGATCACCCAATCCGATTAGCTATTTTGTTACTGCAATGCCATATGGATGATTTCAACAGAATTAAACCAGCAAAACAATGGAAAAATGCCATTGCAAATGAAGCAAGCTTGACTCTTTTCTGAAGTTCGCTTTTTCTGCCAGAAACATTCTCCAGGTCATGTGACCTAAACTCTAATTTCACATAACAAAACAAAAAAAAAAAAAACCAAAACAAAAAAACCCCAACCCAAATACTTTAAATGTCCTTTCAAGACTTTCTCAGAAGCAAGGATTTCCCATAATCAATACATCAGGTTCTTGTGCAAAGGGCAGCCACGGAGGATTCTTGCAACATCAAAAACAAATCCATCCTTGAGGGATCTTTAAAGTATTTCAAAATATGTTCTCATCAAAACAAGAAGCTCACCCGTGGCAGAAACATTTTATTGTCACTTCTCAACCATTAGGCATTTCTGTGTGTAAATGATTTCTTACACTCTTATTCTACTACATGAATATTATAGTGCTCTCTTCAGTTCCTGAAAAGATGTAAAAGAGGGTTTATTGTGTCCCTTTCTTTACATGTGAGGCTGATAACTTGATAAAGGTTGTGCAATCGCTTTTCCAAGGACAAACAAGGAAGAAAAAACATCCAAATTCACATCACCAACGTGTATGGAGGACTTTGACACCAAACTAGTTTGCCCGATGTAACCTCAAAAGGCACAGCATAAGGAGAAAAATATAGTTCTGAAAGTATATGATGTTGGTGTTGGCAATGAGTACTGCTGAACTGCTGAGAAACACAGGATGCTTCTGCTGTTTCCTTTTTGCAGAATACATTTGCTTTTGGAAGGGTTTTTTAAGGTGTCTTCTGCAAATATAAACTGTTCGATGCAAATGGGTTCTTTAATAGTTTGATTACTTCTTACAAATAATTTATTTTTGCTAAATCAGGAATAATTGTGTTTGACAAGGGCAAATTTAAAGTTGCAAGCAAAAGTGAAATAGCTTGTTAGGTTTTTTAAAATCACAAAAGTTGAGGAAGTTTGTATTTGTATATAGAAATTCAGGCAGCTTGGGCATGTATCCATGTAACCTTTAATTAATGTTTATTTATCCTAACACACAATAAAGTGGAAATAGTCTGAGGTGAATTCAGAATTCATGTTTTTACTTTTGGGAGGAATTTACTCTGTCCAAACCCACAGAATTGGTCCAGAAGTCATTAACTATTTTTTGCTAATGACAATGCTAATTGGAAGGAGTGAGTACATCACACTATGTTCTAATTACTGGATGGTTTTAGTAGTTTGAGTCTAGCAGCCAGTCTTAAAATATCCCAGCAGTGTATTTCTCTATGGAATAACTTGAATGGAAAAATGTCATGGAACCTTGTACTGAAATGAACTTAAGCCTCACCAAAGACAAGATTGTTAGTTCATGACAACTGCAAACATTTGTAGCTTTGTAGCACCTTTGTTCCAAAGTGAATTTCAGATGTTTGAATTACCTCTACAGCCGGCAGATTGACTGACAGAATCTGCAGATTTTTTGTATTTGCCTTGGCTGCATGGAGTGTAAGCCCTGGATGCATTCAGATCAACCAGGCTGCAAGCAAGGGGCACTTCTGACACCTGAGTTGTTTCTCACACACCAGCAATAGCCCTGCATATGGACCTGTCTTCCAGGAGGTGCCAGACCTCCTCTGTAGCTCCCACACAACTGGCATGTGCCTGGTGTCCCAAGGGCAGCAATAGGAGAAGTTTGACAGGAAACAGTCACACTTGCCAACAAAACTAAAAAGTGCCACTTCCCCTTCTCCTTTCTTCCTGTGGCTTTGCAAGGGTCTTCACAAAATGTGGGACTCACTGTGCACATTCTACTGTGCCCATAAACAACAACCAATTTGGAAACTCCCAGAGAGAGTGTGGCAGCCCTGTATAAAAAATTTTGAGTCAGCTTACAATGTGCCAGCTGTATCTGTCTGAGAAGCCAGAGTGGAGCCACTAGCTAACGTGCAGGAAGTCTGCTTTGCACTATCTTCTCTGCAGAGAGGACCTCCAGTGCCAAAAGTGGTTTCCTCAAAGTCCATACTTAGTTGCTGCCAAAAGAAGAACCATCTAAAATCTGTAGTTAATCTAGTTTCTCATACTGATGCACTCCAGGCAATTAGAGTTCTGCTTTTCAGCATGTCTAAAAACACTTATCTCAACCAGCCTGAGTAATTCAGCACTCTACCGTCCCTATGAGCATAGATTTCTTTCATGCACAGACACTAACCTAGTCATTCTCTGAACACAGCAGAAAATCAGAGTCTGCATAAAACATGGTCAGAAAGAGATGGGACAGATTCCCTTTCAACCAGAGGATCCAAGGTAGAGTGAGCTGGCATGAGCCTGTCACCAGATTCCTCCTCTGGACCTGGGAAATCAAAATATTAAATCCATATTTTCCACAGCAGACAGAAACCCTTTCTGCCAACCCAGAGATTCAAGTGCCTCCACTTCTCCCAGGAATTTTATGTTTCCATAGTGAGTGGAACAACTTCATTAGAAGACATTAAATCTGATCTCTCCCCTTCTCTCCACTGAATAGTCCCTTGTCCTCTACTGAAAATGTATTCCTGCAAGGAGAGGTGACTGATGCCTGAAAAGCAGAGGATCTAGTACCTGCATGTCTAGCACCAGGGTGAAAGCCCTGCCTTAATTACAGGGAGAATGGCTGATGTTATCTCCTCTCCTGGAGGCATTTTTATAAGAAAGAAAGAAAGCAACACAACCAATTAAACAAGCAGAAAACAAAAGAGCTGTGTATCTTTTCTGAAGAAAGTTTGTAGGCACCTAATTTGTGGGATGGGAATCCCAAGGCAATTCCACCTGAAGGGAAGTTCTTTGCTGCAATCCAGCACAAGTTAACTACGCCCTAAACAAAAGTGGCATTCAGTTCTTGAAGATTTTATCCCCAAGTCATTTACTGAAAAATCACTTCACATGTTTTAATTTTATTAGATATATTAAGGCCACTTCCAGGGGAAAAAGCAAGTTAACACAAAACAGCTCTGAGGAGACAAATTCACGAGGACCTCTGAAGGAGCCCAGAAGCAGAGGGCTTTCAGACCAATTCACCTAATCTAAGTGTCACACTGGGAACACCATTCTGTCACTGGTTGAGGATAGCTGTCTCTCAGGAACCTCTGCACTGTTCCTAATTCAGACAATGGATCTTTTGCAAAACATGAATTGCAACCCCAAAATTGAGTTTTGTCAACCTACTGTACCTGTCAATGGAAACAATGACAATTTGTCATTGTTTCAATTTGTCTTTTGCTAAGTTGGAATCCTTTCTAGACAGAGGAATAGGCTACACACAGAAACTTAAAGTTTTAGACAGTTTCAGTTTTGTCAAAAGACAGCTGAGGCATTTATGGAAAACAAATATCGAGACAGATGAAAATTTCATTTCTAAAACTGAAGATGCTTTCATTTTCTATACATTGTTATTTGTTATATTATACATGTTATATACCTCTTTATCTTATCAAACTTGGCCCTGTAGAATAAAACTTAGTATTGCCAAATCCCTAAATCCTTATAAGTCAGTCCTGCATGCGTAAGCATTTCTATTATAAATAATAAAAAGATTTCTCCAAATACAGACTAGCCCAGGTGTAACACTAAGTTCTTAGGGGGAGATTGTGCTATTAAGACACAGTTTCACATTGCTGCAATATGGACATGCCTGATCCATTCCAGAGATATCTGAAAGAGATTGTGTATCAAAGACCACAAACATACCCAGACAGATAGATTTATGCCATATATTCTGACTAAAGGAAACTGCTGTGTCACAACCAATATGGGACAATGGTGTCTATAAATAAACAATTATCTTAAGTGCGTTTTTTAGCTTTTCTAATTTATATTCTCTTCTATGAGCACACTTTTTAATTGTAGTTGGATACTGGAACTTAAAGCAGGAGTATAGGTTTTCAGAGAAATAGGAACTTGGGTGTATAGTTATCACACACAAGCTGGTCATTTACAATGCAAGCAGACAATTAACTAACAATAGGATGGCACAAACTGCTGGAGAGATACTTGTATCTTTTTTAATCTTAACTAGAGAAGAGCTTTTCTGGTATCTCAAAAACCTCTGGTGGATGGTCATTATTTACCACCATCTGAAAATAAAGAGACTGACTTAAGGCAGGTGTAGAAAGTTGATGTTATATGAAAATAATCGTATTGTGTCTGTGATCTGTCTCATAACAAAAAAGAGCATATGACAAAGCCCTGAAACACAGCCCTTCTTGTCTTATCATCCTCATGTATTTTTGCTTATCATACATAAATTTTTGTAAAATTTTACAAAGCTCTTCAGTGTATATCACCACTTAATGGTGAATCTACACTATCTGAAAGATGGAATTATTACTGTCCAAGAATTGAAGGGTTTTGTTTCTGCAGTGAAATAAAGCCTAGAGGTTTTGGAAAATGTCTGTGGGAAAATTAGGAAAGAAAATTTCTACAAGGGATCGACACACAGAAGAAGTTGGTAAGTTTCCTAGCTCAACTGTAGAGGGAGATTTAGGAGGAGAGAGAGGCTGCCTAATGTTTTCTATTTCCCAGTCCTTCCTCTGTCTGCGTTTTGCAATCTGCTGTCCCTGGTGGTGTGGTCGTATCTGGTCTATCAGACCCTTGTGCATAACATGGTTTAATCAGTAGTCTGAGTTACTCTTTTACTGTAGCAATGAAAGAAAAGCAAACAGTTAACAAGTGACTAGGAGTCTTTATAATTGCTGACCTTCAATAGTCTATATAATGTGACTTTAGGCCACTGAGTAATAAATAGACTAGTGTAATATTTACAGACATGTCTGGAATGCAGTGAGTTCCTCTCTTCTCTTTCACGAAGTCATTAATGGCTCTGTGAGGAATCAGACTACTGCTGTTCGTGTTCCCCCAAAAACACTCTTTATCTCTTGACAGTTTATGCTGACCTTTCTACTTTGTTTTGATTTGTTGTTCACGGATCCATTTCCCAAGTCCTGGAGTTTACAAACTTTTGCAAGGGGTTAAACATTTTCAGGAAATCATTCTGTGAACTCAGTTCTAACCATGGATTCCCCAGCCCAGTGATTAGAAGACCTCTTAAAGACAGTGTTTCTCAATCAGTTCCTTTCAGGTGGAAAGGACCATGTTGTTTGTACGAATAGAATTTTTCCTGCTGAAAGTACACAACTCTCCCTCTTTCCCAAACCAGCATCCAGTTTCCACTGCATTGAAATTCTGAACACTGAGGCAAACCTAGAAAATTAGAAAATGTGTATGGAGAGAAGAAATTAAAACATATTAGAGAACAGTTTCTTGCTTCCCTTCTTTCCTTGCCTCTAAGGCAAAGTCTGAGTGTAGTGGTGTCATCTAAAAAGTCCAGCCTTGCAGAAAGAAACTGTGGTCTCTGGTCTCTGAGCAAATTTGGTACACAGGATTTACCTATAAGAAGAGGGAAGGGATTACTTCCAAATAATAAAAATCAGTGCTTTTGAAGAAGTAGAGCAGATTCATAACATTGTAGAACTCCATTAAAAAGTCTAGTAATTGTTTGCAGCTGCCTATTAAATCCATTTCCTTTAAATCCCATGGCACTGAAGGCAGAAAAAGTATTTATGCCAATTTTTATGCATGCTAATGTTGGATATAAACCCCTCCACTGTCGTCCACACACCATTTTTGGTTTGTTTCTGTTTTATTCCAAATACAGACAATACACACAGTCTCTTCATGTTCCAAACCAAAAATAAAATAATGAAGATATAAAGGAATGTACAGAAAATATATTCAAGTCTTTACAAAAAAAAAAGAGAAATACTGTTGAAAGTCCTGACTATTGGACAGTTCATTAAATGCTCAATTAATATTTGCATCAGGTCATGCCTACTTTACAAAGGTAGAACTAAGCTTGGGTAGACTCTTTGACATAAAATAACACAGTCTGAGCCAAATATGGTGTTTAGTATCCACAGAGATTTTCTTTCCAGCTTGTAATTTGCTTTGATTTTAAATGTGCATTATGTTGCACTATGACTCAGCAATTAATTTGTCCTGTGGGTGTATTAAAGAAACGTTGTCCTCAGCTAAACTGCATTACCTTGCAATGTTTACACTGTGGAGTTAAGTTTGACTTTCAATACAAAGTTGTTACCTTTCACACAACTATTCCATGGCCTAATTACCCATCCGGACCTTACTTCCTCAGAAAGCAACAGCATTAGTTAAATAAAAGCCTATGGCATTTTTAACACTGCTCAGAGATGATGGACCCAAACAATATCTATTTTCCAAGCACTACGTGGAATGAAGAGTGAATGGAAATTTTTTTGAAGGAATTTTTTTGTGAGGTCAGTATGATTATCAACCTTAGGCTATTTTTGCACAACAGCAAATAAGGAAATATGAGAAATCTGTCTCACGTTATCATCTTCCTCTGATATTGGACAAGCTATTCTTGGATATGTTCAGCAATTTCTTTCCCTTTCATTCCCAGCCCCTCCATTTCTGCACACGTGAAAAAACCATCTGTGTTAAAGCAATGACACATTTCTTACTTTGGACCCATTCCTTTCCTTTTTAGGGTGAGCTGCTACAGTCCTCTCTAGAGGACTCAACAAGTGGCGGCATGCTAGTATTTATTTTCACTTAGAAAAAGTTACTTAGTTCACTTAGAAAAATTTTCACTTATAGAAAAGACAATTTTTCAGCAGTAAAACATCACTGTTTGGACAAGAGTGTGAGATACAGAGAGGTCTCAGACTACAACGAGAGGTCATTTGTGTTCTGCCTAAATTCAATTCACTTTGCCAAATATTTTTGTAGAACCACTACGGATGATTCAAGGAAGAAGAGAGCAATATATAGATATATCTGATGCAAAGATAACTTCAGCAAAGGAAGGGAATGAACTGGAGTCTTCTCAAAAGTACTGTGTTCTTTGCTGGGCTTGTCAATGCACTTTGCATGGATTTCACTGATGCAGTGATTGGGATGACACCAACAGTAGAGACTCATTTAAATAATTTTTTCACAAAAAGAATTTATCACTGTGTCCCACACAGTCTTTGAAATCTTATTTGATAACTGCTCCTGTCATGCCCAGAAAGAAGCAATCTTTCCATTTCAGGTTATCCTACAGTGCTCTCATTTTCCTGTTACATTTTATTGCAAAATCACAATTTAAAAAATACCATCACAGGCATCTGTAAATGAGAACCACATACAATCCAGCTTCTGTCTCCCGTAGACAAAGAGGTTACTTATGCTACACAGCTTAGTGTTTCCCCATGAAATATTTTTACTTCCTTTACTACAGATACTACTATAAAAATAAAAAATTGCTCTTTTCTAATATATAAGCAGGGAAATGAGTAGTTCACCATGTAAGTGCTTGCACAACCCAAAGAGACGTAGTGCATGAGACAGAAAAGCCATGTAAACAATAAAAGTAGGAGTAAGAGAATAATTATGGGAAACTGACAAAAGGAGAAGCAAAATGTGAGCCAAGGCTTACATGGCTTCCAGCATGTTTCTGCTTTGCAAAATGTATTTGCTTTCCCCTTTAACTATTTCATGTCTTTCTAGGCTTTCCTTTGCTACTCTCTTCCTCTTTAGCAGGATAGATGAAGAGCTCTTTGCAGCCTGTGTCTCTTCTTTGTGGTACGAATCTGCCCATGTGCTGAAAGCTTCCTTGCCATGTGCACAGATGGTTGGAGCTGCACCTCCATTTTCCTGTCACAGTCCTACAACAAGCTGATTTTTCTGCTGCAACTCCTAAGGCTTTTTTGGTCATTTGCTCTGTTTTGCATATTCTCCTTTTACCTACATCACCTGCAGCAGTGCAAGGGCTTCCTTCTGGAGCTGAGCCAGGGAGACTTCATTCTGTTCAACTTCAAGTCTGACTATTGCTTTTGCACAGTGACATGGCTTTGAATATTTTTGTTGATTAACCCCTGTCTATCTTGTATTCTTTCTCTTTGAACCACAGAAAATTAACACCTGATGCACAAGTGCACAATTACACTCGAAATCAACAGATGACTGCCGTTAGTCTAGTCCAAATCTTTCATATGCTGTCAGCTGACAGGATATAAAATGGCAAATTGGGATAATCTGAGATCAATTTGAGAAATCTGGTTTGCAAGTTTGTACTATTTCACCATTCACAGTGATGGTTGCAAAATGTCTCTATTTCTTAGTTTGCTTTCCATGTATCTTGCCTTTTTTTTTAAATACTTGCAATCAGAAGTTGAGTCTTCAGTTAGTTCTCCTAAATGTTTTGCCAATTCTGACTTTTTGGGAAGGATTTTTGAACACTCTCACAGAATTCCTTCCTTTTCACTTGTTTGACTTAGGAAACACTGAAACTGCACCAGTTTTGCAGTCTGCTAGATTAGAGACACTTCTGGAGACACCACTGTGTTTTTCATATGCAAAAATCAAATACCTTTCACAACAAAACAAACGCTCTGAAGTTTCAGATCATCTTTGGAAATCATGCAATCTCCTATCTCCTCAAAAAAAACGAAGGAAAAGAGGAAAGGAAAGTAGGAAAGGCAAGGGAAGGCAAGGAGAAAGGGAAGGAGAAAGTCAAGGATTTATCAGGCTCCCAAGACTCTTTTTACCACTATATTGGCCATTCCATAAACAATTTACGCCACCATCACCACAAGAAGAATCACAGTTTTGAATGAGCCCAAATGTCTTGCTAGCCTGTCTCCAAGAGCAGCATTAAGTAGATGGCTGAGCAAGTGCATAAAAGAAAGACAAGTGTACAGTATCACCCTATATGACTCTCCAAGCTTCCCATATTTTCACCTCAGCATCTTCCTAAGCTGGATGTAGTTTCCACATACTTGGTTACACTTGTTGTATCCTTCCACCCTGAATTTTCAGTCATCCCTTGAGCCCAGGTAAGCTCCTACCTACCATACCATCCTTTGGTCAGGTGCTCTGTGTTGTAAAGAGCCACTTTCTCTCTTCTGAGCCATGAGGTCAGTCATCTTATGGACCACTCCTATACTCTCGCCAGGCATCTCTTTTCTGCACCAAAGAATGCTGGATTGTTAAGGAATTCTCATATTTTGACAAGAGATGCATTTACTTTTAAGTATTGAGTAGCCTACATGTCTGGGAATGGTGTTTGTCCATGTAAATGCTCCTCAGCTACTTGTGGAAGTTCATCACTTTTGCCCTCTGACTCCAGAATGTTTATATTCAATTTCCTTGACCCAGTGTGCATACTTAGAAGTGGTCTATAAGTATCTGTGTTTGCTTCTAAAGCCTTACCGAATAATAAATACACCTACACTTTTCTAGCAAGCAAATAGCTCTGTTCTGTGGTTTCAGTGTAAATTAATTTTATTTACAGTTAAGAAGTTAATGCTTGAAAATAAACAATCTCACCAACAATTTCCAGGAAACAGAGTATGGCTCTGATACTCATGAGCCATATTAACTCACAATCAGCAGTTTCTCATATGCACAGGCAGATTAATTTGACACTTTATAGAAAGACAATATCCCCAAAATTACATCATTACAGCCTCACAGAATAACATTCTGACTGAGGACAAAATTTCTTCCTTGGTCGTGTGGCAGGTCTTCTCGTTGAAGGAGAGCTACACCCAAATGTAGAACGGCTGAATTTGACTCTTCTTGCCTGCAGGCAGCAAATTGGACTCCACACCAGCCCTGCAGCTGTGCTTGCCAACACCTCCCCAGGCAAACAGCTCTTTAGCATCAGGACGTACCGAGTTGCAAAACTTTGTCTTACTATATTTTCTTTTAGTAAGCTAAGTAATTGCATGCAGTAGCCTAATTAACCCAGATTCTTGGCAAGCACAGAATTATCTGTTCCATTTATACACTACACCCTAGATGACACATTTTTATCTAGCTATAGAAACAACTGAAAGCTTTGGAATCATTCCAAGTGTTGTCTGGTTCACCCGGTTGTATTCATCAGGATTTATTTCTACACTTACCTACGCTTCTACACAAAGGCTATCTCTCCCCTACTTTTGAAAACTACCCAGATGATGGCTGGCACTGACACCATCCTGGCTGCATGACACTTGCAGATAAGTCTTTGATAGTACCTCAGAGACACCTCAAAGAAAATGCCATCTGCACCATATGATACCTGCCTCTTTATACACCTACAGAAAAAATAATGATGGTCTTAAAAATACTCATTACTGTCTCTTTCAGCACAGCCCTGACATCAAGAGAAGTGTGTAGGACGGGGTACAGCTGCAGGTACCCACCATGCTGCTGTTACAGGAGACATTTTCCTACCTCCAATGCTCACAGAGGGTTGCTGCATGGGCTGGGACACTTATAACTGCAAACCATCCAGACAGCTGGGACATCCAGCCTTAGCTTTGCAAACTGTAGACCATGAAATACAATATCGCTACAGTTCTGCTACTCAAGACAGAAGCCTGCTGCAAAAGCAGGTGGATTTGTGGTAATATCTAGTCTAAGCAGTTGGATTTATCAGTCTACACTGGGGAAAAAAATTTCCAAAAGATCCCCAATGTGCCAAAAAACCCTTGAATATTTGCAGCCTTTCTGTCACAGTGTTGCAAATCCCAACCAGCTGTGAAGAAGGTTCCAGCATCTTCCACAGGCATGCAAAGCCCAGAACTAGCCACAGGTAAGCAGCTATCATGCTAATACTGCTTCACTGGGGTGGTGATGGAAAAATGGGTCCACCCTCACTTTAGGGAGCACAGCTCAGTTAGGCACACCCTCCAGCTGAGTCAGACCTTCCACAGGCTGCAATAGGTTCCCTATTCTTCCCAGGCTACAGATGGCTTTAACCCTTCCTTTACCGAGAATGTGCCAGTTTGCCTTCTGTCTTTAATAGCAAAGATTTTATAGACAGACACTGAAAGAGTTAAACCCTGACTGAAAACCAGAAGCGGTAGACATGGGACTCTTCTTAGTATAACTTGTGCTTCATTGAGAATCATCAGTGTTGGCAGATAAGTGCAGAAGGCATGAATGTATAATCACATCTGTACAAACCTCATTCACTTTTGATCAGTAGGGTTTTCTTCCTCCAGTGTCACAGCACAAACCAATTCATTTTTATGAGGTCTATTGATGCAACTTCTGCATTATTTTCCAATTACATCAAATTATAGCACGATTTCCTTGAAAATCCTGCCAATTACTCCTATGCTTGTATGATCACCTGAATGCTGATTAGATCTTCATTGTCATACAAATGAAAGATCACCCTGACAGACCGCCCAGGATGAATAACACAACTAACAAATTAGTATAAAATATCAAATTAAAATTCATAGCTGCAGCTACTGATGCAATTAAATGAAACACACGAATCAGAATGTATCTTGGTTTGTTACAAAGTTTCACCTCATAAACTTTTGAATTTCAGTCACTAATTAAATACATTATAAAAACTGCTTTCCTAATACTCAAGTAGAAATTTCCAAATGAGAACACCGTTTCTTACTAAAATACTACTATTAAATATATCGTCCTTGTATATCTATGCTAACTTGTCTTTGCTATCTCTGGAGGGGCACTACAGTTCTCTACATACATATGAACTCATGCATATTTGTACTTAATCAAATCACTTTCAGCAGTATGAGTTTACAAGCATATAGTTACTTTCTTAGGGGCTTTTTTGCCTGTTAAGAATGCACTTTTACACAAACAGAAAAGCAGCAGAAATGGGGTTTGCTACACACTGAAAATAGCCGGTCTACCATCAATACAGTCCAAGTCAATTCTCCTTGAATGAAAAGAAAAATATTAATGGATTAGATGATTCACAAATTCAAAACACTCAGTTCCCCATATTGCCACAGCTGTAATGCCAACATTAGCTGTTAATGAACAAATATCCTCGTGTCATCATTATCTTGCTCAGTTTTCACTTCTCCATGAGCCAACTTTAGTCTCAGTCCTGGAAGTGGTGCATGAGTCACTCTGCACTTTCCAGGGCTAGTTGCATTCATAAAACTGCAAATTTAAGAGTGGGATCTAAGTAGCCAGGACCAAAATCTGAGGTCTCTCCTCACTGGTGCAGGGAAACATTTAAGGAGGACCCTGAATGTAGGTCCTGCACTGTAGCAAGGCAGCAGCAAAAGTCCAACAGGAGGAAACCCATCTCCATTACCTCATCTGCTAGATTCTGGAGGTCCTCCAGCTCCCCAACAGAGAGATTCTGCCATGCACATACCAGCCATGAAGCCCAGAAAAAGGGATAGGCCAAGGAAGAAGGTGTGCTGAGAAGGCCTGGGTGGGGACCCCAGAAACCAGAGAAACATACAGTGGAGTCCTACAGAGCAAAGTCTGGTCCCTCAACAAAATCGGATGGCTTGAGCACATAGAAATTATATGCAATAAGTGAAATAATGGAAAAAATCCTCCTTGCCCCTACCCACAACCTCCCCTCACCCCAATTATAGCCAGTTTAATGATTTCACAATACTTTGTGGTATTGCAATATTTTCTTCGTGTTGCTTTTGAAAAGAATTCAAGTATATCACTCATCACGACTATGTACTGATTTAGCAGAAAATCAACACAGAGTCTCACTGAACTTCAACTTCCCCGTACAGACAAGCTGTGGGACCCAAAATTTGTCTTGTACCCTTGGTGGAATTAATTATTAAAGAATTTAATAAAAAGTTAGAGTTTAAAAGTCAAGACTTTTAAAGAGCTGAACAGCAGTGGAGAAGTGCAAATGTTTCTCCCAAAACTATAGACTGGAAAGAAAAAAGTAGAGGTAGAATGAAAGCATTCACTACTCCTCTTTCCTTTTTTCCCTTTACTTCTGACATGGGCCAGGGTGGCTGCAAAATCACCATGTAATGAAGGACCTTGCTCTTCTAACCTGACACCCAAGCAAGAAGCAGGCAGAGGTGGAAGAGATGGGCTGGTCCTGAGTCAGTCCCACTGTGTGAATTTGGAATCTTCCTCTTCTTACCCTTTATTATACTTCTGGACTTTTTGCTGTATATATGGAGTAGGAATTCTGTCCACTTCTGTTCCAAGGTCTCCATTTCAGATACATACTCCTGTTTTCAGAGTCTGGTGATTGAGTTCCAGGATATTTTTGCTGCACTGAGTTTGGATGCGCTTTTGTCACCTCATGCAAGAAGGCAACAAATAAACTGAAGTCTTTCAATACTCTTTGAAACATGTTTGCAAGTTATTTTGTGCATTCATGCTTCTGTAAATGCCAATCAAACAGTAAAGTGTGCATTATTTACAGAGCAGATACCTTGAGATCCTTTAGCACAAACCGCAGGTGTACATCACACCTCACCAGGAAGAGTGATGCTGTCGTCATGGTCCTCCTGTGGTGCCACCTTTTCAGGAACTAAGCTGAGTAGTGTTAATTCTGATAGAAATTTGAGGTGTGTGTTTGCTGTATGGACCACAGAGCTGACAGCAGCAATGACAGGCAGCTTTCAAGGACCTTTTGCCAGCCTGAGTCTGTGCTGGGCCAGCACATCTGCAGTGTATCTCCAGTGAGCACCGAGAGCAGGTGTCTGATCCTGAACACAGTTCCCAGGCCGAGAGCTACCCTAGACCAGACATCTATCAGCTGTTTTCACAGCAGCTCAATCCAAGGTTACGCAGCTGTGCTGTATCAAAGCTGACCTTGAATGAATCTTCCTAGGATGAAAAAAAAATCGCTATTTTTCTATAAAGGCTACATTCATTTTCCCAGACAACAGGAGAAGAGCTCTCAAACAACAGAAAACAAATCCCCAAAACATGGCAATATAAAAAAATTGTGGTTTAAAACCTCCTTTTCTCCTGGTGCTCTTTGTTAATGATAATACAGATAGCCTGTGACACATGAGCAGCATGGAAGCTGACATGGAAGTTGTTTTCTGAGCTCAAAACAGTGGACAGTACAGCCTCTCAGGATTTAAGCAGCAAGTAGCTGGATAACTTCTAAGAGCTAGTGCTGTCCTGTATCCAGATTGTCTGAATGTATCGTGAAACTTCAGGGCATAGAGAAGGTTGGAAAGAGGAGGTAAAAACATGGGACAGATGAAGACACACATGTTATGGCACACAGTTGCTGCCCCTTTTGGAGCAGTGCACAGTGAAGGGTGCATGAGCACTGGGGGAAGATCCAGCACAGGATTAACAGGTTCAAAATGGGAGCTGTTAAGATCAGTTTAAAATGAAATTTGTATCAGCAAAGTAACAGAGCCATTCCTACAGTGGTCCTTCTAACAACCACTGGGAATATTAATGTGCGCTATCACTCATTGTCAGCCCACATACTTCAGAAATGTTCCTTATGGGAGCCTTATAGTAGAATCTAAGTTACCTTGCCATGAGTTTTCAAGTTATGATTATCAAGTTTCTCCAAACTAGGGAGATATTCCATCCTCATATAGAATGAACATGCTTACAAACGTTTGTCTTGTCACTTAAACAACATGTGTTCTGTGTAGGACACTCTTGCAGCAAGCTCTTTGTGCCCTGCATCACTTCCTGTGCTCTGATTCACAAGTCTGTTGGCTTTGTGAGATCCTGAGAACAGGGACTTTGGGTACTGGTACTTGGCTCAGATGGCTCAATGAAAATCAGCAGAAGTCAAGTTCTTATTTACAAAATTTTATATTTATTTACATGTGGAATTTGAATTTTTAAATATTATGGGTTTGTCCCCTTTGAAAAGGGATTAAAAAATGGATTTATTTAAAATCTGAATTTGCACATTTTCTAGCCCGTAACCAAGACTGAACAGTTGTTACCTTCCAGATTTGGGTAGTCTCTAAGGCTGAAGTGGCACAGCCCTCCATTAAGTCTTGTGAAAGGGCAGTGCAACACCAGAAAAATTAATGGCTGTTGTATTTACAAGGGTCCACACATAGCAACCTCAGCAGGGGAACACATTTCACCCTTGAGATCAACTCTGTTGTGAATGAAAGCAGTTTCCAGAATCAGTGCTGGAGAGGACCACAAGTCCAGGCTCCTACAGTCACAGACAACAATGCAAAAGAGTTCTTTAGTCCAGAAGAGTCCCCACAAACCACAAAATACTTCCCAACACCCTGTAACAAGCCTACAATCTATGGTGCAAAAGACCAAAAGCCACACAGACTCCAGTGTGGCACAGGAAGAGGGAAGGAAAGCTCTAGCTCACCACCACCACCTTTGGCCTTGACAAAAGCAATGGCCCTGGGAGAAGAATAGTTTTTTTGATTTGTCTTTGGTAGTGCCTTTTTGATCTGACAATTTTTAGTCAAAAAAATTTCCAATTGTACTGTAAAATATGCCCAAATAATATATTTAATTGGGAAGAGAAACTAGATAGCCATGACTCCCTAAAACTATTTGCCTTCTCACTTGGTTTTAACTGCTGCTCTGTTGCTTCCCACAGGAGCTGAGTGTTAGTGAACACTAAATACCAAACAAGTTATGCTGAAGTGTCCTTCCCTATAAGCAGCAACTGAAAACAGCATTCCTCAGTCTTCTTTACCAACTGCATTTGTGAGAATCAGAAAAATGTATCCAAGACACAAACCTGTGATTTTCCTTTTTCTATTTTAAAGCTCTCAGTATTGGAGTGAAGCCCAAATTTGGATTTTGCCCTCTCAAAATATCCTGTGAGCATCAAGTTGGGTTGGTGGTTGGTTTGTTTTTGTGCTTCCTACATGATAGGTTATATTCATGGTCACATGTAAGCTAACACATATTTTTGTTTCATTTGCAAAAGAAAGGCCACAACAACAGCAGCAAAAGTTTCATTCCAGAGAGATGTAGAGCCAGCTTAGACTTGGCAGGCAAATGTTGCTTTAAACATGGCTTGACAGACCTCCCAAAACATAACGAATATGGCATCAGAATATGCTGAAATGGGAATTTTGGTTTGTTGCAAAATTAGAGTGTATTATTTTCCCTTCATTGCAGTTTTGCTGTCTAGTATATAGACTATTTTCTTCAAAAACTCAGAATCCTGCTGTTCTCAGTAGGAGCTGCATATTATGGCAGTGCTGTTGGAAGTCTTGCTTAGAATGACTGAAATGTTTTTGTAGGGTGTCAACTTCCAAGTCATCATTAATGTTTACAGTCTCAATAGCAGTTTTCATTGTTATAGTAACTCTTAAAGGAACATTCCTAAAAGAAAACTAAAAGAAAAGGAAGCCACATTTTTACCAAACACTCACAACACAGGCATTGTTCCTGGGACATTTCAGTAATTTACGTTTTAAACAAATGCGACCTAAAGAAAAAGAGAGCCTCTGGTATTAGCAAATCATTTTTATATACTGTCAAGTGATGGGATGTGGCACAACTTGGATAGATGCCCTCTCTTAAAAAATATAACCTCTGTCTGCTCTGATTGAAGTAAGTATGGGAAAGGGGTAAAGGAAAGTGAGGCTTCTTGTCAGCAATTTTTTTGTGTGTGTGGAATTCTGTGGCTATTAGTACAAAATACTAAGTGTACCATGATTTTTCTATTTACCTCCAGGCCAATTTATAGAAAACAAAGCTGTATTTTGAGTAATTAGTGCCATTAGAGAGATCATTGATATAGTGGTTTATGCCCCATAACATTAATTTCTCAGCATGAGCTAGAGTGTATGCAGCAATCATTTTCCCAAGAAGAAGCAAATTGTGTTTAACTCCATACATTTTTATAGTTGGATTTATGTAAATTTGAATTTGTTCTATATTTCTCTAATATTTTACACTATCAAAATCCAAATTCCTTTCATAGAGCAGTAACCTCGTAATCTGCACTTATTAGGAAAATCCTGAATCCATTTTAGAAACCATTTGTCTTCTAAAAATGACAGTGTGTTCTTATCTTCCAGACTGCTTGGAATGCTACAGCTGGGGAGAGGCAATAAGATTTGAATGTTCTCAGATTTGTCAAATCATAATCATTTTATGGCATTGCAAATGTTTCTCCACTTTTTTATATCAGTTATGACAAAAGGGAGCACAAAATCTAACTTGACTTGTAAAAATATCAAAATCTGAAAAGCAGCAAGAGAAAGCTTTTTAGAAGAAAAATTTTGCAAACAGGAAGTTTACAGGAATGAGCAAAGTCCAAGAAGTAAGAGTCATATCCTAATGCTGATCTTACAAGTACCCTACAAACTTTATTTAGTTTGAACTTACTAAATGGCTTTTCCCTAACTTTCCTGCTAGTCTGAGTAAAGCAAAGACAAATTGATGTGGTCAGGGCCACAAACTGAGCATCAAGACGCCAAGACCTCAGTTGTCTCAGATAAAAACATTTCCTATCAAACAGGAATCATCTTAGTCTGTTTAAGCTCACTCCCCAAAAGATAAATCATAAGAGACCAGTTCAGACTTTCTACAGCTAAAATCATTGTTTTTCTTTCCAAGGCAAAGCACCGAAAGCTAAGCCTCCATTTTCTTGTACAGATTAGGAACATGTAATAGGAATTTGCATAATGATCGTCTGTGTCCCTTTCTGTTAACTAAAACCACAAATATTAACTCCGGGTGAAATACAAAAATTTTAAGATGACAGTAAGGATGAGTCAACCTGAAGAAAATATTATTAGCCACACTTTGCAAATTTAGGGTAAATGAAATGACCCATAGATGGGAAGGGGTGGGTCAGTTTAGATGGTCCTCAAATGTGCTCCTGTCATTGAACTGGAGATGTGTCAGCTCAAAAACACTGGTAAAAAGCTCACATTTGATGGGCTGATGCCAGAGACTGACAAACTAAAAAAGAATAAAAAAGGAAGAGGCAGCAGTTTCGTTGTATTCCTCTCGATGTGCTACTTACAAGGTAGAAGAGGAAGATCCTAAAATAGGAGTTGACAATCCGACAGTAAGGCTACTAAGAAGAAGCTATTCTAGAAAATTAGGATCAAGAACAACTGGACAATCCTAGCTGAAGATGCAATTCCAGAGATTTAGAGAAACAAGAACCAGGCAACAAGCAAAGGTAATATGTACTGCCTTATGTGAAAAGTGCAGGGATAGTTCTAGGGAATGCTGAGAAACAAGTGAGAAGGAAATCTTAATGAAAAGTAAAGGGCACAAAGAGGATTGATTCTTCTACATAGACCACATATCACATGACCAACATCTAAATACTATAAACATAATGTTAATTTTATAGAAGTTATCACCTCTGTTACCTTGAGGTTGTTAAATAGGACTAAAAGTATAGAACAAAATTTAGCTTGGGCACTGTTATAGAACAAGTGAAAGCTCATCGGGTTAATTTCAATATTTTATGGGAGATTTTGACCTCTAATTTTATTTTGAATGTGAAGTTACTTTGTAGCATAAACTACACTTCTGTACCCCACTCTATTTCACCTCAGTCAATAAAAGAAATTTACTTACAAAGGAATTTGTGAATACATAATAGAAATATTATGTTTTGTGTTGAGATGGGAGGTTCACAAAAAATACCCAAAATATATTTCACTATATTACATGTTTCTAACTTAGAGGAACAGAGAAAGAAGATAAGCAGATAAAAAAATCATAGCTGTCCACACGTCTACAGTGCATATTTTCACCCAAAAAGGTTTTTGAAAGTATTTATGTCACCTTTTGAACATTCTTACAGAAATATACCAGGGCTGGCCTTTCAGTTTGCTACTGCAGGATGCACTGACTGAATCAGGGTGACTTAACCTACATAATAAACACCACTTGAGGAAGATTTCTCAAAGTACATGAACACAGAGAAGCTGTAACCAAAGTAGCTTCTGTATAAACAATAGAAGAAAGAACCGTGTGTGTTTCTTCTTTTGGATGACTGATCCCAGCAGTGTTGTTTCCTGGCCTTGATTATTTATGAGCTAAACACAAAAATATTGTCACAGTCTCACGTAGATAAAGCTGACACCCTTCAGGCACTAGTTTGTACTTGTTTGGGCTCCTTAGTTACTTACTCGTTTACTTGGACAAATTCAAAGATGAGGTTTAGTTCCTAGAATTTCAGATAAATTTATTTTATCTCAGATTCCCTTCTGTTCAATCTATGTACTTTATAACTGAAGAGACAATGTTTGAAAATGCAAAAGAACCCATTTTGGCAAGGATGTCTACACCTGATTATGTTACATTGAATAAGATCCTGTGGATTTTAATATATTTTTCTAGATTTGCCTAGATCTAAATTGTGTGTAATACCTTATTTATGCAACTTTGATTTACAAGTCATGAGGGTTGAGGACAAGCTTTCACACTGACACATATAGACAGGGAATTGTGCAGAACACCAAAGACAGGTTTTGATTAACTGAAAGGAGTGAGACTAAATTTGTAAGCTAACTTGCAAAACTTAAAATCGCCTTGAAAGTCAACTGTCAAACTTCATTTACCAGGTTAGGAATAATGAGCCAGACCCCAGAAGAGGCTCACATGTTTGGATGTTAAATATTGTGAAGCCCAAAAGTCAAGCACCAGCTGTGGACTCAAAAAACAGAGCCAGAATATGTAACACACACAAACAGAAGGAGCTACAGCCAGCCAACGGGAAACACTGCCAAGAGGAATGGTCTGAAATTCTCCCTCTCTTCTGGACATAACACCTCTCCAGGGAAGGAGCACACTGTGGCCAAGATCCCTTCCTGAATGCAGGAATGTATGTACTCTCAACCAGGCCACAGATTCTGGCCATGTTTTTTCAAGAGAGAAAGAAGTCACCTCCCACTATTTACAGAGTACCCCCACAGTCAGAGAACATGGCTTAGGTATTGGCCTTTCTTGATCTTGATGGCTGCCAAACAAAATACTGTATTTATTTATCTAACCTGGGTCGGGGTAGTGCACTCTTTCAAATGAGATAATATTGCCTACCAGAGTATTTTTTGTGCAGACAAATTCATCGTCCTGAGGACAAACACGGCTGCAGATGACAGGGAACAGGAAAAACTGCTGAACAACTCAATGTGTCTCTCATTTTGGAAGAGCTGGAGAGCTGCAGCACTGCAATGGCAAGGCATGTGCTTCTAGTCCTAAAATCCCCCATCTCCTCCTCAATTATTCCTGCTGAAGCAAGGCAGACAGTAAACTAGTATTGGAAATCATGCACCCTCAGCCACACATTAGTAGTCATCAGCTGAGTGAGCTGTTAACTTCACCTGTTAGCAAATACCACTGAAAGCAATCTAAAATAATTGGGTTTACCTCACTGGTTAAGGCACAGACTGAGAGTACTGTTTTACCTCATGTGAGAATCAGTAGCTCTTACACTTCTCCAACTCAATCACTTATGAATGGCTGAGCATATTAAATTTGTTTAACAGTTTAAATCCCTGTGGCAGTCTAAGTGTGAAACACCCAAATTTGGGCCTCAAGGAGCAAGCCTTTGATTAATTATTCAAGTCTGTCCTTGATTCTAGGATAAAATATTTTCAAGATAAGTTTGAAGTCTTTTTATGAACCAGCATTTGGGTATTGAGGTTATCAATGTGCATTTCCTGGAGATATGCCTAGAACTGTACAAAAATGAACTATAGTTTGTAATTTCAGATTTTAAAACAGCAAGGATGCTTTTTGCTTCAGATATTCTGTGAACTTTATCTTTAACTAAATTTATAAAAAGAAGTGGTCAGCAAGTCCAAGTCACATGAGAAACTTGGCTGAGAAGTCCAAAGGCTGAAGTACAAATTCTTCCTTCATGTTTCCTTTGTCATACTTCGCCTTTTCCAGTTGTCAGCAGTGAAGCTTCACTGAAAATGTACTCTCTAGGGCAGTTTTCCATTAATTTTTTCCCCACATATTCCAAAGGGAGAATACTCTAGGGATAACATGAGCATCTGAACAACTACTTCCTATCAGCCTTTTTTTAACAGTAAGACACAAGTTTGCAAGTTCTCTTACATTCAGTCATTTATTGTGGGTCTGCAAGGTCTGTAGCAGTGCAGGAAAGTGTACGAGAGCAAACAGTTTACCTTATGGCAAATTCCAAGGAAGTATTTAAAGTTCAAATGAAATTCCAGCATTCAAAGTGGGAGGTTTAAGGAAAAAAAGTCTCAGGTCTGTCAGTAAAAAGTTTAATTACGGACAAGATGACACACACATAGTAAAGCACACAAAGGCAGAACCATCTCTGTGGAAGCACATTCCAATAAAATCTTAAAAGATTACTTTAATAATAAACCATGCATTCCTGAGCAAGCCATCGCAAGATTAGCTACCAGATTGCTTTGCTGCAAGCAGATTTTTCACAAACTGTTATGGATACCACTTTCGAGGCATTCATGAAAGCTGATGTCTTCCGAAGGTCTCTGCACTTCGGTTTCTTGTGCTGCTACCTCAGTTTCCACCCAGACTGGAATCCTGGTGATCCTAATGACAGGCTGTGGTTTGGGTGAAGTTAGCCTCCGGAAAGCTATAGAAAAACTCACTGAGGTGAAGGGTTCCAGCTGCAACTTCAAGATAATTTTAGACCTGCTGGAAAAATGGCTTGTGTTTGGGAAGTGCTGAGGCTGATACTGTTCTGTACAAAAAGCAGTTAACTTACACAAAAAAATCCTTACAGAGTGGCTGAGCTTATGCCAGCAGTAGTAAAATCAGACAAAAAAAATATAAGAAAAAATTCATTATCCTGGGAAACTCAGCACACCCTCTCTACTATAATCTTTAAATGGTCAGTCTTAAAGTCATGACAGCCACTGTGCATTTGATTCTGGTTTTGCTGTAGAGGAATAGAAATACTTTTACTTTTCATAAAGTGCAAAGCATGTCCTCATGCAGTGCAGTATAGATGAAATAACTGAATTCCTGTGGGGCTTTCTGCCTGGATTCCTCCTGCATTCAGAAGGCAACACAATCCTATTGCAAAAATGTTTAATGTAACAGTTCTGATTTTTTGCATTTAGCACAACAATGTGGGACATCAGGGAAGATGTTCTTAGTCCCTTTAAAAAAAAATAATCCATTCCTTCAAGTCTCAAGATATTTTCTATTTTCTAAGAAAATTGTAATTTTTCAAGTTAGTTATTAACCACTTTCCAGTTTTTTAAAAAAAAGTTTTCCTATGATGTTTTTAGTGATGTTCCAAGTGCTGGTGCATATTGAAGGACCTCATGCCATTTCTGCACTAGATGTAGTTTCATTGCCCCTCAAAAAGGCTCTTAAACCGCTCATTTTTAGCAATTGAAAAGCATTTTCCTCTCTTCTAAATTCAACAACAAATAGTATAAATCATATTTGCAATCATTAGTGTGACCAGTCAAGGTATTTTGGTGAAATATGCCAGGGATTAGTTTGGGCAAAACACAGATGATAATCCTGCTTATGCCAGCTCCAGGCTGACCTGTTTCATAGAAGTTGCTTTGTTAGTGCACCATGTTTAAACTAGGCACAATGTCAACCTTCATGTCAGGCAGCCTGTGTGACTCTCATAAAGGACGCTGAGCCAAGGATTATTTTTTAAAATACACACTGCCCCAGGACCAAGAAGCTCCAGTCCTGGTGGGTGGGTGTTTAGCACAAGTTGTTCAAAACAATGCACGGTGCAGTGCCAGCTGTACAAAACCAACATTGTTAAACATGAATATAACGGTGTCCCAAGGAATTCAGATCTAATCCTGCAAACACCGACGCGTGTGTAGCCAGAAACCTGCCAATTGTAGCAAAAGCCTCCTTTACTTAGGCGGCATGCACTTCCTTCCGTGAACACTAGGCTCGTGTAAAAAAAAAAGACGTTTCTCGTGTCCTTTTTGGTTGCATTAGCACTTCTCAAATGAAAGGCAGATACAGACAAGTGGGACACAGCTGTCAGCTCCTAGGCACCTCAGGCACAGGGAGGAATAGCACCCTTTCGCTATTCATGAAAAAAAGAATACCATGCCGTATCTAGAAATGCGTTGTATCATTTAGTTGCTTTGGATGAGGATGATTGCCAAATGCATCCACCAGTTTTGAGCCTTGAACTTCCCGGTAGTAAAACATGTTTGTGTTAAATATTTCCCTCTTTTGAACACTTCGAAAAATCTATCAGGTTTTTTTCCTTCTTTTTATTTTTTAATTGGGTATTGGTGCACAGTTTTGAACATAAGTATTTCGCACTGTTCTGAAAAAACAAAAGATAAGCTTGCCTTGAAAAGAAAAAAAAACCATTCTGCTACAAGGACAAAAATACGGTTTTTTATCAGAGGTTCTTTCATACAAGGTGGAAAACAGCCGTACTACTCTGGGAACAAAAGCATGATAGGTGTTTGAACAAAGATGAGTGGGAAGTACAAAGGTCAGGTCTGGATGTGACCCATAAACTGAATTGTACTGACCCAATATTTCGGTTTGGCTGGTCACAGATTTGGGGAGATGAAGGATGGAGAGGGTTACTCAGGTATTTGGGTTTGGTAGTTTAGGAAACAAAAAACCAACCAAACAAAGAAACAAAAAACCACACAAAACAAACAAACAAAAACAAAAGCTGCTGGTTTGGGCTTGGAATTTTCAACACCATCACCGCACCCTCATGCAGGCCCATGAAGGGGACCCGTTTTCTAGAACAGCGTGCCGAGCCCGTTGCTGCCGGAGAGAGATAAATACTTATGCCCGGCGATTTGCGGGCGCCACACGGTTCCGTGCCCCCGCAGCGTCCAGCTGTCTCCCACCCCACCTCCCTCCCCGCGTGTCCCCCGTGGGGCTCCGACGCCCCGTGAGAGGCTGTCCGGGCCACAGCTCCCTCCCGCCCGCGCAGCAGCGGCCGCAGCGGCGGCTCGCAAGGGGTTAAAGTTGTGAGCACCGACACGTTGAGGGGGAGTAGCCAAGACCAAGCAGCAAAAACATCACAGCGCATTCCTGGGTAGTGCTCAGCTGCCAGCATCTGATTAAAACCATATCGCTCGCTGTGAGTGGCTAACTAATCCGAAGGCGAGAGTGCAACCGAATATTTAACCGGGGCCCCGGTCCCAGCCAGGCTACGGGCTGCGATCATCGGATCATGCACGGAGCGGCACGGATCTAGCCTGTAAGGAGCTTTGCGAGCGGGGCTCGGCTCTCGCGCAGCCTGGGAGGGGGTGATGCGGGGGTGAAGGAGCTGTCACCGGGTGAAGGAGCTTTCTCCACGACGACCTGACAGTCGGTGCCCGCGGCGGGGCGCGGGGTACCCCTGTGGGGTGGGCGCGGACACGGATGGGGCGCCGGAGGGGCTGTGTGTGCCGGGCCGGGCTCGGCTCGCTCAGCGCTGCTCCCGCAGCCGGGAGCGAGAGGCGCCGCGGGGGCCGCGCTGCGCCGGGAGGCGGCGGCGCTGGGGTGGCCCCGGTCCCCGGGGGTCTCGGCACTGCCTGAGCCGGGCTGCGGGGATCCTGTCCCGGCTGAGGTGGGGTGGAAGCCGCCCGCATCCTGCTCCCGGCTCCGGAGAGGCGGACGGGCTCCGAGAGGCTGGGGGAGCATGAGAGCAAAGCAATATAAACGCGCATTTTCGGTTTTCTGTGTGGAGAGGATGGGGTTTGGAGAGGATGGGGTTAAAATCATTAAATAGGCTAACTATATAAACACTAATTTTCCTATTTCCTATAACTAATTATGCCTTATAAATAACTAGTATGAAAGAATCTCTCTAGTAGCAGAGAGAATGATCAGCACATGTTAGGATGCTGTGAAGCAGGAGTAGGGTTTTGTTCTGGTTTTGGATGGAGTATCCTTGTGAGCCCCCCTCTTGCCAGTGAATTTCTGCATGCTATTTTGGTCTGGGGTAAACTGGGATAGCTGTAGATGTTGACAATTATCTGGAATAAGTCTACCTTGAGAGACTTGTCAGGTGATGATATATCAAGTCTAATGTCCGTCATATGGTGACACTTAATGTTGGAATGGTGCCAGCGCAGCGAGCCATATGATAAATGGAGGTGTTGCCAACACAGCCACACTTCTTCAGCTGGACTTCTCCATAACAGAGCTTTTACCTCGCAAAAATGTTGAGGCTGATTACTCGAAAGCTTACTACAAATTCACTGGTAAGGCTGATGATTTTATTATTTTGAGGGTCAGGAATTTTTAAAGTCTTCTCTTAATTAAGCTAGTTTGCCTTAAAAGGGTACGTTTTTTTCTTCAAAAGTCTTCTGTAACTTCCATCCAAACAGGGATGCCCAAAATTAACCAAATCTGAGAGCATGTATGCTAAAGAATAGGCATAGGTATGCTCTGGGATGGCAGCACTTGTGTAGATAGACAAAATTCAAGATGCAGATTCAATTAGAGAAAATTAATTATGAAGCTGTGCATTCTAGTCTGCTGGGCAGACTTGACAGGCAATGTTAAATTGAAAGTATTTTATTGTGTCTGATAATGACCTGCTAGGCAATTATAATGCTAGCACGTCTTCAGGTCAGCTTCCACTAGGAACTTCCAGGAGGTAGGTGAGGCAAACTGGAGACGTGACTTGTAATCCAAAGAAAATCTTTCCAGCTGAGAATTGTCTGAGGAAGTCATCCACCACATCTGTTCAAAGAATCACTACAGTAGCATCCAGCGCAATGTGTCTTGAGGCATAATCAGCTTTTCAAAATTCCCTGGATGGTGTGAGGATGTGGTCAAGTCTGAAGCCGAAATTTTTATGAATAGTAAGCTTGCATTGGAAGGAGGACAACCAAATGGTAGCAATGGTAAGGAAGATGAGAGTGCTAAATGAATGCCAGGTGAGTCATCAGAACAGAGGCTTAACTAGCAAACCTCATGATTCAGTGCACAGGAAAGCTCAGTGTAAAAGGGAGTGAATGCTGAGTCTTTCAAGCTTTATGTACCTGGCATCAGTTTCCTCTTCTGAATTGTCTAATCTACCATATACCTTCAACAATGCTGCTATGTATGTCTACATAGCTGCAGTACAAAATCTATTTTCTCATTAAGAAGAGTATTACTTGTTAAACTACCTGCACACTGCAGATCAGCAGCTGCTGTAGATACACTTCATATACTTCCTGCTTAAGGCCTTTATTTCACAAGCAGATATGAGAACAAACACTCTAAGCAGGTGAATATAATGTATGGAATGGGTAGATTTTGTCTCTGTGGAAAAGCAAATAAATGTACTTAATGTGAAGGAAGGGTGAATCCAGCGTGGATGCTTAAAAACAAAGGAGAAAAGCCATTAACTTGAGATAGGATGTAAAAGTGCACCAATATACTGTAGTTGTTGGGTATTGCTGCCAAACCTGCTGATTTTTCTCTCCTATTGATGCTCTCCTTTCCTAGTAATCCTCACACTTTTAGGAAATTTGTGTGACCAGCTGGGTTAACCCTGTTCTTGGGAATGCTTGTGGATTTTATTTAGCAAGGATAGCAACATGTGACCACATGAATTCGCCTGTACAAAGCAATAAATTCTGTATCTAAAGAAAGCCAGCTTGATCTCAAAACAGTGCTGATGCAAATTCTGCTTACTGGCTAGATTCTGTCAAAAGAAATGATGAAGAAGCATGAAGGTAATTTGTAATCTGCAGGGATTTTGGAGAAAAAACTTAGATCTTGCATGTAGACTAATGGATTGTTAGTAGAATCAAGAGGATACCACAGGGATGGGGGATTGCTAAGAGGTCTTAATGAGTTTCTGCGGTGAAACACAAACAGGCATAAGCCCCTACTCACTACCTCAGCATGGACTCCACAGAAGTACAACTTGGGGTTGTCTTAAAGAGATCAAATAGAATAAGGTGTCTAAGGATAGTAACTGAGAAGAAAAACTGGCATTAGAAACCTCATTCTGAGGCTGTGCCTGGGTTCAGGGGTCTCAGGGTTATAAAGATGCTGAATGAAGCACAGTGTCAGACCTAGTAAATGAACAAGAGGTGCCAGTTTTAACAGGATTACTTTGTTTTTACAAGATGAGCAGTTGAGTGCTGAACAAAACATCTTCTCCCATCCAGGTCTTCTCAGCCCTGGCTGATGGAGACCTAGACTATCCTAGTCTCCCCACATTTGAAAAGACTGTGCCTTGCATATGCTCTGGAGTGCTTGAGGATGAAGTGTCTCAACTGAAATGCCCGGCAGATTTTTACCCCTAATTATCTGTAAGATTTTTAAATTAGTTTTAAAAGCTTTAAATACATCTTCATAGCTGGTGCATGTCCCCTTAAATCTAAAAGCTCAGACATTGCAGGGCCAATTAAGGACAGATTGTTGGCCTTGGAGGTGAATTTCCTGATGTTCTGTCAGTTCATGTTGCATCCTTAAGCAGTAAAATGAGGATTATCTCTTGACCAGAAAAAGTAGGTCTAAGAGACAGGATAATGGACCTTCCTCTTGACAGTCAGGAGGCTTCATGACAATATCAGCTAGGAAGTTGTGCCTCCAGCAAAGTCTATGCAAATCCTAATGCTGCTGTGCCATGCAACTTCAATATACCTGTCCCGTGGCTAAAATGCCTATGGATGAAACTTTCCTCTTAGGAGGGGAAAAACGAAGCTGGGAGCACTAAGGATGTAGTTTTGACATTGCAACCTATTTTTCTGCCTTACAGATCTCTTCTGTGCCCTGTCAGAATGTGGCCATTTGTGCTTTGAGGCAAGGCACAAAGGTCACTGTTTGAGTAAGGACTAGTTTTCTAGTAGCTTGAGTCACAGATCTGTCTACAAACAACGGCTACCCTGGTTGATGGAAGGTAAACTCTAGATCTGACACTTCCCCTTGTATGCTTCTGAGGGATGGGGGTATCCCTATAAACACGATCAAGATCATCATAGAGATGGGAACTTAGAGACAACCTGGTGAAAATTACTTTATAGTCTGAATTTAGGAACAATAGTGTAAATTTCCTCTAATATGTGTAACTACAATGACTGATAGGGAAACACTGTAGAACAGTCATCTATGAAACCTTACTAGCTGTCCAGTAGGACATCTACTGTGGGAGCTGTAGTGTAACTCTGAAAATCCTGGTTAATCCTTTCTAACCTCTGGTATAAATCTTTCTGTACCACCTTTTTAAATTTGAGTCTTGTGTAGCTCTTCATTGCTTTTTTTGCTGCATATACGAGGAGAGCTGGGGGCCTTGGTAATAACTAATCTTGAAGGCAAGAGTAACCCTTATATTAAGCAGTATGCTTCATAATAACTAACTAGGCTGAAGCTGCTGTAGAAGAGCCTACAGCAAGTAGGCTCTGCAAGCAGAATTTTCATCAGTCTTCTCAGAATACATAATGAACATAATTTGCATCTTTTACAAGAGGCAGTATGGAGTGACTCCTGTGACAGTAACTGCTACAACAATTTGTGTATTGAGAGGCACAGTATCTGGGGGGTAGGTGGAGTGTTCTTCAATTACTGCTGAAATGAATGTTTAATGATAGGCTTTTGGCTGCTCATGGGATAACCAGGCTGGGTAAGCAAACTGCAGCATTCAACAACGTGGCCAGGATTACATGGGTTTAGGCTGTGTGAATGCAAGAATAATACAGGAAAATCCTATTTCTCATACAGATAAATTTGTGAACAGGTAGAAAACACAGTTCAGTGTAAACTGTGCAGAACATATGCAATCTCTCTCAGTACAGCTTGCATATACCCAAATTGCAAAGAAAGATAACTGTTCCAGCAGCGGACAGTTAACTGTATGCAGCTGAAATAACCTATGATAACAGCTTCAATATGTGTCAAGTTCCTGCTCTGAGAAGGAGGGGTGAAAAGCATGGTTATTGGCAAGAGTCCTTCACTATACTAACAAGCAAGAAGATCAGAAACAGGCCCTCTAGGCAGGAGGGCCTTAGGAGTACAGTTGGAAATGAAGTGTTTGATTTGTTGTTCAGTTCAAACTCAGTTGCATCTGAGTAAACATTAGCTGCCTTGAATAACATCTGCTTTGCTTCCTTGTTGTTTGGTATATCCTGTGAGTCTCAACAAGGAATATTGATAGAAGGTTGAGCTGTAGGCGCCTCAGCCATACTGCTTGGGACGCCCCATCCCTTGGGCAGGTGATGCTTTCCTTAGCAATAACTAGAGCATACAGCTGAGCTCTGGTTCAGGTGCCACTAATTTATGAGGCTTCAGAACTGGAAACTGGAGAGAGGTATAGAGGAGTGGTCCCTTAGCAGGTTGCAAAACATGCTGTCTTTCTTGAAGGCTGATAGGAAGAAAATTCTTGTGGATAATATGAATATATAATCTAATAAGTCTGTTGATGCCATGATGATTTTTTGCCTTTTCTTTTAAACCCCTTTTACACCTTTTTGCAATTTCTGTATCCCTTAGTGCTTTTTGCCTACATTCTTAGATGTGTTTGTCAAGCTAGGAGACTAAACATTTTAGAGGTTTCTTAGTTAGGGATCAGAATGCCCCAGACACCAAGGTCCTCTCCAGAACACACTTTGTAAACTAAGATAGAGTCACCTGGGGGAAGGTTCCTCACGAAGGGGGGCTCATTCTAGCCTCTCATTAAGGAATTTATTATAGATATGCTAATTAGTAAAACCTATGTTATACCAGATCTTTTGGGGGAGAGCTTGGGGCAGTGTATTGAGGTGCATTCGGCCTGGATGAAGTGCACCTAAAGATTCTTAAAATAAATACCAAGGTAAAATCCCTTTTTCCCTTCTAACTGTGTTTGACTCTTGATTTTAAGACCAGGAAAAGGCACCACTAAGTAATAGCTCTCTATCAAAAAAGGTATCCCAGTATGCCTTTTCAATTTCTTTCTCAAGGAAGAATCTGGAGTTCAGATGTTGGTATTGCTGATAGTAAAAGTGAAGGGATTTCTTAATTCAAGAAATTCTCAAATAGGTTAGCATAGCTGATGAACAGAGATTGGAAAGGCTGCTATCAAGACTTGTTGCAACATGCTGTCTTATTCCTGGAACAACTCATAATTTGAAGTGGACTAACTAGATATCTGGGTACTACCTTTGGATACTGAAGTTTCTGGCTGAAAAATGACTCTATCAAATAGACTATGACAGTGCTAGTTTCCTTCATCTTGTGATCAAATTATCAGGGAACCAGACAGCACTAGCTCATTAAATGCTTTTTGCTCATTAATTTATATTGTTCCAAGTTATTCATCAGGTACAGCTTATTTAAACTTGTCACAACTTCTCCTGAGCCCTCTGTTTTAATATTCCTGCAAAAGATATATTTATTTCCAAGTGGAGGAAAAATCCAAAATAGAGCTACTGTGGTAGCTGGGTTGACAAGTAACTATTTACCTTATCAGAAATCATGTGCTTAAAAGCATAGTAGAATGACAAAAAGTACCAATCCAATTGCACCACTTGAACTATGTGACCTGTTTGGTCCCAGCTGCTAACTTAGTGATATTCCCTTGGCTGTGATTCAAGTGTGTAGAAAACACTTTCTGGAACTAAGTTTAAATTTCTGTGTTCTTGCTAAAAACCAAGAGGTTCAGAGGAGACTGATGTGATAAGAACAGACCGTTCTGTTCAGCTGATGAAATAGTAGTTGGCACGGCTGAACGGTGAGATGTCTGTGTGGTTTCACAGGCATAATCCTGCACCAGCAATTGTACATGCCAACATCTGTAGCTGACACGGCTCATTAGCGTACTTTTATCTACTTTGTAGGTGGTACTAGGGAAGGGAGCAGGATGAGGGAGGTATTCCCTGATGTGTCAAACTCTGTACTTCTATCTTACTAAGCAGATGAAGGTCACCCTTCCCTGTTTCTCATTACTGGTTATATATGATGAAGACAGCTGGACTATGTTCCACATCCTGCAGTATGTAAGCACTGTTGTAGTTTATTCCAAACTGGTATTCGCGTTGACAGATGAAGTCCTTGGTGTAAGTCTGCCTTTATTAACTCAACAAAGTACCAATCCACCTGTTGGGTAAGAAGACAAAACATCAAACAGGGCTTAAAAAGCAAGTTGTACAGAAGAAATTCCCAAAAGTCAAATCCTGTTATTCTAGAAATACTTGGTCCAACAGGTAAGTGCCTGGTTTAACTAAAGTAATGATATCAAGCAAATAATCTCCTGAACACAAATCATATTTCTACCAAACTACAGCCTAAGCAGGACAGTTAAACAGGGTTTTTGAACTGAGTGGTGGGTGCATTGCTAATCTAGACCTTATTGAATTTTGGGAATGATAGATAGCTGCACTTGCCAGGCAGTATAGTTTAAAATCCTTTTCAGTTGTCTCTTACAAGACCAACCATGGGAACTTTGGTTAGACTCTGCAGTATAAAAGTATGTATTCAGTCATCTTTCTGACAAGTAATGCTGCTCTTGCATTCCAGACATGGCTAAAACTGGAGGTGAATAGTTCCCAAGCTTTCTATGAACTTTATTCTACCACTTGCCTTCAAGCAGGTACTTGTTATGTATAAGTGTGAACACATCATGTAAAATCTACCTGTAGGTAAGGCTATTACTTCTCATGGATAATAGTTGCTGGATATGCTGGTTTGTAACAGAATAGTTTGATTGTTTTAACAGAGAAAACAGAGCAATGTCAGTTGTTTGCATCAGAACTAGCATCTGGAATGTTCCATCTAAATCATTATAATCTCTTGTGTCATCTTACAGAAAGTTTATTCAACTTGAACCCTTTAGACACTGTCAGATACCAGAGCAATGGGTGTTCTAGTAATGGAAGAAAACATTTAAGATTCTATTTTATTTGACTCCTCAGCATGAATGATCCTGTTTAAAAAGCAAAAGCCTGATTAGCACTTCATTTTTTTTAAATTTATTAATGCATACCTAGGGCTTCTCAAGGCTGCTACCACTGAAGCAGGAATTGAGCAGAAAATGTGATAATCAGATGGGGACCTGTTAGATGTAAATATCAGTCAGTCCCACAGGGGTTCACACAAATGCAGTATTATGCTCCTGACATGAGCAGAAGGCTGCCAGTCAAGATAATTTACGGATAACAGACTATCTGGCTTTGCAACTTTGATTCTTGTTGGTCTTTGTGTAAATTGCTGTTTAGCCTTTATTCTATTTCCTTAGTTTGAAAACTCAAGTGTTGAATTCACTAATACAACTTTCTAACCTGAAAGAGAACCTGACTAATTCTTCAAGAACAGTGGGGGAGGAAGCAACCTGTCTCAGATGCATCTTCAGCAGTTGAACTATTGCTGTGCTTCCTGTTACTACTTCATCCTAACAGGCTATATTTCACTTGGCAGTAAAAGCTTCTCTTGTCTTCTCTCGGCCTTGCAGATTCTAATTCAAGGTTAATATTTACATGCAATAGCTATTTAAGCTGAATCGTGTACTTGTAGGGAGAAAGAAGGAGCACAGGCTGTGAAGAGGACAAAGCATTAGGCTGCTAAGCAGATGTTTAGCTTATCTGCCTCTGACTCTTTGGGTGTCCCTAACCTCTTCTCAGATAATCTCTCATCAACTTTGAGACATTTATCTTTGTCTGCTGAAGCGGGGGGGAAAGCCTGTCTGTTCAGTCCTTAATCCCATGACAGACTACAGCCATAACGAAGATTCTCAATTCACTTGTGCTCAGGAAAAAAACATAATCATTAAGGGTATCTATCATGTTGCCACCCCTTGCTCAAATAAAAGATATCTGTAAAAGCATCTCTAAGGGAAACTAAACGTTGCTCAACAGAATTGTTCAGCGTGTTCTTCCAAGTCTTGCTAAGAAACAGGTATTTCAGGGATGACTTGTCATTACTGACAGCCCTCCCTGTAGAGAGTTCAGAGAAGACACCAAGAGCGCAGTATGCCAAAAGTTAAAAGACTGGCTTTCCTCAGGCAAATGTGTAGAAATGAGTTACAATGCTTGAGTGGAGAGTAGTCGGACTTGTGACAGTAGGTAGCAAGTTGTACTTCAGGGACTGTGTGTTGAGGGTCTGACATGGTGTTTGTCTGAGGAGCCATCAGTATCTATCTGCTCTTCACAGGATAGTCCCTAAAGGAAAGGAAGAAGATACTACTAGAGGTTTCTTTACAAGCCCTTTCTGGAGTAAATTGAAAAGTGGGTGAGCAAAATGTGTGTGATGTGTATCTAGTGATAGAGGCAAAGTTTGGTGCACTTCTCCCAAGGTGGCAGCATCTCTAAATCTGTAGTCTTTAGATTTTTGAAACAGTGCATTTAGCACAGTAACGAAGATGGGCCATAGAGCTGCATAGTGAGTAATTAAGGTGGGGTGATAATACCAACAGACCCATCTACACGGACAAGATTCAAAACTGATTTAAACTAAGTGCTGACATAGTTGCTGGGGGAATGATCTTGTTCTTTTTACTATGCCAGTATATCTGAAGGCATGACTGTCCTTGCACCCTTGCATAAAAGCACATGCATCTCTAACCCTGCCATGCTTGCTGGCTGACTCTTTTGAGAGGAACTCAAAATTAAAGTGTAAGAGAACAATTCTAGTCTTGTTGCCTTACACCTGCAGTTGGAGTAAAGAAATTCTAAGAGGCTGAGGACTGTGAAAGGAAGCCTCCAAGCAACAAACAGATTTTAACTTTTAGTTACTTGCATGTAAAGCACACCAGCACTTTCCATTAAGATAACAGAAACTTAAGTATGATGAAGACCTTGCAGAGCTTTAGCTCAAGTGTAAAGCACAGAATCTGTATCTAGTTCTGGTTGGGACTCTTTTATATTGAGCAGAATAGATTGCTGCTAGCTCATGCTGCATGTTGCCCCCCACCCCATTGAAACTTTAAGGTGAAGCCGGAGGCAATTTTGTGCAAGACATGTGGCTTAACTCAGATATCAAGAAGTAGCTATTTAAAATACAAACAGGTATAAAGGTTGCCTTTGTTTGTCATTGCATTCTTATTTTCACTAATTCTCGTGTTTCTGAGGTGATTCTCAAAGACACCAAGTTCTCCAAAGGTATGATAAATAACCATCATGTACTGTGAAATCTCGCCAGGGGACATGAGTTTTGCCAGATCTCAAATATTAGACTGGGCCCTGTAAAGTGGCCAGAAGGCCCTCACTAACCTAGAATTGCATTGCTAACACTAAGAATGAGATGCCTTGAGTTTAAAGATGGCAGCTGTACAAATAGATATTGACCATTTTACAGCTGCCAAAGTGAGGTCTTGCTTGTGCATATTTGCTCCTTCTTAAGTTATTTACTTTTTATTGCCTCTTAATTTTACTTCAACATGTGATACAAGTTGTATAACACCAAAGCTAGGTGTAGCTCTACTAATTAGAAGAAGAAGGATCACTGACAGGCAGGACTCAGTGCTTTGATGTTCTTATTTCTTTTTCCAGCATGGAACTGGGCAGAATGTCCTAAAACTATAACTTAGCTTCTTGAGAGCAAGTCTTCCTTCTCTCTTCTGGGCCTTTTCCTTCTATTTTCTCAACAGTAATCTTCCATATAGGGGCGGGTGTTTAACTAACGATCCAACCTTAACACATTCCTTCTTCATTATTTCTGAAGGACTTGATAAATCTAGGGAGGGGCTCCTTATGCTTATGTCTAAAAGCTATCTCCACCCAAAACTATACTATCAGGCAAAGTAGCTTAGCTACTCTAAAAGAAGAATTCAGTTGACTTCATTTTATCTGATTAAATAGTGGATTTCAATAGGCACAATCTGTTTTAGCACTGTTGCAAGTATCCTGCAAATTCCTTGCTGGCTTAATAGTTTTCCCCTTGATCTTTTGTCAGAATGGATGCACAAGCCACTCTTTCAGTGATAACATTTTTTAAATAACCACGGCTTGCTAAACAAACTCTTCCTCTGACATCTATTTCTACTCAGAACCACTTGAAACTTTCACAGCAACACCTTTGTTCTCTTGCATCAAATGTTCCCTAACTGTGTCCAGATAACTTGCTTACAGAGGAGAAAAGGTATAGCTGAGAGTTCTTTCCCATTTGAGCACTCTTATCTCTGTTGATTTACTTGACCAATGCTAAATGCAATTCACAAACCATCTGGTAAGCAGATAGATCTAATTTTGCTTAGATTAGCAGCTAGTTCCCTAAAGGCCTTCCTCCTGGTTAAATGGAAATGGAGGCTTTTAGGGTGAAATTCTCTCTTTAAGATCTAGGAATTTGTGGTCTTCCTAGGTTAAGAATCAGTTAAGAATTGATATCCATTACTCAATTAGTGGCAAGCTAGTTGAGGCAGCCTAGCTATTGACCTATCATTAAATTGAGGGAAGAAGAGAAGGCAGGAGTGAGAGCAAAACCTTGAAAGTGAATTTCAAGTAATGCGTAAAGCATCAGCTATTACTAAGACAAATGAGGAATTGGCTATCGAGAATAACAAACTTCTAATGCAAGGGGTTATGCAATGCTTCAGCACTTGTATCTACAGACACAGTGTGTCTCAAATGCTGGATAAAAGGGGTGGCTTGCCTGGATGTAGGGGGAATTAGAGGGGAGCCCAATTATTTAGTCACCTAAACACTTTCTTGACTTCATTTGTTATCCTAACATTCAAAGGGCTAACTGCAGCCATTGCAATATCCCAGACAGAAGATTGATAGAATGGTTTCTGTAGCAGCTGTGAATGTCCAGTTCTTTCTAGCTGGGTACAGATCTTCATAACTCTATAAAGCTGCTCTGAGTACCTCTGCTTCGTAAGAGTGAATGCTTCAGCTGTGTTGGAGCAAAACATGGTCACTGTAGATTATGTTTTTAATTTGCCTCAGAAGCAAAAAAGGTCATATGGCATAGAATTAAGTCGTAAACATCCATAGTTTCTTGTCCACTTGCAGGCTTTTCGAAAATCTGAAGGTTACTTGATTACTGTTAAGACAGGAGTGTGAGGGGTTTGGCTTGAGGTTCTGTTGTGTTTTTACTGGAACAGTCCGTCTGCAGCCTAAGGAAATTTTTTGGTTTTACCTGTTGGGTGGTATAACGTCAAACTTTTGCTGGTTATAGAAACACAAAAAATATCTACTGGCATCTTTTGGGTGTTTTGGTGTCATCTTCATGGGTGTTTGGAACAGATCCTAGCAAATGTTTCTTGCATTCTCTTCTACTCTACTTTAGAGATGCAACTGGCAGTGCTGAACGACAATAAAGCAAAATATCTGAGGTTTTATAAATAGTCTTAAAAGGCAAAAAAAGCTAAATATTTACAGATTAAAACATCTTGTTGCAAATACAGCCTGTTGATGTAGATCAATGTGACCTACTGCTTAGGTATTACTGAGGTGAGTGTTCATCACCTGCTGGCCATAACTTCATGCTCTCTGAGTCAAGACTTGCCAAATGATCACTCCTTATGCTTTCAGGCTTTATCAGGCCTCAGTGTTCAGTGGAACTGACATGGACTAACAGCTCCAATAAGGATATTTCTTCTTCAAGGTAAAATATTATGTCCATCTCCTAACAATTATTTGGATTTTTAAGCCTATAGGAAACGTAACTGGCCACCATCCCATCATGTCTACTGAAGCTGAAACTACTGCTACCAATAGCCCGCCTGAACAACAGGCTCTACCAAAGCCACAATCTTCAAAGAAGGAAAAAAAGAAAGGTAAGAAATGCTTTACCACTTGAATGCCTCCTTTGTTCCATGTCCTGAATTTTTTGCATTTGCCTAAATTAAGATCACCGTCCCACTACTGCTAAAATAACTGAGTTTTCCAGCTGACTAGAAGAGTGAGTAAATATGCCAGTATAATAAACTTAACCAGAAAGTAGGATTTTAGTTTTAAAGCATTTTTTTTCTAGGTTTAAGTTCTAAAGCTCTCAGTTCCACTTATTAAATAAGTGGTTTGCTGAGCCTGACAAGTTAGCAAGAGCCCAGAGAAGCGAGAGCCTCCTGAGATGACCCGACCCTGGACCATGGTGGTAGCTGTTAGTCTGAATTTTAACCTGACTCCTCCCTGCCCTCCAGAGAAGGAGTTTTGTGCTGGATACACACTCTAGCCCAGGGAAGCTAGAAAACTCATTCCATGAGGTTTATTGTGTATCAGATAATAGATTTTTTGATAGATTAGATCATGTAAAAATTATTACCTCATATAAAAATACATACCTAGGTACATACTTGAACTGTTGAGCATGAAGAGAAGAAAAGCAAGCCGTTCCTAGTAGCAGGAAAGCAGAAATAACAAATTAGTTAAAATCCCAAATTATTAGAAGGACAAGAGTATCAGGACTTGTTGTAGATATGACGGTGCTGATAGCAGGTAATAGCATGGGAAGTGGGAGATTATTTTTTCACAGCAAGAAGAGATCTGCCCACATCAGAACACAGGGATAACACCTAAAGCCTTTATTGAATACCCTGTCTGGACATGGGAAGTACCATTTCTGCATGGTGTTTTTTCTTAGCACTTGTATTTACTTGGCTGTTGCTTATCAATATTTTAGTCTTTTATGTGGTGAACAATCATTCTGAAGCCCCCAAATCTTAAGCCCTGGGCTCCACTCCTTGAACTGAGGCCACATTCTGCAAGTACTGTGACCTTAAAGGAGTAATTGTCTTGCAGTGCACATGGATTATTAGTCAGCTGCACTCAAAGGACAGTTTTAACATGTACTTATATGGTGTATATCTTTTTAAAGATAAATCAGCAAAATAGCCATTTCTATCTTAAAAAAAAAAACTGCAAACAAAATGAAAAACAAAACAACCAACCAAAAAACAAACAAAACCCAACTCACCTAAAGAAAAAAATAACCTCAACAAACAGATCCACCAAACCTTTTCTCTGTCTCCAGGGCCAGAAAAGACAGATGAATCCCTCTTGGCTAGATTCAAAGGTGATGGTGTAAAATACAAGGCTAAACTGATTGGCATAGATGATGTTCCCGAGGCAAGAGGAGACAAAATGAGTCAGGATTCAATGATGAAGCTGAAGGTAAGGGCTTGAGCTGTCATTAAAGGAACAATCTCTGGTTAGCCTTCAAAAACCAAATCAAATAGTCACTTTGGCAAAACTTCAAATACAGGTTAATGGTAACATAGATACTAACAGCACTGTCTAGATGGATGTTACTTCCTAAGCTGTAACCCCTGGCTCAAAGGGCATTTCTCAAAAAGTTTGGGAACATTCCTTTGGGCCTGCAGGCATCCAGTATGACTGCTGGCAGTATGAATTTCATCATAAATTATGAGCTTGGGGTTTGGAAGGGAAGGGGGGATTGTTGTGCAATTTAACACTGATCTCAAAGCACAAGTTGACCTCCTGTGTCAATGGTGACACCAAGTTATACAGATAAACCAAAAAATAAATTAATCCCTGCAGCAACAATGACTATTACTTCTGTAGTACAGAACACTCACATACCTTCAATCAGGCTGGAAAAGTAGATAAAGATGCTGCTACTGCAGCAGTTTTGTGAACTAAAATCAGTTTTAAAGCTCTAAAACATTTACAGAGCAAACAGGCTAGTTCTGTGGTATCACTTTACACCTAATCAGTCATATGTTGCAAAGAAAAATTAAAGCTCTATCCAACAGAAGTCTCATCAATACTTTGATATTCATTCTCTTTAGGGAATGGCAGCAGCAGCCCGCTCCCAGGGTCAACACAAACAGAAGATCTGGGTAAACATTTCCCTCTCTGGTATCAAGATAATAGACGAGAAAACTGGGGTAAGATATAACGCATTTTCTTGATGTGATTCTTAAAGCTAGTGAGGCACCTAGAAGTTAGACCAATCTGAACTAGATTCCTTCATGGCACCATACCCCACTTCCACATATAAAAATTGGCTTGTGAAATGTTTGCAATGTTGAAGACTCCTGGCAAAAAGACAGCTACGTCCTATTGTGCTTAGCCAGAGGCTGATAAATCTGAGGCTTGGGCTGAAGCTTTTTAACAGTCTCAATCATTCTAACTACAGAGAATGGCAGCTATTATGTTTCCAGCAATTTAAACCAATCGTTATTTTTTTTCCCAATTCCAGGTCATAGAGCATGAGCATCCAGTAAACAAAATCTCCTTTATTGCTCGGGATGTAACAGACAATCGTGCCTTTGGCTATATATGTGGAGGAGAAGGCCAGCATCAATTTTTTGCCATAAAAACAGCCCAACAGGTATGGATCAGATAGTTTTTTCACGTCCTGTGGATAAGGCTGCTGTATAAACATTTAACATCTGATAAGGGTGTAGTGTTTTGTTGGTAATCCTACAAAATTCTTATAGAGAATACCAGCATGCATGGACAGACTTTATTGAAAGAAGGACAATAGGAATTTACTGGGTAAACACTGGCTTCTGACTTGTACAGTTTCTTTGCAGTCCAGAATAAAAGTACTCAAGTAGTCTCGGTTACTATGATTAACAATGCTTGTCTATGTACCATGGCAGTCATTAGTGAGATGAACAGAGCCATTATCACAGGCTTCCCACTGTGAGAGTACAAATTCTTAAGTAGCCAGAGCTTCACTCAAAATGAACAGGAACATATAAATACATTAGTCTAGTTCATGTGATGCTTTGCTTTGTGCAGCAGGGAAATCACTTATTTAATTGCAGCGATGATTCTGGGGCCTGTGAATGACAGGTCTGGTCCTCCTAGGACCTCGTAACCCGAACTGGTGGGAGGGATTCTGATCCTTCTGTGATAGGCTCCTCGCATGCAGAAATCCTGTGTGCAAGGTTAGCCTCTCTGAGGGGAATCTGTACGTCAGCAATATTGGAAACAAGATACTTAAAAATGCTGCTGAGAATTATGCAGCTTCACAAACAACCTGAAGTTAGGTATTTATTGTTTATCGGCTCATCTTTATAATGATTTTATAATAGTTGCTATAATGACTTGATAAGCCCAGACTTCAAAGCTAGAAATTTCTTTTACCCATACCTGCCTGCCCTCCCAGAGAACCTGTTGGCAGCTTTGGACCCACTACAGGTGGGACTGAGGAGCTCCTTGTTGGAACATGTTACTACTTCAGTAACAGCTATACGACCCTCTTCTAAGTTTGTTTAATTAGTTTGTCAGCATTCTGATGAATAATTGTATTGGTTTCAGTGGAACTGTAGATTAAGTACAAAAGCCTTTTGTATGTACCCTGGAGTCTATTCCCTCATTTCACATGGGGTGCTGCTTACCAGCCCCTAAGCTCAGCCAGGCTTTAGACAGCTCTTGACTTGCTGGTGGTTATTTTTGACACAAACTTGTCTAGCTCGGAAGTAAGGACTTTTGCAGCCCTGGTCTGCTGCAGCCGTACTCCTCGTTACAGTCGGTAATTCTTGAAGTGGCTCTTTCTGCAGCTGCGTGTCTAAACCCTGTGATTAGGAGAGGATGGTTGTCAGGTGAAAGCAGTGAGATCTGTTCAAAGGATTGTCTTCTTGAGCCAAAGGTAGTGGCTGAAGAGGGGGACTTGTTCTACTTTAGACATTGACACAGCTGTATGCCTGACACAAGCGTTCCAAAGCAGTGTAGCTGAACTTCCACCATCTCAGCAAAAACATTCCTGTTAATGTATGTGCAGGGCATGCCATGCCTTTCTAATTCACATTAAACTGTCATCATGTCAGAGATCCCATCTAAAGCTGGTCTCTGCTTTACACATTTGAGGTGCCTTGTTCATTTGCTATTTATATAATCTTTAAAATAAAAGTAGCAGTATTTATAGAAGCTTTCTCCAGGTTCAGTGCTGGAGTTGGTAGAAAATAGAGGAATGCAAAATGCTTTTCTTCTCAGGAGACTACAAGAGGGCTTGGATAAATTTTGCACTTCTAGGACTTGCCATGCACTTAGCAAGTATTGCTACTACATTTTTAGCTAAAACATAACAGGTTAGCACAAATTTGTGTACTGCCATTTTTCCCATAGAGTTAACAACAGTTCGACACTGGTTGTGTTCTGTTCCCCTTGGATCCTGCATAAGCAGAATCTTGTATGAAGACTAAGCAGGTCTTTAAACTCTTGCTTTTCCTGTTATCCCAAGTCTTGCACCATTTATGAATGTTTGGCTTGTTGCACAGATTGCAGCAGTAGAAGTCCAGGTAAAAGTAGTACGTGGCCTAAAATCTACATTCTTTTCCAGGCCGAGCCTCTGGTTTCTGATCTTAAGGACCTCTTCCAACTAATATATAATATGAAGAAGAAGGAAGAAGAAGAAAAGAAAAAGGTGAATAAAAATATAGAAACTGCATGACTCTGCATAAAGCTTGTTTCAACTTTGGGTGAGTTTTGGGCTCTTGTAAGACTCAACACTGAGCTCTGCCTAAATCCAGGAACATGGGAAGCTATTGGTTGGCAGTTGTGCCAGCTGTCTGATTGCCTAGGTCTGGTAAGCTCCTCCAAAGTGAGAGACTTTTGACATTCTACGTGATATTTAGGTATTAAAAGTCTTCTTTTTTCTTTAGAGTGAAGAAGCAAGTAAGACTGAGGTAGGTTACTCCCACTGAGCCTCTCTTGATTAGGTATGCTGCTGCACCACACCTAACTTTGACTTTCTTTATGCTGCCAGCTTTATGAAGGCAATGCCAGATGCCCAATTACATTGAAATGGAAATAAAAGGGGTCTATGGAACTAATACTGAGTAGTGATCTCTCTCATGCTTCCCTTTTCCATCACTTGCTTTTTAAAGCCTGTAAGTCCCTTGCTTAAGGCAAATTTTGAAATTCCAATTATTTCTGAAACTGTTATCCATCTATTACAGAATGGTGGCGAAGCACTGCCTGCTGATCAAGCTGACAAAATGAAACTGGTAGGTTAAATTTGAAAACTTTGTTGATGCCATTAAGGAGTTCATAACTGATTGTCTCCATATTGTGTAGGAAATGCAGTGTTTATAGATGTTTTTACAGTAAATCTGCATCCTTGATTCTTTTTCTTGTGAGAGCTCTAACAGATATCAATTCTTTCAATATTTCTGGCTTCAAGGGAGTTGACCAGATGGACTTGTTTGGGGATATGTCAACACCTCCTGATATGAGCAGTCCTACAGTAAGTAGAGTCTAGCTTAGCTGCCTTGGCTTTTTCTTTGAAAGCAAATGTAGTCCTAGTACTAAATACAGGTTTCACTGAGACATCTGTCTAGCAGTCATCAGTGTACTAGTGGGGGAGGGCTATAGAAGTATCCACTTAATCACTAGACATCATTCTAGTACTTAATTCTACTAATGTCATTCTAGTAGCTGTAGCTCAAAGTTCGGCCTAATTGCATAAAAGTGTGCAAAAGCCTTGTTGTAGCTCAGTATGACCACACAAATCCTATCATTTTAAATCTGGCACTATAAGCCACCATCAGCCATGATGCAATTGATGCAGTCAACCCAGCCAGTGACCAAGTCTTACCCTTCTCCTGCATGCTTGGTGGAGAATTACCACGTTATCTTCCACTGGAAAGTAGTTCTCCAGTGTTATTCTGAAGCTGAGACTGCAACTTGAAGTCATACTAAGGTAGTGTGATTTCACATCTTGTCAAAATTAAGGACTAGAACTCAAACAGGGGCTTGACTCAAGTGAAAGCCCAGGTGTAATTAGTTCTTACTGACTCTACAGCCACTAGATTGAAGAACTAGGATCTGATATTTAACTATGGGATCTGGAAAGAGATGTTTTCGTATTGAGTTTCAGAAAACAAGTAGCTGTAATTTGACTGTAGACAGCAGTGCTTGCCTATGTGATTTTGAATATTTACTGATATAATGTACTGGATACTAGGATCTCTTCTTTTGCAGCTATTTTCCTTGAGCTTTTTCACTGTGCACCAAAATCTACAAATAACTAACTTCATTTTTCTCTCTGAAAAAATAGGAAGCTAAAGAGATTCTGTTAGTGGATTTTAATTCTGAAATTGAGACCAAACAAACCTTTCCAAAAGAGGATCTCTTCTTGAATGGCATCACAGCCTCTCTTCCACAACCAAAGGCACAGACACCCCTCTTGCCCGAGAGTTCTTTCTCTACCAGCCTCAGCTTCTTTCCCACACCTAATCCAGATCCTTTCAGTGATGATCCTTTCACACAGCCAGCCCAATCTGCACCACCTTCATTTGATTCTCTAAAATCTGATCAGAAGAAAAGTCTGAGTACCTTGACACCAGTGGGTAATGGTGCTTCAAATGGTGAGATTGACTACTTTGATAAACAGTTTGACCAGATTTCTAATAGAACTGGCAAACAAGAAGCACTAACATGCCAGTGGCCACTTGAGAGTAAGTCACCTGCAGCAAGAATTTCCAATGTGATACCAGAGAGAGAACGGAATGGCTTTCTTGAAGTCCCAACAAACCTGTTTGTGGAAGGTGCTTCCAAAGGAGTATCTCTGCAGAATGGAGTAAAGCTGGAATCTGAAAACAATATCCAATTCATGCCACATGAGTCTATAACAATTAGCCCACCACCACAGAATACCAAGCCAGGAAGAGGAAGGAGATCTGTCAAGGTGAACAGTGTTCAAGTAATTTATGGCAATACTCATGAGTTTATTTGGAGAAGCTGGGTGAAGGAAGCTTTTCTTTCTTATTACTATATAACTGGCTACCTAGATTCACAACACATCTACTTCTGCCTGCCCTGCTTACTCTAACCTCTCTGCAGCCGTGGTACCCTCTAATATCTATGAATCCTTCATAGTAGCTATGGTCACTAAATTCTATACTCTCTTCTTTAATGCTGCCATTCTCCTGTAAAGGTCTGGTAAGTATGCTGCTATGCATATTAACACTTGATATAATGCCAGAATCTGTTATGATAGCAGTGTGCCCATCAACCTGTGGTTTCATAACAATAAGATCCTAGTACTAGCTTACAGAAACCCATGTGATTTCTCAGTATTTACCTACTGAAGGCAATTTCAATGACTTCCCTGATTGCCACAGGGTGGCTCTGGATCAGATTTGTCTTGTATGCAAATTATGCAAAACTCTACTGGCCTTGCCATAGCCATAGGGGTTACTGCAGACTAAGCAGTAGTTTTTAAAGGGGTGGGATGCAAAGGGAAGCTCTCTGTGATAGCAAATAATTCAGTCATTTTAAGTCCTGCTCTTCTGCTGTTGACTTGTGTCTGCTACATATTTTACGTATTTAATGCCATGTATCTCCATAGCCATAAAAAAAAAGGATGATGTTTGAAGCTCTTACACTCTAAATGATACATCAAAACTCCTCCGCTTCAGATGATAAAAAATCTTCTAGCTCTGGCCTAGGGAGCCCTGATCATGCTAGCATGTCTTCTGCCATGGCATCTCATAAATTTCTTTTTTCTTTCTAGACTGCATCGAATGACTTATTCAGCTCAGACTTCTTTGTGCCATCTACGGAGAGCCTTAGCTTGAGCTCAGGGGCACAAGCAGGAGCTCTACCAACTACTCCACTGAACCTCTTCAAAACAAGTTCTACCACAGCATCTCCATTGGCTGGTCTAGGTTAGTTTACAAAAGTCAAGGTCTTGTTCCACTCCAAGATACCGGCTAACACCAAAACACAGATCCTAGTTTTCCTTTACTTCCTGTGTAGTGCTATACACTTTAATCCATGTGCTGTTTGCCCTAAACTATTCAGTCCTGTGAATAGAGGGCTAAACTCTTCATCCTTAACCAGATCAGGGTTTTTTTGCTTTAACTTTGACAGCAGGTTGCTGCTTCAGGTACACAAGGCTCAAGTGAGCCAAGTACAACTTGTGAGGTCAGGGTAACAGTGTCTTAATAATCATTTAAACAGAAGTAACTATATGGCAATCCACCTGTCACTTCTGTGCTAGAGCCAAGTATGTTCCTTCTTCCCTTACAACAACCTCAATTTTGTCCTTGCAGCACTGAAATGCAGCAAAGTAAAAAAATAAACCCTTTCTCCCACCCCCTTCCACCCCAAATATTTTGATTTGTAAGTGCAAACCAAGAGATTTTTGCAAACAGTACATGAATATCTTTTGCTGGTACCCTTTGTGGAATTGATCCACTCCTGCTTGTGGTCTTCAGATGACTGAAGTGCTGTGTAACAACAATCTCCCCGCAGGTGGCTTGCCAGTAACTTCATCACCATGGACCCCACAGACAGTTTCCTTCACTCAGGCCACATCAGTGTTTCATGGGTCTATGATGCCTGCTCAGTCTCCAGGATTTACTCAACCACTTGCCTTTGGTACTCAAGCAGTGCCAGGCTGGAACCAATCTGCATCTTTTGGTGCCACTCCCACTCAGTCTTCTGGTCTCTGGTCACAGCCACCACAAGTTCCACCTAGTTCTTGGGCACAGCCAACCACTGCTGTAAATCCCTTCCAGAGCAGTGTGTTCACATCTCCAACACTACCACCTCAGACAGCCTCTGCACTGCCCTCCATGTCAACAACAGCCAGCCCACCACAGCCACCGCCCAGAACTACACCACAGAAGGAGCTGTCCAAGAAAGAGAGTGATGCATTCATTGCTCTGGATCCACTTGGGGATAAAGAAATGAAGGATGTCAAGGAAATGTTCAAAGACTTCCAGCTGACAAAGCCACCTGCAGTCCCAGCGAGGAGAGGAGAACAGCAAAGCCTTTCAGGTGCTTCTGGAGTTTTCAGCCTTTGCTTCACTAGTAAAGTAGGCATTTCTAAAGATAGTACAGATCATGATGAAATGGAAGGTAGCAAGCTGTCTGCCAAAATGACTGGTAACATTTTTGATGGTTACTGAAGTAGAGGGTTGAAGGGCTGTCTCAAGCAAGAAATTGAAGACTTGATCAGCGGTAGTGGCTAAACACTGACACCTAGTGCCTAAATGGCTTGACTAGAACGAGGTAAACTTAAGTCTGTACAACATTAGAATTTCCACCCGGCTTAAGGTTAGTGAGGGACAAGCAAGAGTTAAAATTGTGGCTCAAAGTCACTCCGAGCAACTTCCATTTTTGTGTTCCTAATTAGATGAGCAATGGTGTTCCTATACAGGCAGACCTGAGTTCTTATTAAAGCTGTTAAGTGATTACAGCAGTATGTCTTTCTTTTTTAGAACCACCAAAGCCTGCTCCTCGACAAGGTGCATTGCCAGCTGATGGCCTGTTTGAAAGTCAAGATAAAATGGACACTTTCAGTCCCTCATCTGTAAGTAGTAAAAAAAAAACCACCAAACCCAAACAAACAAACCAAAAAAGAACAAACAAAAAAACCAAAACACAAACCACAAACAAAAAAGGAAGAATCCATCAAATGACATCATCATCACAAAAAATCCATCAAAAGCCTTTCTTTCTACTTAATAACTGCGGTGCCTATGTTTGAGTAGTAGCTTAGTTCTGGCTTTAGAGGCTATACAATAAAAACCCTTTGCATCTTTGAGGCTAACATATAATGTAGCAGAGGGTATTTGTTGTAAGAAGGCTAACAAAGCATTATTCCATTTGGCTTGGCTCCACAACCAGTTTCCCCAGCTGCAAAGACTAGCAGAAAGTTCTTTAGTATTGGGACCTTCTACAAAAGAGTATCAAATAATGTAGGCTGCAGAAATATTCCACTTCGGTTACATATAATAACCCTCTTTAGAGCAGACTGAGCACTGTGGATTGTGAAGCTCTCAAGCTGAATGACTGGGAGGTTCCATGTTCAGAATCCTGTGGGGGAAAAAGTGGCTTCACCAGATCACTGCATTTGGGAGACAGAACTTGAAGCCCGCAGTGGAAATTCTGGACCAATTCCAGAGGCCTGACTCAAGACTTCCAGCATTTGACTAAAAGATATCTCTCATCATGACTCTACTGGCTCCAAAGGAGTGTTCAGTAGCAAACATGGTTTTCTGAAAAACACCTTGCCTTGGACTAGCATAACTGCTAACACAGCTTAGAGCCCCCTTCTTTTGTTGAAGCAGTACAGTAAATGTGTATTTAGCAGGAGTTCTGAAGTATTCTTTCCAGCTGTTTCAAACAGGAACCCACTCATAGAGCCATGCAGAGTAAATCTGGTGAAAACTGGAAATCTACTAACAGCTTATCTCTCTTTCCTTAGAAGGAATCTCAGAAATCACCTTCTGGTCCTTTTGGTGATCATTTTGGCAACCCGTTTGCATAGATCAGGTAAGTCTTCCACTAATAAACCAACTTACTTCATCCTCTGAAATTTATTGAGGAAATATTTGGTAAGGAGATAGCTAAAAGCTGCAGTAGCTTAACACTAATGCTCTCTGAAGTATGGCAAACAGTGCTTGAAAGAACTTCTGCTATAGTACTTCTTTCAGACCTGTACACAGCTGCATTCTGTCTAAGCCTAGCCAGCTTCACTTTCGTAGAAATAAAGCCTTTATTCTTCTCCAGACTTAAATCTCAAGCCCACAATACATCTAGATTTCCTTTCCTTGAGGAAAATTAATGACTATATATGTGCTGCAGAACTCAGAGGGGCTGACTTTAATACCTTCGGATATCTGTGGGAGACTGTTAGCATAGTGCCCTGTATACAGCATACAGCTTTCTGAAGTTTAATCACCTCAACTGTTGCAGTTATGGACTCTGGGTAAATTGGAGCAAAACTAGAGTAAGGCTCTTACTCTGATTTTTAACCAAAGGCTGTTATAGGAGCTTTTGTTGCTAGAAACTAATGTAATTTAAAATTTCATAGCATTGACTGGAGAGCATGACCTGTTGATCCAGTAAATCTTCTTCTGTAATATCTTTAAGTCTTCCCCTGAAATACTGTCTAGCTTCTGACAGATGGCTGTAGTTTTTTTCTCAGTGGCTCTGTTTAAGCAATAAAGCCATAACTTAGAACCATCCTAACACTAATTCCTTTCCATCATACTAGGCGTAAACAGAAAAGGACAAATGGAATAACTGGACCTCTTCTCAACGTGATTTTTCTACGCGTTTCACTTTGCTGTCTGCTATTCTTGCTGTTGTTTCATGATGTCTGCAATCTAAAACATATCCAGGTGGATTGAAGCATGGACCCTCAAAGAACATGCTGTGAAGATGATAATTCAGGGCAAAGCAAATGGGGATATTGACTCGCGCTGAAAACCCAAATTCAAATTGGTGGATGTTACCTTTACTTTAGTTCTTTGCACTCCTCTACAGAAAGGCTGGTAGCACTGAGTAATGTGTCTTGTACCATTGCCCTTTACATAGCACTTACTGTCCCAAAATAGAGGAACTTAATGTACCTAGGGAAGAGGTGTTGCCTTTGCAGAAGGGTGTTGAATTAGTAGCTAAAACTCCATACCTTGAACAACTTGGTCAGTTGCCCGTTATGACAGCAGCAGCCAGTTGTAAAGTTAAGTGGATGCTACTCAGTTCTAACTGGGGACTGGACAGATGACTTGGTCTCTCAGCCACAAAAATATAACTATGTGTAGAGGAAAATGATCTAATATTAGTCTATTTAACTAGAAGTAAACGTATCATTCTGCCAGAAATGTGTCATTAAGGGACTGCGCGGTCTGTAACAGCACTGCTGAAGCCCTGAGTACTAGAAGCCTACACTGTAAGCTGAAAAACTTCTTGCAGAACATTTAGGTAGTTGTGGACACTAACTGTTGTCTTGGTGCTAATATGGCATTTTTCAGGGAGGGAAATCTACTAGGATTACTTTTTCTATTAAGGTGGCTTGGCAGACAAATGGAACTAGCAGGTAAGGTTCTTGCTTATATCTCAGTGAATCCCTGATGTGCTCAGTTTGAGTTGTCACACGGTGTGGTGGGGTATGTTTCCAGCATGTTAGAAAACGAAAACACCATAATGGCTTCACTCCATGCCTAGGCTCCTTGTGAACAGATGCACCACCTCTGTGCCATTAATGTGAGGTAGTACTTTATCTCTTGAAAAGCATGCCTTTTCTCAAGAGCCTCTTTACTAATAGATTTTTGAACCAGTTACAACTGCCTGTAACAGCATTCTTGGCCAGTGGTGATGACTGATGTGTCAGAAGTTTTTCTGTTAATGCTAAGTATAAACTTGAAATGTTATTGTTAAATCAAATGCCTAAGCTGTTGCTAAACTGGAGAGCTAAGAAAGTCAACTTGAATACAGCCTTAGTAGCTAGTTCAGCCAGTCATGCAATTAGTCTTTTATACAAACTTCTCTTGCACTTTCTGTAATGCAAAAAAAAAAAAAATTAAAAAAATGAAATCACAAATTTAAGTATTTGTCTCAAACTGGAAATGTAGAAACTTATTGATATTACACTGTTATATAAAACTGTAGTATCTGTTACTTAATGACATTAAAAAGAAGCAACTCTTCATACCAAATGAACATCAGTGTGGCTGTTGATTCTGTCCTCTCTAACTCAATCTTGTGGTCTAGTTGACATTAGGAGTTCAAACCCTGCTAAGAATCATTCCTCACAGGTTCTGTAGCTGTCTGATGACAAAGTGTCTTTCTGTAACTTCTTGCATTTGACCTGTTCAAAAAATGCTGTGCCATATTAAAAAAATAAAATCTCCAACTGATTTAGTAAAAACTGTCACTAGAACTTTGTCCCTTCGGCTGTTCAGCCTGAGCTTGTTGCTGCTAAAGATGCTTTGTTGCTTCTTTCTGCAGGACCATGGGAGCTGGGTACTTAAATTGCATTGCACTCAGAAGTTTCAATAATTCAATTTGTGTATTCCAGCTTTGCAGGAGATCTAAACAGATGCAGGGAAATCTCAATTAGAACATGTTCTCATGTTTGGAAGAAATTACATAACTCCTGTAACAGAGATAGCAAAAAAAAACCAATAAATCCAGTAAGGTGCTGTTTCAGACTATTCTGCTTATTTCTAATATTGTTTGATGGTTAAGGGATTAAAAACAACGTATTGCAAGGGATCTGTTATCCAGCTTGAAATACAGGTTAAGGGGTTTACAGAGTCACAGTTCGGGGTTTTTATCTTCTGGACTGCATGGCACTGTGTAATTTATTATTAAAACTAAGAAGACAATTGACCGTCTTAATGCCCTTATGAAGGAATATATTTACCAGCATTTCAGTTAAGGATTTAAATCACTGCTGGTCAGTCCTAGATTTTGAAATGGCCATCAGGATGGTCACTCAGAGCATGTTAGCAGGACCTCTTACAAGCTGACCAAAGATGCTTGCCAGTCTGCCAGCTAACTTTGAATAGCTGTTTACTCTGAGTCTCTGTCTTAAAGAACAATGAACTGTGATAGCAGATATGATGAAAAAATACAATATTACAAGTGTCCATGTCTTGCATTCTTGCCTAATAAATGAGTTTATTGTCACTGGACTTATCGAGCTGGACCGAGACATGGTAATTTGGAATATCTTTACCCATGATGATTATTTTAAGATTGCATCCAGAGATATAATTCTTAACAGCTAAACAGGAGGTTATTTACGAATGACTTCTGTCTTGTGACTGTGTCCAACACATGATGCCTTAAATCTGGATTACAGCAAACTACTGAAAAGGAATGTCCTTCTAAAAAGCTGGACTGTGGTTTGGGGTTTTTTTACAGAGTGAAAGCTAGATGAGTTTTAGTCTCATTCAAACCCATAAAAAATACTGTGTTGTTCTTTTATATTGGCTGGGGGAGAAATAAAAAAAGAATCTTGGGACTTTAGTCCTCCACTACTCCAAATGAGGATTCCAAAGTTATACACTGAACTTGCTGTTGTAAACAGCTCTGCTTTAGGAACTCTTTGTTCTTTACATGAGTCACTGTTATGACAGCTTTTTTACTAGGCAGTTAATGATTCTCTTAATTCAATACATAATGTCTTTCCTATATTCAAAAGGTACTGTTAAACAAAATTGGTTTATTTTTAACCTTGCAAGTGCTTCACAGTATTTCCCCACTTCGGGAAAAAGTGGAGTTTTCTGAAAAGTGGACTTTGAAGCACTTACAGTAAAGCAGTTTTGGCCAGTTACTGGCATTCTTCAGTACACACTGCTTTTGTTTGTTCTCTTGGTAATAAATAACAAAAGGAAAAAATAAATAAATTACAAATTCAGTCACGACAATTCTAGTCTATTCACCTACAAAATGAGAATCATGCATGTTATCCTGCAGCTTCTAGCCATACTATGCAATGCAGAGACGGTTGCCTCACTTTGGGGGGAAAGCAGAAGGTAAGTGTTCTTTGTCTTCTGCAGCTGTACCCACTGTTTTGTTTCTCTAACACAGTTTAAACATCCAGTGTGGACATTTCTAATGGTACCTTGCTCAGATATCCTACGAAAAAGAAAATCATTTCTTGCTGTATTTTGAGGAGTCAGATAAGCAATGGTTTATCTGTTTATTTTGGGTATATGTGACACAAAAAAAGTGACTTCAACTACTGTCAGTCATATTTTTGGAGGCAGGTAAAGCTCAGGCACCTTTTTTCTGTTGCATGCTAGTTTCAATCTATTTCTTTCTGAAAACGCACAATTTTATGCTGACAGTACTTCTCTTAATATTTAAAGTCTCCTTAGACTGTCTATTTCTAATCTTAGGAAATATAGCCTTTGTGTTTTCACTGCAAGTATCACTAGGAGGAGAACGAAGGCTTAGTCCCTACTAAATGATCATGTGAAAACAACTAAAGTGCTACTCTACCAGAAATGTCTGTGTCATTTACAAGAATGGTCAAAACTAAGTGATGAAAAAATGTGAGCCTTATAACAGACATATCTTGAAGCCAGCCCAGAGAAAGCCATTAAGTTTATAAGAAGAAAGAAGCACCTCCTCTACAACAACAGACTGGGAAAGTTGGGGCTGTTCAGCCTGGAGAAGTTTGTGTGGAGACCTCATAGTCCCCAGACCTTCCAGTATCTGAAGGTACCTACAGGGAACCTAGAGAGGTACTCTTCATCAGGAGCTATAGTGACAGGATGAGGAGTAATGCATGGACTCTGAACGAGGGGAAATTTAGGTTAGGTTTTAGGAAGGAGTTCTTTACTTTGGGGGTAGTGAGACACTGGAGCAGGCTGCCCTGGGAGGCTGTGGATTAGCAACCCTGGGAGTGTTCACAGCCAGGTTGGGTAAGACTTTGAGCAACCTGGTCTAATGGGAGGTGTCCCTGCACAAGGCAGAGGGGTAGGGACAAGATGATCTTGAAGGTTCCACCTGTGCATAGGGACACCTTTCACTAGACCAGGTTGCTCAGAGCTCCATCCAGCCTGGCCTTAAACAATTCCATAGATGGGGCATCCATAACTCCTCTGGGCAAGCTGTGTCAATGCCTCACTACCCTCACAACAAAGAACTTCTTCCTAATATTTAATCTAAATCTACTCTCTTTTAATCTGTTCCCCCTTATCCAGTCACTCCACATTCTGGTAAAAAGCCCCTCTGCATCTTTCTTGTAGGCTCCCTTCAAGTATGGGATGGCTGCGGTGAGGTCATCCCTAAGCTGCCTCTCCTCCAGGCTGAATAATCCCAGTTCTCTCACCCTTTCCTCATAGGAGAGGTGCTCCATCCCTCTCATCATCTCAGTGGCTTCCCCTGGACTCTCTGACAAGGTCCCTGTCCTTCCTGTGCAGGGACCCCAGAGCTGGATGCAGTGCTCCAGGTGGGTCTCACCAGAGCAGAGGGGCAGAATCCCCTCCCACTCCTGCTGCCCACGCGGCTCTGGATGCAGCCCAGGACACGTTTGGCTCTCTGGGCTGTGACTGCTCATGGCTGGGGCATGTCCAGCCTCTCACCCACAGCACCCCCAAGTCCTGCTGGGCAGGGCTGCTCTCGCTCTGTTCGTGCCCAGCCTGTGCTGATGCTGGGGGTTGTCCCTCCCCAGGAGCAGCAGCAGTACTCGGTCTGTTAAACCTCATCAGATTCCCATGGGCCCCTTCTCGAGCTTGTCCAGGTCCCTCTGGATGGCATCCCATCCTTCAGGAGTGTCATCAGCACCACTCAGCTTGGTGTCATCTGCTGATTTGCTGAGGGTGCACTTGATTCCTTAATCTATGTCATTAATGAAGATATTAAATAACACTGGTCCCAGTATGGACCCCCGAGGGACACCGCTTGTCACTGATGTCCGCTAGGACTCTGAGCCATTGACCATTAACCTCTGGATGTGACCATCCAACCACCTTCTTATCCATCTATCAGTAAGGAATTGAATCCATCACTCTCCAAATCAGAGAGAAGAATGTTGTGGGGGGCCATGGCAAAGGCTGTACAGAAATCCAGATAAATGACATCTGCAGCCCTTCTCTTGTCCCCTGATGGAATTATTCCACCATACATTGGTCAGGCCCAAGCTCCTTATGTTTTGGTGGTTGTTATTACTTTAACACTCATATCCAATAAAAACACAGGTTTAATTGTGTATGTTCAGTTAGAAACTGTCCAGACAGAAGATATGATTATTAGAGAGAATACACAGCAGGCAACATTGGCCAGCAGCCCAGCTCCCCAGCACACCAAAGGCTATGCAGCTTGAAGATGGTGCTAGCAACTACAGTTGGCAAAGTATGCTCTCATGTGATGCTATCATGTCTTCAAATTCAAGAAAGATATGCCTTATTTCTTGGTCAGTGATAATTATCAAATAAAGACTTTTTTTGAGTCATCTGTTTTGTAACTGATGAAGTCAACAGCCCCCTATTCTGAAATATGGCTCAACAGCAAATCATCAGAGCTGTGTGGCCTGAGGGTGTATAGAGTGTACTGTGCAATCCAAGACAAGGTGCAAACAGTTCTGTGTACTGATTGTGAAACAGCGTTTGCTTTCCAAAGAGTACTCCTCTGTCCCTCAAACCTCTCAATAAAGGATGGAAGAGGTGTTTTGATTTCCATGCCTGTCTCTGAAGTTTATGGTCTCAACTGTCACCTTCAGTGATGTTCTTCAGTAGCTGAACTGCTTTCACCTCCTCTTCCATTTAAATTGTGTGACTTAGTATCTGTTTCAATGTGGTTTTTCAGAAACACTTTTACTTCACATTTAACATGGAGGTGACAAATTTGCAAATTTTTGTACTATCTTGGTTCTTCTAAGCAATGTTGTTGAATAAATGTCGCTTTGAATTCACAGATAATCTGTATAGTGGATGCAAAAGCAGTGTTTCAGAATTTATGAATCATTTGCAATGAGATTTTTCTGATTTTTTTTATTATTATTTTTATTTTTTTAACCTCAAGTAAATTCAAAACCCTAAAGGTGGATCTGTAGCAAATCTTGTGAACCTCATACAGTATGCTGGAGAAGGCCCGTGGGTGTATGTACATCACTCAACGAATATTCTGGCAAAAGTTGCTAAATTGTGATTATCATAAAATAATAGAATCACTTAGGTTGGAAAAGACCTTTAACTAAGTGAAAAATGTTGCCACCCAAAAGTTAGTCAGAGACTACCATCAGCTCTGGTTTGCAGACAGTTGATGGCAAGAGTTCCCTTTGCATTGGAAACTTCGACTCAGTCTTTTCTGCCTGTGATTTTTATTTTAGACTCTAAATAATGACTTACAACAACCTCTGGGACAATCTTTAGGACCTGAAGTAGTTTAAGTCTGATTGCTTCTTTAGGCATGTGGCTGCTTTCCATGATTAATTCTTATTGCTTGTAAGGGTTTTTGGCTCTATTTTTACAGTAATTTAAAAGTTCAGAAATATATTTCAATGTATATTTGTCTAACATCAGAATACTTGGTAACTACTAGGAATAAGATAAATATCTGCTTTCAGAAATCCCATTAGATGTCTCAATGTATCTTATAGGTCTAGCACCTAAGGGTTCTCACTCCTACTGTCTCTAAGGACAACCTGTCAGTCTTCAACCCAAGATGCCAGAACAGATGTTGTTACTCAGACGTTTGCTGTCCCCCATCAGGGAGATGGAAAGGCATCCTGCAGATACAGTGAGGAACAAGCTGATTCTCATTCATTTGCCAGAGCAGTAGATTTTAATTTTTTCCCACTGCTGACATTACTGTCATGCTGAGTTGTGGGAAAATACTTCATAGAAAACTGTACAGGAACTTTTCAAGAGTTGCTTGCTTAGCATGAAGTATCAGTAAGATGAGCTAATTACAGATGAAAGAGTTGTTTTTGAAGAGGCTATATCAAATTTCAAATACACTACAACTTTCCAGAATTTCACAGAACTACTGAATACATTGAAAGTAACTTCTGGAGATCTTCTATGATGTCGTCTTCAAAACAGGGCTTTAGATTAGGTTGTGGAGGGGTCCTGCCAAGAGTGTTGCATATTTCCAGGGAAGGACATTCTACCATTTCCCTGGGTAACCTATTTCTGTGTTTAATAGTTGTCATGGCAAAGTGTTGGGCAAGCCTGTGGTCCCTGAGCTGGTGAAGACTTGATAGCTGGAAAGAGTTTTATTGTCTCAATAACAACTTAGTACACATGTAAACTGAACATAGAATAAATGGCACCAGATAGTTGGACCAAATTCTATGTCTTTCTCATCCAAACTGCAGATTTCTTAATCTTGTGGAATCAGATTACATTCGTTTGGACTCCTGACTCCTGCGATATTCATATGATGTAAGGGGGTCAAAGAGTAGAGGGCAAAGCCCTGCCTGCAATGAAAACCTGTATGTACTTCACGCTGCAGGAGCTGCAGATCTGCCAACCAGCCGGGCTCAGCAAAGGTCTCATTGTAGAGCAGAGGCAAGAGCATTAACTTGGAGAGATGCAGAGAGAGAATTGATTGACAGAGGATGAATAGTCCGAAAGTAAGGCCAAATTGCAGTAAGTTACTGAGAGTAAACAAGGCAAGTCAGACTTCACTGCTCCTTTACTCCTCTGCTATCTACTGTTGCTACCTGTGAAGATAAAGTCACCAGTAAACTTTTTAAACTTGATAAGTCGTTCTACAGTGCATCAGTTTTTAATACCTACCAGTGGGTGCTTTAAGGAAACTTGATTTCTATTAAGTGATGGCCTTACACTTACTGAGAACCAGAAGTTTGATGGTATTTAAAACTGAGCACCAAGACGACGAGTCACTCTAAAACAAAGTAGGCCTAACTGCTAGAGTATTCAGCTTGGCAAACTGAAGAACAGTAAGATAGCTAAACATGTCTAGTTTTTCTAGCAATGTAAGTTATCCTGTTACCAAGTAATACCTTTATTTATGAGTCATCTTTCCACTCTGGAAAGCATTTATGCATTTATCCAGGCTTAAGAGCAACACCATCAAAGTCAATAACCTAAAATCACAAAGATGTATTGAAGTGGTACATGCATTTGAGATGTGCTGCTGTATCTTTGCCTTCAGCTTTACATACTGGGGAGTACAACCACTGTCTGAATAGGAGACTGCAGATGTTCTCTGTGTATTATTGTTTCATTCTCTTCAATAACATGACCCACCAGAAGAGCATTTTTATACACAAAGACCTAAAAAAGGGGAAAAGACCTGGCATATTGAGTCTTCGAAGTTTTTTTTAATGTAACTTTAAACTACCAAAAGATTTAATATTAGGCAGCTGTTGATACATCTCAGTACTGCTGTGAAAGTGAAACAGACATCAGCCTGAAGATGCTTCCAAAATACTGTTCTATGGTTTAAGTAAAAACTCACATGTGGTTTTAGTATACTGCCCAAGACTATACTGGGATATTTTGTTTGACAGCTCTTCAGAAAAAGCTTTCCACAGGGGAATAAGGGAACTGAATGGTCCATCTCCAATAGACTGTAAACTGAGCAGCTGGAGCTCGTGGGGGCCCTGCGACCCATGCACCAATCAAAGGGTAAGTTGTCCTTGGAAGTCTTTGTTCCAAAGTCACAACCAAAGGGATGATATCTGTCTGCCTGTTGGCTATGAGAAAATCTCAGATTGCAGCTCTTAATACTGTATGTTCATGATTTGATGAAACACATAATAATTTCAGATTTGAAGCCACAGAGTAAGAGTTCTACATCCAGTTCTGCAATACTGCTCAAGTGTTCTCATTCAAAATGTTTTCTTCATAAAAATTACCTATTTTGGCCATGTGGGTGTTTTTGTTTAAAACATTATTTTTTAATTCATTTTTCCTTTTTTAAATTAATTTTTTTTTCAAAGCAAATTTTTATTTTCTTAGAGGAGTTCTTTTAAGACTTTAAAAAATCAAAGACTTGAAAGCATACAAAATATAAATAATGCATTTCCACACTGGAGTGAAATAAACAAAATACTATAGTAAACTAAATAGTGAAAATTTAGCATCTCTACATACTAGCTAAGTATTATTAATCATAATTATTAATTCAGTGTTATTTTAAGCATGAATTGTGCCTATGGATTTTCAACAAAAAATTTTACCAAAGATGTTTCATTTTGAAAAGTTCTAAGTTTGGCTAAAAACCCTGAAGTTCTGGTAGAGTTCTCCTTTCTCTCTGAGCAATATTAACAATGTTATTTGCCTTTCAAGTTTCGCTCCAGACGTATTGAAAGATTCGGGCAGTTTGGTGGGAAAGCATGCCTGGAGGCCCTAGGAGACACACAAATCTGTAAAACCAGCGAAGCCTGTCCTGAAGAAGCGGAACCAGACTGTGGTCCTGACTTTCAGTGCAGTTCAGGTAGGTTTTGTTTTCATGCCATAGCAAGTAAAGCAGTAACTCAGAAACCACATTTTAGTTCTGTGAATAAGTTACATGACCCTCATGCTAGCATTTAAAAACAGTCCATGGACAGGGGGCTTCAAAGCCACCAGGTACATTCCTCTCATCTTCCATTTTAATTTCCATCTAGTTTAAATTCTTCTGTAACTTCTACTCCATTAGAAGCTAGAAGCTGACCATACTGACCGTATCCTTTCTTCTATCTTAACTGCCCCACCTGCTATTTAATCACTAGGTTTTATGAAAAATTACCATGAAGAAAACTAGGACTGAAGGAATTTAAAAAAGAACAGATATGTTTAGTGATCTAACTGGTATGACAGATGTTAGTCAGAGACCAGAATGCATCTAGATTCAAAATAAGATATAAATCTGTAAAGTGATACAAGGCATATGAATGTAGTGCTCAAGAATCAACAAAAACCAAGATAAATTAGGAAAAGTTAACAGTAGTAAAACTAGTCAAAACAAAATCAGAAAGATAGTTAAAGAAATTGGAGTTCCAAGACATTTTTTGTATTGTTTTTAACTCAAATACTGAAAAGTGCAAATAAAGCAATTTAAAATTAGAAAGTAAACCCTTAACTACTAGTTGACAGACATTGTGTGGCATTTACAGGTTAGGCTGATGATATCAAAGTGTTGTTTTATTATGCTATGGCTGATTGACCAAAGTTTTTAAATCCTGTAGGAAAGAAAAAGTCTTTGTAAAACTTGTGATATGTAAACTCAGAAAAATTCCTACTTCCCTGTTGCTTTAGAACACAAATCACTATAGTTTTGGACACTACATATTATTCACATAATATTCAAACAATATAGTCCAAATACCAACAATTTTAAATTATTTAGAAAGAATTCTTTGTTGATGTTTAATTGGTATTTTCCTGTATTCTCTTAATACAAATAAGAGAACCCCAACCAACCTAACAATTGAAGTTTACTACAGAACAGTACAGGATTTAACAATTTTCTTCAGATGACAGCAGTTCTCCTGCCACTTACTTTTCTCAGTCATCCTACTAACTTATATGTCAATACAGTAGTATGCAGGTTTTTTCCACTTGAAAGTTGCAGAGTATAGGATTTTAATCCCTCCTGACAATAGTAGAAATATACCTAGAGGAAGATCTTAATAAAGAGTAGCTGAGGGTGCCATTTAAAGTCCATCTTGGCAAAAATGCATTCATGCAATGTTTTATTCCTTGATCAGGTCGATGTATAAAGCGAAGACTTGTGTGCAATGTAGATAATGACTGTGGAGACTATTCTGACGAAGATGACTGTGAATCTGACCCACGACCACCATGCCGAAACCATGAAATTGATGTGTCTGAAGTTGGCAGGACTGCAGGACATGGGTATGTAGTGAAATGTAGTATTCAGCCTCCTGAAGAGTTTGGGATTGCCTCCAAAGCCAGCTGAAAAAACTCGGGCACAGTGACATTCCCAAAAGTGGAATCTGAATCATGGTAGCATTTGTATTCAGAAATGCTACGTAGCCTTTGAAAGAACACTTAACTACCATTTAATTTTGTATACTTGTGAGGATAAAATATGCAGACAGTGTAAATCAATCATAATGTTAGTAAACAGAACCCTACATAGATGTCACATGAATAAACTTACATATTATTTAAATGTAAAGTTTTTAGACGTATAGATTTGTTTCTAATGATATTTCACAACTAATCAGTAGTTCCCAATTACTTTGCTAAAATGCATGTCTAAAAGAGAGAAATTATCTCTTGACTATTTATACAATGGGATGCCTTAGTGCAACAACACTTTGCGTGCAGCTTTCTTCCAGTATTGAATTCTCCACTTCCCGGATCTTTTTTGTTTACAGGAGCTTTCATCATTAATCTAAGTTGAAAATGAATCTTTCTGTTCTCAGACCCTTCTGGGTTTCTTTCATCTCTAACTAAAAGAAAACGGGACATATTGTTTACCTATAAATAGAGTTAGAAGGCAGCAATCCAAACTGAATAGAAGATAAAAGTATACTACAGCACCACCGTGTGTTTAATGAAAAGTCTACAACCTTTTCATTTCATTTCTTACTGTGCAAGAGCAAAAGTGCTGCTTTTTTTAGCATGGGGAAGTAAACCAAATATATAGGCAAATTTAGACATTTCTATTACAATCTATTACTAAAATCTTCCATGATAAAATGTAGTATAGGGATGCAGTAGCAATGGTGGTGATTTTGATGGTTTGTTTACAACTTTCGACACCCAGATAGGTACACATACATCTGTCAGATGTAAATATTGGAAATGATGAAAAGATTGAAATGTATGAAACAGGCACATAAGGGCAAAAAACTTATACAGAATCCTCCAAGGAGCAGTTATTTTTGGAAGTATTTCTTGTACATCAGTAAATAGATGCATAGAGCTGTACAGCTGTTGTGCCTGCTTCCCTGGTTTCATAAGGGTTAGATTTCCTCTCTTATGCTCCAAGAAATGCTGCTATTCCTCTAGGTCACACCCTGCAAGATGAGATAATCCTAGGAGTAGCTGTATATTCATTCTAAAGCTTTGATGGATGTTGATAACCAAGTACCTACCAGCAAACAAATATAAGTTATTAAAAAAATATATATATAACTGTTGAGATGTACATTTTAAATCTACAAGGGATGCTTTCTCACAGATGTACTGGTCAAGAGCAAATGTTCTTTCTCACAAATATACTGGTCAAGCAAAAATGTTTTTTACCTCCTTTTGTTCCTAAAGTTCTCACCATGTTTGATGTTTAATGTTTTATTTGTTTATTTCTCATATGTGTTCCTTCAAGAACTTTATAAAACATGTATCCTTATCTCCAATACACAGATGAGAAGACCACAAGAGAAGAGGCAAGCTGCTTGGATGGAGCAAGATTCAGTTTCACAGCTATAATCTCCATCTCTTACAGAATACAACTTTTCCACTCTTAATACCATTGTCTACAGGTCAAGTGTGCTGACATCCCCTCTTTTGAAGTATAACTTCTCTTGTATTTTCCTTGTAGAATCAATGTTTTAGGGATGCAGCCAATGGCCAGCCCATTTGACAATGACTTTTTCAATGGTCTTTGTGAACGGGTGCGTGATGGGAACACGCGGACGTACTACCGCAAGCCGTGGAATGTGGCTGTTCTCACTTATGATGTAAGTTTAAGCCCTTTGCAAACTAGGATGTGTTTAATTGAAAGTCAGGTCCTGGCATACTGTTGGAAGACTCAGCGTATCTCTTGAGTCAGGCAGCAGCTTTTTAGGCTCAAGCTTGTGCTAAAGTCTGGAGGAAAACATCTTTACTTTAGCAGTTAAGCTCAGTTATGCCAGATAAATTCCCGCATCTTCTTTGCTGTACCCTTGCACAGTAAATGAAACTATCTTTCTGGCAGGTTTAAAATACGAGCAGAGGAAATGAACAAAAGATGTACAGAAAGAATTATGATACCCAACTTTTACAAGGTAGAAGAGCAAATAAGCTACACTTTCAAGGACATGTAAAAGCCACTGATAAAAAGGCAGACATAATATTACAATATTCTTGTCCTACTTGTTTTGTCTAATCAGTGATGATTTTCTCTGTCCCACAGGAAAAAAAATTTGTTAGGCTTTTAAGTTTCAGACTATGACTTTCAGTGAGGTTTGAACACCAAAAATGTTGATCGTTGAAAAATTGTCAGATACTTTTCAGAAATCAAAGCACAATTTTGCCTCCTAAATGACTGTAAGTAGGAATTTGATAAAACAAATACAATTTAAACCAGATCCTTCCCAAAATGAATAAATCTGACCCAGAGATCTCTGGTTATATTTGATTTTGATGCATAACAATTTTCAGTTGTTAAAATGTGATGTTCTGCTGAAGTATGCTAAAATAAACAACACTGAAACAGGTATTCTGAATTAGTTATTGTTTTCTGTAAGAAAATAAGGCAGAATCATAATTCTGACTTATTTCAGAAGTCAGGAGCTTTTAGCAAATCTTAACTGTTTTAGGAAAGAGAGATGATTATTTGTCACATAGAGTCATAGAATCTTCTGAGTTGGAAGGGACCCACAAGGATCATTGAGTCCAACTCTGGGCCCTGCACAAGACATCCCAAGAGTCACATGAGAGCATTGTCCAAATGCTTCTTTAAGGCTTGGTGCTGTGACCACTGCCCTAGGGAACCAGTTCCAGTGCCAAAGCACCCTCTGGGTGAAGAACTTTTTTTAATATGCAATCTAAACCTCCCCTGACACAATTTCAGGCCCTTCTCTCAGGTCCTGTTACTGGTCATCAGGGAGAAGGGATCAGCGCCCTCCTCTTCCCCTCACAAGGAAGCTGTAGACCATGTAAAGGGGTTGTTGACACACATAAATTACTTTAACAGTGTTGCATGAGATATAATACTCACTAAATTATTGCCATTGCAGTTTTCTGTTCACTTTTGAACCACTGAACTGATCCAGACCAGGTAGTTTGTGGAGGAAGTGCTATTTCCACTTGTTTTGGTTTAAATGGAAAAAGAGCTGTAAGAAGATGCATTGATATGCTCTGTAAAAGGTACAGCTTTAAAGTGCTACATAGATTTTTCTACTACTGCCTGTTTTATTTTCTCATACAACCGTGTTTTTATCCTTCCTCAGACAAAAGCAGACAAAACCTTGTCATCTGTGTACTACAATGATCGTGTGAAAATGCTACGAGAGGTTTACATAGAAAAACAGAAACATTTTAGTGCTGGCTTCTCTCTGAAATACACACCTACCGATGGAAGTAAAAATGCTTCAGAAGGAAATTTCAAATATGATTACAGAAAGAATTATACATTTGGTTCCCTCCTGCAAAGCTACACAGAAAGGGTGAGATTAATTCTTCTAAAGGTCTTAATGTAACTATTTTACAAATTTTACAGTTTATGCAGTGTTAGAATAAGGCAATAATAATCTAAGTATTCTAGTCAGCTGCTGCTCTTTTGTCATTTATTTTAAAAAAATGAAATAGAGGTGACATTAGGGTTAAGATTTCAGATATGGCCAAAGGGCAACTCAAAGTATCTTCTTTTTCCCACTGTTTATCTTTGACTAGCAAGCTCTCTCATCTTCATCAGAGGCTTGATGTCAGAAAGGATCAAGACCTCTGGTCTCATCCTGATTAAAGAGCAGCTCTGATCTAGTGCAATGTGGGCAAATTAGATCAAGTATTGCGATGAAACATTGCCACTGAGTACACCTACACTACATAAACACAAAATAAATTTTAATAACGACTGAAAGATCAGATCTCAGACATTTGGGTACATCTGGACAAATAAAATAGCCCGGACTAAAAGGCACAGGCACTAGCACTGGTACATGATAATTCACAGTTTTACTAGCATGCTGCCGTGACTTTAGTCAGTGCTAGCTCTCATGCTCTCATAAGCAATGCCCATCCTGCACTTCCCCACAGCATGTTTGAAGGGAATGTTCTTCTAGACAGTCTGGAGAAAAGCAAGCCCATTTTGGGATTGCACACAAGCCATACCACTACCTGCCCTTTGAAACAGTGGAATGACCCTACCCCATTTTATTTGCGAGTAAAGAAGTAGCCTTAGCATTTAGTGAGGTCAAAACAAGATACACCACAAAAAGTGATGCTAGACATGTTGTGCTTGAATCCCAGCCAGCAGACAAGCCCCAGGCAGCTGCTCATTCACTCCCCCATCAGCAGGATTGGGGAGTGAATGGGAAGGGTAAAAACAAGAGAACACATGGGCTGAGATACAGACAGTCTAACAGGGAAAGCAAAACCCACACAAACAAGCAAAGCAAAACAAGGAATTCTGTCACTGCTTCCCATGGTCAGGCAGGTGTGCAGCCATCTCCAGGAGAGCAGGACTCTATCACGTGTAATGGTGACTTGGGAAAGCAAATGCCATCACTCCAAACATCCGCCCCCTTCCTCCATCTTCAACCCACTTTATACATAGAGCCCAGTGTCATATAGTATGGAAAATCCTTTGGATCAATTTGAGTCATCTGTCCCAGCTGCGTCTCCCCCAACCTCCCAAGCACCTCCAACTTCTTTGCCAGCATAGCAGTACAAATAGCAGAAAAGGTCTTGCCTGCATGTAAGCAATGTTCAGCAATAACAAAAACATCTCTGTATTATCAACCCTGTGTTCAGCACAAAACCCAAACACAGTCCCATGCTAGCCACTGTGAAGAAAATTAACTTTACACCAGCCAGAACGAGCTCAACATGACATTATGGCCTAATCCAGTAGCCGTGTGCTAGCAGAATCAACTGATCAGGTCATACACCCTTTTCCACCCTACATGCCAACATCTGATTACAATATGCTGTCATACACAAAGCCTATCAACCCCATAGAGCTAAAATATGCCATGTGCAAGGAATACTAGGTTTTCCTCAACTATTAAAATTTTCAGGTTTGTCAGTGCTGTTGTCTAGGACCCATTCAGAGCTCCGGAAGTCAAAGAGATATAAGGGAAAGCTAAGCTAAGTTTTATCACTGATGAATTAAAATAATGCTGAAGATGAAGGTCTGCACTATAAAGATAAGCTGAATCCAGCATTGCCTTTGTACTGGTACGAGTTTTCTTGGGATGGAAACACACCATTTAAACCTCAAACCAAATAAGCAAAAGATCAAACTCTATGGCTCAGGGGGTTTTACTGTCAGCTTATAGTCTAGTGGCTTGTGACAGGAGTTTTGGACTCAAATTCCTGCTCAGAGATCAGTTCAGAAAATGAGTCACAATCTGTCACAAAAAGAGTTCTATCACTGCAAACTCATATGGCTGCAGGGCTGTGGAGTGGCAATTCCTGCAAGAGAACCCTCCAAGGCTCACATGAAAGTTAGTGTCAGAAGCCTGGAGGTGCCTAGAGAAAAAGGATCTGTGCATGCGGGAGAGAAGAATATGGCACTGACAAAAATCTCCTCACAGTGATTTAGAAGCCTGAAGATTTCTGCCAGTCTTAGGCAGCATCTGAGTCAGCAGTTTAAGATCCTTTAAATGGTGCTGGATAATGTGATGGTCAGGTGCTAGGTCCCTTTTACATACCTCCTATTGGGCACTACTATTAAGGGAGTCACATAAATACTGCAAATAATAATGGGGTTTGGAAGGCATGTGTTCCCTTAGAGTCTTAAGTGCAACTATTTCACAAGATTTTATTTCACAAGTTATGGGCCATAGCTAGGTCCTAGTTTAGAATATGATATAAAACCACCTAGAGTGAAATTTACAAAAATATCAGTTGCTATACCTAACCTTATAATGTATGTATGGGTCAAATGCATCAAATGGATTTTTTTCCTCATTAATTTTCATTTTATAAGGTTGTTTTGGAGTTTTTTTAATTGGAGCTATGCCCTTCTTTCTGGCAGTCAGGAGGGTTTTGTTATTAATTGGAGCTGAGAATAACAGGGAAGTGATCCAAAAAAAGAGAGAACTTAGTTCTGCTCTGACTATAAACAAAGAGGAAACTCCATCTGACCTGAGGGGGCAGCTTCTGTTATTTAGCGGCATGTAGGACTACTTTTCAATGTTATAAAATCAGAAAGCCAGTTTTCGGTAGGTGTTGTGCTTCAAGAGACCTGTTGTCAAATAGATCACAAAGGCTTTGCTGAAATGAGTAAGGGAAGAGTTCTGCAAAAGTGGAAGAACTAAAATAACTTTCTTGCTGCTTCCTCAGTTTAAATCAGAGAGCTTTTTAATTTTTATCAAACAAGTTGGTCCCTCTTCCATAATGCTAGTTCGAATGCCATGTTGAAAAGAACTGCAGCTTCTTTACAAGTAAAATAGAACAGATTTTCCTGCCATGCTGCATACCAGAATGACACACTCTTCTTTTTTCTTCTCCCTTCATTCAGAACCAAACCTTCCTTCATGTAAAAGGACAGATTCAGCTGGGAAGATTCCAAATTAGGAGTCGTGATGTTCGTCTCACAGATAGTTTCCTCGATGATTTAAAATTTCTGCCTACTGAATATGACAAGGGGGAGTATTTCAAATTCCTAGAAAACTATGGAACTCACTATGCAGTCTCTGGAACTGTAGGAGGAAAGTATGAACTGGTTTACGTGCTGGATAATTACGCTATGTCTCGACTAGGTATGCTTTCTGCTGGCCTTGCTATGCTGATTAGCACCAAGTTCCCAGACTTTCAAAGAGACGTGTGATGGTAGATCTATGCATGTGGAAAAATACTGAGAACAGCACAGTTCAGTGCATGCTGCTTGTGGCATCCCACTGACATTACAGAATTACATGTTAACAGAAAGAGTCAACATTTGTAACTTACAGAATTATTTGAAATCTGTGACTGAGAGAGGTAAAAAAACCTCAGACAAACCTCGTGAATACATTAGCAGTAATTGCATGATTCTCAAGAGATCTCCAAAGACTAGAAAATCCACCTAAACCTTAAATCCTATTTGCTAGTTGGTACCTTTTTGTGGTACAATCACTCTAAGAGTATGGTGGTGACAAAAAAGAAGGAATATATTGAAGTGCTCTCTAGAAACCATATGGAGCACTTAGGTGTGTTGAAATTGATTTTATAGCTTTCAACATTCACGATGGAGTATTCCATGCCCTGATTAAGATAGGAGAGTAAAAATTTAATCTTCCTTCACATGCAGTTAAGATACATGTGGGTTTGTGCTAGATTAAAGTGATCACACCGGAGTAAAGCGAGAAAAGGCCATTCTCATATTGATTTTGGAGATCAGAAAATAAGTACCTGCTGCATGCAGCACCAATAACAATTTTACTATCAAATATTAAGGCTATGCAAAGGGACATGGGGCAAATATGTCACTTACATTTCCCACTATTAGTCTGTTCAGCGCCTCAAGATTGTGGTTCTGGATTTTTTTTAAGTCCCAATTTCAAGCAAAATTCTTTCTTAGAACAAAAGTGAAGTTTCAGATAACATGTTTGAGTTCAATAAGGAGAAAGGAGGTGTTGGAAACAGTAGTGGGTAGAGGAGGATTAGAATTTATGGAAAAAATGTACTTTTAACAGATCAGTGGCCCTGATTAACTTTTTGGGGAAAAGGAGGGGAGAAATATAATTAACGTTAGGAGACTGGGAGAATTCACTAACTTAGCACATCAAAAGAGTAAATATTAAGCAGCTGCAAAAGATAAAATTTCAATACAATAAAAAGAAAAAATGGTCCCTAAAGGGACACCTGCTTTCAATTAGATAAACGAAAACAGAAATCCAATTTTGGTATTTTCCTAATCACCACAGATCTCGCCTGAATCTGTTCAGGCACTTCAATTACAATCATCCTCATACTGATTACATAAACAAGAAAAAAGTAAAAGACAAATGGGAAAAAAAAAGCCACAAACATTTCCAATAGCCCCGAAATGTATTTTGTAAGAATAAAAATGTCTCGTTATTTATGCTCATTCAATCTATGTAATTACCTATTTCTACTTCCAGGAATCACTGTAGAAGATGTGAAGAAATGCCTTGGCTATCACTTAGATGCGAATATTGCATATACAAACATACAAGCGAATTTTAATGTTGATGGTGGTAAATGTGAAAGAATTCATGTGAAGGACAAATGTAAGTATATCCTTGATTTACGTTATGTCTTTTGCTTAAGGAAAGATAATTCCAGTTGCTTCCCCTGAATAATCAATATAGTCATTGTTGTTAGGGAAAAGACAAATCCAGTAGACCAATATAGATGGGATTCACATTCTTCCATGCTCCCAAGACATGGAATGTGTTCCCAGCATGCACACACATGAACACACTTACATGATGCACACACACATATATACATACACACATCACTGGCCACACAAATACATACAGACAAAATACAGACAGCACTCAGGCAAACACAAATGGCACCAATGGCTTCGCGCTTTTCTCCTCTCCATCTGATCAGGGAGAAAGTCTTTTAGTGGGTAATATCACAGAACCACAGGATAGTTGAGGGTTGGGAGGGTCCTCTGGAGGCCATCTTGTCCAACTCTTCTGCTCAAGCAGGTTCATCTAGAGCAGATGTTCTCCCCAGGCAGCACAGGCCTCGGTTATTTTGGTCCCTTCACAATATACATATATAATCAGTACAGATAATTCTAGAAGGTGACCTTAAATATCCAACTGAACCAGCAATTGCATCATTAGCCTCTCCTGTTAGTGACAGAAATATGTAACACCAGGCCCACAACTCCACTCCCACTGCTGGTGCAGGCTCCCTAATGCACACCAAGACACACACACGCACACACACAATGTCTCCAGTGAATGCCTTAGATGCTCAGTCTGCCCAGCAATTGGCCCTTAGATCCTCTTACTTCCAGTTGCCTTAGACAGAAATACACTCATATGCAAACAAGTCCCACTCAACCCCAGGACCTTGAGGTCTCTCCAGTATTTGGCCTAGACACCCTGGCCACTCCTCTGGCCAGCTCCTCCACTATCAAGTCTGCTGGGGCTGAGTCCCGGCCCCCGGAGCCCCGTCGGCCCCTGGGGCGCTCAGCCGCGGGACCAGTTCACAGTCACGAGCCACGCGCCGCGTCAGCGCGTGCCTGCGTCNTAAAATCATAGAATGGTTTGGATTGGAAGGGACCTTAGACATCATCTAGTTCCAACACCCCATTTTGGAAAGGGATTCAATGCACTAGATCAGGCTTTCCAGAGCCCCATCCAACCTGGCCTTGAACACTTATAGGGATGAGGCATCCACAGGTTCTCTGGGTAATTTGTTCCATTGCTTCACTGCCCTCTGAGCAAAGAACTTCCTCCTATCATCTAATCTAAATCTCTCCTCTTTTAGTTTAAAACCATTCCTCCTTGTTCTGTCACTATTTTACTGAGTAAAAAAATTGCCCTCTTCTCTTTTGTAAGCCCCCTTTAAGTACTGGAAGACAGCAATGAGGTCTCCCCGGAGCCTTCTCTTTTCCAAGCCAAACAACCCCATCTCTCTCAGCCTGTCCCTCACAGGAAAGGTGCTCCAGCACTCTGTCCATTTCTGTGGCCTCCTCTGGACTTGCTCCACAGGGTCCACATCTTCCTTGCGCTGAAGACCCCTGAGCTGAATGTAGGTGGGGTCTCATGAAAGCAGAGTGGAGGGGCAAAACCTCTTCCCTTGCCTGCTGCCCACGGTACTCTGGAGGCAGTCCAGGACATGTTTCACTCTCTGGGCTGTGAGTGTTCATGGCTGGGTCATGTCCAGCTTCTCACCCACCAGCACCCCCAAGTCCTTCTGGGCAGGGCTGCTCTCCATGAGTTCTCTCACTTATCTCTCAGGCCTGTTATTTCCTGACCCAGGGACAACACTTTGCACTTGTACTTGCTGAACTTCATGAGGTTTTTGTGGGCCCACTTCTCAAGTTTGTCTGGCTGTCTCAGGATGGAATCCAATCCTTCTGTTCTGTTAATGGCTCAGTTTTGTGTCATCTGGAAACTTTCTGATGGTGCACCTGACCCCACTATCTGTAATTGATGAAGATAGTGAACATCGTCGCTCCCAAAACAGAGCCCTGAGGGACACCACCCGTCACTGGCCTCCACCTGGACATAGAGCCATTGACCACAACCCTCTGGTTGTGTCCATCCAGCCAGTTCCTGGCCCACCAATAAGTCCACCCTTCAAATCCATAAGTCTCCAACTGGGAGATAAGGAAGTCATGTGGGACTGTGTCAAAGGCCTTACAGAAGGCCAGGTAGATGACATCTGTTGGTCATCCCTTTCTGACTGTTCTTGCCAACACATCATGGAAAGCCACCAGCTCTGGGCCACAGTAACAGCTGCTCTGGTACTTGGCTCCCAAGCCACTTACATTCACCTGCTAGTCTGGCTTGACACCTGCTAGTGATCACACACTGGCATATGTATTGTCACTTGCTCCAGTTATTACCACCACAAACACCAGGTCCCTATCAGCCCTTGTCCAGCTCTAGATGCTGGCACACAGAGCTCCATACACATGCGTGCATGCAGAATAGAGTCTGTTTGTCCAAGGAAACAGTTAGAATGGAATTTAAAGGTAAGCCAGGACAGACTGCAAAGATGAAGGACAGTACATAACAGACAAACTCACAGATCAGTCTTTTTCCTATATGCAATGTCCCTTTTATTTGCCTTTATCCCGTTATTCTCTCAAGTTTGTTCCTCCCAAAGTCACTTTGAACCCCCCTAACTTTTTCAATGGCACTCCTCTAAATATATGCTATGTATTTGAATTGTGCAATGCCATTCTTTGCATCCAGAAAGACCTTCCACTGACTCATCTTGCTGTTGATTCATCCTCAGCCCTATCCTGCAGGGCTACTGGCTCTGCTGGAATAGGCCTGGGTGGAGTCAAAACAGGGGCTGCCTTTCTCTGATTACCCTATTTGTGTTCCCCTGCCTGTCATGGTTCCCCTCTGCTCCTTTATGTGTCTGGAGATGGGCTTTGTTTTACATGGCATAAAAATTGAAAAAGGGAAAGTTATTTACTACTAAGTGCAGAAGAGGCAGTTATTTTCAGTGCTCTGCTCTTGTATCTTAATTAAGAAGCAAAAGCTCCTACTATTCTAATTCCTGCCCTATTTTGGTTTAGCTCAGGAGATACAGTAGAATTACTCCTTATCTTTTGCTTGTTATCAAAGGACTATGATCCCTATAATGTGTCTCAGTATGTCCTATCCCTTCTTTTCCTTTCAGATCGAGGGTTTTCTAATTTAATTGCAAAATAAAATATTTCCTCCCACATGAGAGGTATGAGCAAAGAGATATTGAATTCTGCTGCAACCAAGAGTTCCCTCTATAATCATTTTACAAAGAGGGACTGGCTGCACTAGGGGGTCAGATGTTCTTCCAGATGCATGGACATTAAACATCCTTCATCTTCTCTTCCTTTTTTCTGCAGCAGAAATGAATGATAACGCTGTCATTGACGATGTCCTTTCCTTAGTTGATGGAGGGAAGATTGACTTTTCAGTTAAAATCAAAGAAATGTTACTACGAAGATCCAAAGTGGTTGATGTAGAGGATTACATACAGTGGGCTAAATCTTTGGTTGATGCTCCAGCAGTGATACAGCAACGGGTAAGTACAGCTTCTTCAAAGCTGTGCCTTCTTATAGTTTGAAAGCTTTTGTTCTAAGATGGAGGTGAGACTCCAAGTTTATCATGAACTTTCACGCATTTTCTTCATCTTAACCGTTTCTTCAGATGTTTACTCTAGTGATGACTATATCAAAAGGATTCAGAACTTTGGAAAAGTGTGTTATGCATGGAATTCTTTTCTTCTACAGCCTTCTCCAATACATACACTTGTTCCAGTTAAGATGAGAGATGCATATTTAAAGAAACGAAATTTGGAAAGAGCAATTGAAGACTACATTACCGAATACAGTGTGTGCAAATGTGAACCCTGCAAAAATGGAGGCACTCTTGTGCTGGTAGATGGAGTCTGTACATGCATGTGCTCAAGTTATTTTAAGGGAATCGCTTGTCAAATTCCCAAATCTACGTTAGTGAAAGGTTAGTAAATACCCAAATAAACTAAAATGAGCATAGTTGTTGTTAACAATATGCTGGAAAAATGAGCCTTCATAAGAAGAGAAGCATTTCATAGCACTTCCTTATACCTACTGCTGTCAAATCTCATGGGCAAGGTGGGGAAGTTAATGTAAGTTACTGTGTTCTTTCCATAAAGAAGATACTCTAATTTGGAGTTCATTTTCCCACATACACTACTGTGTCTTGGAATGACACAAAGTTCATTTAAGTACACAGGAGTATTATTGAAGCATGGCGCAGTACTGGTAAACTGATTTCAGGTAAAAGCAATCTCACCATGTCTTAAACTATTTTGTCTTCAGTTTTCTGCAAAAGCTTGGTGTTTGCTAAAACATGATCATGTTTCACAATTACTGTGCTAGTTTAACATTAGGTTGGTCCACAAGGGTAAAAGGGAAAAGAATGCAGTTACACAACTGACAATATAAAAAATTTACTGTGCGGTACATTCATTCTCTGTGGCCAGGTTTTTAACACACAGGTGCTCAAAATGGGCCTTAGAGCATGTTTCCTAGTATGACAAAAATGTTGAAAGCCCAGGGCTCTTAAGCAATGCCACTGACAAGCGCATTTTCAAAAGCCAAATCTTTGTGATGGCTTGTGTGCTGGAGGCTGCAATGATCCGCAGGGTCACCGTAACTGAGTTGAATCATGGTGTACCTTGAAAGAGGTAGATGAACTAATCCTGCATGTTGTCTTAATACCAGTTGTGACTGATGGAGGCTGGAGCTGTTGGAGTGCCTGGTCCACCTGCATCAATGGACAGAGCACTCGAACTCGCCAGTGTAATAATCCTGCACCAGGACCTGGTGGCAGACCATGCCAGGGAGAAAGTATTGAAAAATGGCCCTGTGAAGAAGGAAAATAGTTATGGTCTTCAAAACCAGGTAAGCAGCCTCTTTAAATGTGTTACTGCAATTTAGAATAAATGCTCAGCCAATATTTGGGGCATTTCAGAGATGCAGTTTATGAAGTGATGGGTAAATTCACTTTCATATTTCACTGAAATCTGTGATTTGATACAGCTGATCAACCACCTTGTATCAAATTTATGAATGGTTAGATTTGTATTTGAGTGTTTTGACAAGTAATGTTCTATTACATAACTAAAGATGAGAATCGAATTCTGGGTAAGAATAGACTAAAAATACAGTTCTCAAAAAAACCAGATTTCATTTCCAGTCAGATCACCCATCAAAAAGCTTATGCCTTAAGGAGACGGAAGAGACATGTTTTCCAGAAAAAAAATATTAAGACAGTTTGGGAGACTGAAGTCTCTTACTTGATAAATAGAATGCTTAAATCCAATAAACCTAGTGTTACAGCAGATTTGAAACTTTCAGCTTGAAGAAATATATTTTAAGAAATTTCTAGGTGCATATTTTTTCACAGGCTTTTGGTTGGTTTTTTGGTTGCTGGGATTTATTAAATTATTACTATTCTTATTATTATTATATTATAAAGTGAAAAACAAAACAAACAAACAAAAAGAAAAAGAAACAAAGGAAACAAAAAAAACAAAACAGGATTTTGAGGATGTATGCTCTGGTCTCTAACATGGCAAGGCAGACCCATATTTCTTCACCTGCTGAAAACAGCAATAGTTTTCATGCCCAGAAAAAAGTGTTTGGGTTTTATTCCTAACATGTTGCCATAAGATTCTTATCTTCTGAGAGGCCACAAGAGGAAAAGAGGTGGAAAGATAGGGAAAAGGTTGAATGTTTCCCCACTGAAACTACTTGATGGTAAGGCTTGTAAGATGTCCTCTACCTGCACCAAAAATATGTATCAGAAGATTTCTACTGTCCTCTCTCAGCTTCAGTAGAGCTCAGCTACATCTAGTATTTCATCTGTGAAGCACCCTGAAGAAAGCATGGCCAGCAAGACTTAACAGCCCCACATAACCTACAGCACCATAATAGCACCACATCTCCAGGCTGTCAGAGCTACTTATTCAATAAGTTATTCCACAGGTGGAAAACATAACACTGAGAGAAGAATATGATACAGATCTGGAAAATCAAGAGTAATATAATGAGGACAGGTATAAGTAGTGTAAATTAAACAAACCAGCAAGTGGCAAATTTTAAACAGACTGAAGACTGCTCCTTCACTCAATGGGCATACCAAAAGTAAATATGCATTTTAAAACCTCAACACAAAGAAATGGAAGGTTATTAAAGGTAGATAATCATGTTCACTCAGGAGGTCTCTGAAGAATCAATTTTTGCAGGATTGGAAACTATTCTGGGAAAGTATTTCTATGTGTTTCCCTATTCCTGGACATTCCCTAGGTCAGTGCTATTGCCCTCTTGTTAAATTCAGGGTCTGAAGTCAGCCTTTGCTTGATTCAATTAAGTCGGTGTTATTAAAATAAAAACAAATCTCATAAGCAGCCTAATTTTATTCCTGCACTGTATCATTAACACGTTCCTGTTCAGCCATGAGACCAAACACCACAATGATTATTCATGACACACATGTATTCACCAATGTTTCCTCTGGTATGGCAAAAAAAAAAATACTAACCTAACTTTAGCTTCTGATATTATGTGGTTTCAGACATGTGGAGTACTCAGTCTCGAAGCAGAAGTCTGATATTTAAGTCTTCTGAAAATCAGACCATGAGTTTTGATTCATCCTTCACAGAATCACACAGAATCTCAGAGTGGGTCAGGCTGGAAGGGACCACAGTGGTCAGCTGGTCCAATCTCCCTGCTCAAGAAGGGTCAACCCAGAGCACACAGCACAGGATTCTGTCTAGATGGTGCTTCATTAGAACTCTTTTACATTACAGTCATATTTGGGACACAATAAAATAATGATTCTAGTGAGCTGTGAGAGTAAAATTTCTTTTAAATTTTGACCAAATATATATGTTTTAGCTACTATCTCCTAACACGTCTTCACTGTTTTTTCTCTTTTTTTAGAAAACATTAACGGATTTCAAACCAATTCCACGAATCACAGTTTCTGCTGGCCAGCTAGCTACCCAAGAACAGTGGAATGGCGTAATTTAAAAGTACCTGCAGCTTAAATGATCTATAATCAAAACAAAGTAATAAACAATAAACATATTAACAGAGACGTGCTGATACAGTAGCTGTGGTCAACCTTTTATTTGTCTGTGGCTGTCATTAGAACATGAATACTCCATCTTTGTTACCAATGGCATATTGGTGTCCCTTTATCAATGTTTTTTCATAATTATTTCTGGTTATGTTTTCAAACTGATTTTCAAGAATTCAAATCCAGCACAAGTATAAGAATAATGTATACAGCATCAGTTGATTGATGTTATATTGTTAGAAAAGAACTGTGAAGAGTCATTATCTTCAGCAAAATGGCCTTGCAGATTTATTTCAGTCCTACATTTCACACGTAACTCATGCCATGAATCCCCAGGATGTTTATGAAGATGTGCAGTTTTACTGGAGTTATTACTCTTGCTCCTCCCAATATTTGCAGAATAGTCCAACACTCTAAAAGATTTTATGTGAAATCAGAGGCGTATTACAAAGGGATAGAAGAATTGTCATATTACCCTCCACATTTTTAGCAGAACTTCCAAAAAAAAGGAAACAAAGCTGATGCAGTTGTATTGTCACTGCACCTACCTGTCCATCTCCCTCACTGACACCTGAACTAAGCAGTCAATTACTGGAAAATTTGTTTAGGGTGAGGAGGAAGGATAATTCTCAAAGAGGTGTCATTTAAAAAGGCAGCTAAATGGAGAAAATCAAGAGAAATTAGTGTCCCCTTTGAGGGAAAGGTAACCATGTTAACTTAGCTATACTACTAGACATCAGAAGATCCCCTTGGAAGCAAGATATAAGGAAACAGTTAATAACAAAGACATATGAGGGCTGAGTGGTTTCGAAATACAGAAATAGTAAATGCCATCAGATCAATGAGACTGGTTCCTCGCATATTGGCAGTCCAGATCTGGAAGAGTCCCCTGGAACATTCTTTACCTTCCTCCTGCTCACCACGAGTGACTCTAAAGACTTTGAGTACCCAAGATTAAACACCACAAAAGAAAGTAGAACAGTGAATCACAAAATCTACTGTGCTACAAAAATCAGACCAAAAAATGGCCTTTCACTGGTCCTGCCACCATGTCCCTTCAGACCACAGGAGTGGCAACAGGTTTCTGCTAATAGGCTTCCAGTAATTAATATTCCTAAGTGCAAACACAGAATATTCCCAATGGATGGAACAGCATGCACATGCACCTAGCATTCCTGCAGTCTTCCTGGGACATTTCAGAAAGCCTCAAACCTGACAGGCTTTTTAGTGCACTGTGCACCTGCAATAAAGCACCTCTTGGTGAAGATCTGGTATTACTGTCTCACAGTGGGAGAACTCTCCACCAAGAGTAGAGCTATCAGATATCAGGAAACCTTTAATAGACAGAGCAAATCCTAAAGAGCTGGACATGAAAACATTCCTGCTTAAAAAAAAAGTACAAAGAGGATAGGCCAAGGGTAACCTACCATAATCTAAGATTTAACACTCAGTGTGAGCAGACATGGTGACCAAACATCTCTCTGATACGCAGATTTTTTTTCCTAACAGCAGACTTCTCCCTGTCCTGTCATTAAATGTCATTAATAAATTTCTCATGTAACATATGCAAGCCTTACTGATCTCCTTCCTCCTCTATGCTCTTTGGAAGATCATTTCTGAATGTAAATGAATATAAATTAATAAAAATTATAGTATAATATAATTCCCACTTTAAAATGTAGTCGCAACTTATTTATACATACTTGATTTCAATCCCATATTTTTTGGTATAAATTATCCTTCCCTAATACCTACAGACTTTGTCATAACCCTTAATGTCCACTTTCTTAAGCTACCCAAGGTAAGCTCTTCCAGTATCCTCTCCGAAGCCAGGAAGTCCTACTCATACTAGAAGTTTTCATTTGGTCACTCAGCATAGTTGACCAGAGTTGCACACAAGACTGTAAACAAGACCTCATCAGTCCTCTGCACGAATTCTTTTCCTTCCTCTCCCAAACACCATTTGCCTAATGCACATTTAAATTATATGTGCTTTCCACATGTGCATGTCATGTTAGTGACTCATTGTCTCCCTGGCACAAAGCAAAAAATGTTTTTAGCCTTAAGAATATGACTTTATTATGTGACATTTTATCAAACTTTGGTTGAGTTCTATCGCTCCAACACACAAACTCTTCTCATCCTTCCTGTATAACAGCTTGATTTTCCCCAGGAACCATTCAGTTCAGAATACCTTCAGATAACATCAGTACAGGCCCAGCTCTTGCACCAGACTCCTGACCCAAGTCATGGATCAGACAGGATCAGCCCCATGACCAATGCCGGCAGAACACTGTGAGCAATCCCAGTTAAACTCAGTAATTCCCTTTCCACTAAACTGATGTAGCTTTAACCATCTCCTTGTCTACCTTGCAGTCTTTCTGACAGGTCACATCCTCCCCCAATTGCCATCACTTAAAATTCAACAAAGGACATCACATGAAATACTCTGTTGAAATCTAGGCAAATAAAGTAAATTGTATTACCTTTGCTGAAAATGTCAGCTAAACCTTGTAAAAGAGGAAATAATTTATTCAGACACAATCCTTCTTTACTGAAACCTACATTAGATGTAGTTTCATATATCTAATGTTTTCACTTTCAAATTGTTCTTTCAAAATTATTTAGAGTTACATAATAAATGTTGTGCTCAAGAAAATAAACATGTAGCTGCCCTAGTGATTTCCTGGTTTTAGGAAAATAGGTAGTATGTTTTCTAATTGCTTATACTTAAAAGTATATGTAGTTGTATTTGCTATTATCTATATAATAGATAGTATTGATATATTCCATTGAAAGTTTAATAGAAAACAACTGGTTTGGGACTTAGAGCAATACAGTAATGCTATCTGTGCTATAGCACTGAAATTATAGGAAAATCCTTATTTCACCACAGAATGCAGTTTAAATCTTGCTTCTTACACAGATACGGTATTTTCTGTTATTTTACTATCATATTTATTTATCCCCCATTACTTCATACTGAGAAGATTGCTTACTGAAAACTCAACTGATTTTTATTTAGAAGTTAGACATCACCAAAATATGCCAGTACCCTCTTTCCTGTATCAGCCAGTACTTCACTCCCTTTCTTCCTTCTTTCACCCTTTTTCATTAAGCCCCTTCTTTTAGTTTTTGGTTTTTTTCTAGATCTAGCTTACTGAAATTTATGGCCATATGCCCCATCTTCCTTTAATTTTTGTGCATAGGAAGTCTGCAGAACTTTAGTGCCCTGTCAGACCAGGACAATCCTGTTTTTCTGATAGTATCAGCTATGAAGAGCTGAATAATTAAAGGTTAATTGATAGAAATATAGTTCAGCCTATTAGAGATAGAAAATTACTTCAGATTTTAAACATCCATGAAAGTCTGGGTCAGAAGGAGACATGCACAGGGTTGATAGTGAAGCCTAAATATATGAAAATGCAGGAACCCTGAGTATGAAAAACAAAACCAAAATACATTTGCCTTTTTAATTCAGTCAAAGATTGCTGAAAAAAATAACTATATAATTTTATCATCAGCACAGACAGGGTTTTCATAAAAATCTTGGAAGTCATTAAATGAATGAATAAAACCTATTCATCCTCCACAGTGGTGCAATGTAACCCAAACAAATACTGTTTAAAATTCTTTTAAGTCTCTGATAATGAGCAAAAGAAGAACACTGCTGATATCTTTTCCTGTGAAGGCTGGACAGATCACATACACTTTCTAAATAAATGTTCACAGTGAAGGACAAAGAACACTTCTGACTCCCTCTAGTACAGTGCATACTCCTTAGCAGACTTGTGGAGACATAAGAACTGAAATTATGGTAAGTACATGACTTTATTCATTTACTTTTTATTAAATGGATGCATTAGCACTAAAACTGCTGTGGATATGACTGTAAATATTTATATTTATTTCTAATAGTTTTCAAATCCTTGCATCTGGCTTCCTGCTTTTGAGGGCATGAGGAAACTTTTTTTTTTTTTTTTTTAGGTCCTTCATCATCTGAACTGGTTTGTATGTGCTTTACTGATTCTGGCATACAAAATTAAGGAAAAAAACTTATTTCAAGGCCAAACTGACAAATTAGATTGTGTATCCAGAGGAATTCTGCAGTCAAGTGTCAATGTGACACCAACAAAGAAATGGGGCCACACCTTCTAATTAGATTTAAAAAAACACCAATTCTACTATCTTATTTTGATTCAGCAGGGCTTTGTAACTAAAAAGATAAAGGATTTTATCTATAAATCTTCAGTATAGTGGGATGGGGAGTGTGGTGTGGTGTTGTGTGTTTAGCAAATTGATAGAATTTGTTTCCTTAGAAAGTCAGTTTCTTTAGACTCTCTATATGTATCTTTTTATACATATTTTATTAATAAAACAAACTGATAATTTCAAGATTAGTGATTTTACAGATAAATGTTGAAAAGTAAGAAATCTGAATAACTTTTCAGGCCATCTTTGCTCATGGAAAAAATTTAGAACTCCTGAAGTAGCTTGTATACATTTATCATGGTACCTCTGTTCAAAGGTGCCACACCCATCTTCCCTGGATGGAGTGTACTAGAGAAGTATTATTTACTTGAGACTGTTAATCCTCTTTCAAAAGAAAAAAAGGTGCCTTGTGAAACTTAGAGGTGAAAAAGGTACTTGTTCATTGCAAGTACCACTTGAAAAATGGTAATGTGAAATAGTTGGAATACAATATGGTTCACACTCAGTGCTGCACAAAATTCTGAGTGTTCTGGTTGAACTTGTCTCTGCTTTACACTATGATCAAATTCTTACTGAATCTGAAGCAAAATGTTTACATAAGGCATACTTTTTGGTTTTAAAATATAAACCAGGTACTTTTATTTTATTTATTTCTGTTGTAATCCCACTGTGCAGAACCAAATACTAAAGGTCAAAACACTATATTTGCTTACACCAGTAATTCAAGTCACTTGACTTACTCTAGATTTGCATATGAATAAACAGGATCCAAATAAGGACTACCAAAGCAGCTGTGTGGTTGCCTGTTGATTTCTAGCTGCCACAGGGATTCTTTTACTTATACTAGAGGAGCCCAGATATGTATGGAATACTTATATTTGCAAAATGCGACATTAAAATTTGCATAGCAAGCACACACTTACTCTTCTGGCAGGATTCAAGTGGCTAGCTGCTTTCACAAACAGGTTTATTTAGAAATAGTATGCTTGTGGATATGTTGATCACTGAACTCCTGCTGTTGCCAAATGAAGCTTAAAAATAACCAACAATTAACAGTTTCACTTTTTTTATTAAATCTTTACAGATTTCCAGGTTGTTTTCCCTGAATCCAAATATGAAGGACAATTCAAAGTGATGCAAACCATGAATTTATTCCTTTAGTCTATTTTATTGAAAATGCTACATAAAACTATGGAGAAGGAAGTGCTTTCATCTTTGCATTACAGGCAACCCAAAAACTTTCCCTAGGAAGCAAATCACATTTTTTGGTCTTTGCTTTGATGCTGCACAGGTGGAAATTTATATTACAGCAATATGAAAAGACAGAAAAAAAATTAGGAGGAGAGCAAAACAAGTAACAGACACCAATTTATGCACAACCATTGATCTTCTCCATTTCTCAGTAATTTTTTTAACTATTTCAAAAATCATTTTGTCAATTTGTTTTATACCTTCAAGTGTTTATTCCCCAGTGGTCCTGTTTCTATGTTTTCTGTGCTCTTACATTATTCTCTTTTGGATCTCAGTCTTTAATTCATTATTCCACACCTAAGTTTCCATAGATTTGAGTATTCTCCTCACATGACATGAGTTTTTTATCAAATCTCTTTTCATCATCCTGTAAGAGAAATTGTTCAGGCTCAAATTTATGCAATACCCCTCAAGAATGAACAGTATGGACGCCCCCTAGCCGACCCCTGCTGCATTTCTGCTTCGTGGTGTTCTTCTCTCCATGACAGTCAGCAGCTGTCCTATGCTTCACAATAAAAATATTCTGTTCAAAAAATACCCAATCGCCCAATCTTTGATGAATGCTCCACAGACTCACCTTACCTTTCAATCTAGCCCGTGCTCAGCAAAAGGTTGGCAGTGTGATCTTGCATAACAAAAAAATGGAATTTTTTTTTCCCATACAATTTAGCCTCTGGAGCAAAAAAATGTTATATGCTGCCTCATCTGTCAGGGCCTACAATTCTCTGAGGCAACAGCAAAAATGAAAGAGACCCTGATGAGTTTCCCTTTCTCATTCACACAAATTCTGTAACCAGCAGATTCAAGTGCCTGTAACTGTGCAAATAACAGGCTTGGTAAGTAACTAAATTTGCGTGATTGAAGTTAAGAAAGCAGCCATAGCTTCTCTGCCTCTTAGGCAAGACAGCGGGCAGGCACTGAGCAAACATAACAGCAGCAACTCAATTCCCTGTGCTCACAGTAGGTGATCAGGGAACTAGGACACATGACAGACAAGAAGAGAAGCAGGCAAAGCAGACACTTTATTGCTGTTTTCAAATGTCTAATGGAAGTGTGTCATACTCACCTCAGAGATGCACGAGGACAGAGTGAGAGGCAATGGGAGAGAAAAGGCATTAGAAACAAAGCAAAAAAACCTAAAAAAAACCCAGTTAGTTTACTTTTTTTGTTGGTTTGGTTTTGTTGTTGTTGCTGGGTTTCTGGGTTGGTTTTTTTTTTTTTTGTTTTTGTTTTTGTTTTGTTTTTTTTCCCTTTTATTTTTCTTTTAACAGTGATGGAAATCAAATGCAGGGACTGCAGATTTCCACCCTCGCTCCCTCCCTCCCTGTATGATGCTGGACGGTTACGATTTGTGACCATTAGAGGTCACTATTGTGCCGGCACCCGGGAAAGGCACCACGTTAAAAATGGGCACAGGATATTTGTACAGAGAAAGCACTGCATGAAAGGGTTCTCTTCTATGCATGGCTGAAAGGTGGGACCCATCTGAGCGCAGGGCAGCTGTATGACGGAAGAGGGGACACAACAGCTCACTTGTCTCGTTTCCCAGGTAGCACATTCCAAATACTGGATAAAAAGGTTAGTGAGGTTAGCAGAAGAGAGGGAGATCTTCAAAAACGACAGGAGAGTAGGATAGGAAGGAAGAAATGTTCTTTTTGAAAGAAACTCTTAATGCACCGGCAAGGCTTCGGAATATAGGGTTTGTGTACACACTCTGTATAAGCTGATGTTACCAAAAGGACTCTCAGCAGATGGAAAACTGATCCTGGTTTTGTGCTGTGATTGCCAGAGGCACAGGTGAATGCATTCTCACTTAAACTAAATTCTCCTTTCTTTTGTTTACGGATTTATATCACAGGCTAACCAGTCACTTTAAAGCCAGAAGGCTTTGTGACCAACCTGCCACTACATGCTAAAGATCAGGAATCAGGGATAGTCAAAGTTTTTTAAAAGCTTAAAGGATAGGGACCTAAAAAGGATGTCAGGCATTAAGCAAACACTAGACAGAAGGACTTAAGAATTTTTTTTCTGAATCATTCTTCTTAAAAATGTTTGGATTAAACTGTGTTTTCATTTTTAAACTTTATTATCTCTGATTAAAACTGTTTCTGAAGTTACTTTGTGTTTTGAAAAGTTTACAATGTGGGAGCATTCTCTTTGTTGTTGTTATTTAGGCCACATTGTCTTCTTTTTTTTAAGCGTTCCCTTTCTCCCTTCTTGTTTTAGAACATAAAAATAATTGCAGTATGGCATACAAGGTAACTAAAAAATTAACATTTCAGACCACAAGAAAAGACTCTACAAGTATCAGATGTAGTTCTAATAAATAAGACTAATTATCACAGAAGCACTGGGAAAGGATACAGAAGCACAGTGATTCCTGCAACTGAGAATTTAACTTAAGCCTTAACTTTCTGTGTCAGATGTGTTCAAATTTAGCCTCACTTGTGACAGGTAATTTCTTGAGAGCAAATAAAGTACAGAAAGGTGTCAATTTTCTTTCATTAAAACTCTTTTTTTTCTAAACTTTACCAGGGATTGTTTGACTAATTGAGATTGACCATGAAAATCTAGGAGATTTTGTTTGTTTGGGGTTTCTTAAGCAAACATCTTTTAAAAGCAAAAGCAGCCTGATCCCTGTAATATGAATTGGAAAATAGCTAACAAATGTAGGTCTGATCTTCCACTTTTTAAAATGAAAAGACTGAAGAGTTCTTCTGTTGTTAAGAAATCATCTGACATTAATAGAGATTTAACTGCTCTCATCTGAAACCTTTTATTCAGAGGTTTAAGGAAGATACATTGAAGGGTAAAGGCCCTCTATTACCCATTTCCCAGAGAAAGCCTAAGATACCTAAGCTAGGTGATACCTGCAGGGGCACAGATGTCAGCTGCAAGTCCTCTCTGCCCCATTAAGGTAGTGCGGAAGGGCAAACAGCTCAGAACAGGACCTTGCCTGCAGCTTGGATGCTTTTTAGGAAATACGAGTTTCTGTTTTGCTTCTCTGCACTAAAAGCAGGTGAGACTTAAAGAGCTGATGGGTGTGTAATATACAAGAGGGCAGGAAAGGAGGTTGTTAAATTTGTGTATGAAAGTGTGGGGGGGTCCAGAGAGATCCCTCTCTCCCTCCCACAGGGTTTACACTCCTGGTGAGGTTTTTGCATGGGTTTTTGCACACCTTTTTGCCTCCCAGGCGGAGGCAGGGAAGGACATGTTGAAGAGAAAGAGAACTCAGGAGCGTTTTGCTAAAGCTGACTGTTCCTCTTGCCTTCCCACTTCCTCCTGGCAGCGGCAGCTGAGGGGTGGGGGGGTGCTGCTGAAGGAGAAGCCAAACCAGCTGATAATCGCCTGCCCAGCCATTCACATGAGGGTATATAGCGTGGAAACTGAAGCAACTTCTTCCTTGAGAAAGTTTTCCTTCCTCCCTGACGTCCCAAGCTCTCCTTCCCGCAGTTGAAGCTCCCTTCCCTTCTCCTCTGCGCGGCGCAGCTGCTGCGATCGCCGCCTCCGCGCTCTCAGGCCTGCACCGGCGCCGGCCAGCCCCGGTGCCTCCGGGCCAGCCTGAGCCCCGGCAGGGAGGCGCAGAGTCGGCCCCGGTGAGCGGACGGTGGGGGAAGGCCGGGCAGAGGCACAGCCATTCCTGAGGTGCACCGAGGAGGGGGCTGAGGGAGCAGAACGTCAGCAGGGCAGACCCTCCCCCGCTGCCAGAGGTCCTCTCCGCCCACAAACTGCTTGTGCTCAGCTCTCAGTAGCCCTGCCCTGCTGCTCCATCCTCCCTCTCACCTCATTCTCTCCTGATTTCCTCTCATACACAGCTTCTGGCAACTTCCCAGCCAGCGAGTATGCTTGCCTGCTAGTCTCCTGAGTGGCTGCCTTGCCTTACTGCGACGGCCGCCGGGTCCTGTCCACATCCCCCTTGCCTCAGACTAGGAGTTGGTTGTTGCAAACTCAGCCATCACAGCTACACTCACATCACCTGCAATTTAGCTCATTAAGTCGTCTAACCAAGCTACCCCTGGTGACCAGTGGTGGCTCTCAGTGAGGCAGAGCTGTGGGCTGTGAGCGGCAATGGTGCTGTGGCACACTCAGGCCCTGTTCCATGGGGCTGTGCCTGCATTCATCAGCACTCTTCACATCATAGTGAACTCTGCCCTCCAGAGGGTTTCCCTGTGGAGGTTTAGCAAAAGCCTGGTGTTCCCATTTGGTCTATCTGGAGTGTTTTCTGCTGTGGCACTGCTTTCAATTCCCCCTGAACTCCTGGTGCTGAGCCCAGGCAGACAGAATACAGGAGTGCTGACATGAGCAGAACCCTCACAGTTTGCAGGGCAAAAAGCCTCACTGAAAAGTCACTTAATCTGAGCCCCCCCGTGTGGGTGAGCTAGGCAGCAAAAGGGGCAGGGAAGAGCCTGTGACATGGCAGTGGGCACTGGGGGTCAGTGCAGGGGCAGGCGTGGAAGGGGGTGCAGGGCAGTGCAGGTGAATCCCTTGGTAGAACAAGACAGCTAATGCCTGAATACAAGCTTTGTATTGAAATAAAAATTGCTTGAGATTTGAGCACTCCTCAAGTCACAAAAAGGAGAGACTTTTGGCTTTTAGCATGAAAGATTTTTTTGTACAGCAGGTGCTTTGCATCAGCTTCAGCTGTCCCCAGGAAGGACTGTGATTTATTACAGTACATACACCCCAGCTGAAAACCAGGCTCTTAACACACACTTGATGTGATGCTCTGGAGTATGCTGGGGTTTCCTTCGTGGCAGGAAAGTGTCCCTCACAAGGGATAGGACTTTGACTTCTTTCTTGAATTTGTCAATCCTACTTTTCTCTAGTGTAGAAAAATAAAAATAGTGGAAACAGATTTCTGCACTCCTTGTTTAGGCAAGTATAAATATATTGATAGTAAGCAATGGTTATAAGGTTACAGATATTGAATAACTACATTTTAAATGAGCCACAGCACTGACTTGAGGCACTTCCAGGGAATCCTGCATGTCAGTTGTCCCCAAATAGTATCTAGAAAGCCAAATTGTTCCCATAAGCATGACAGTGCATGTAGACACAAGGAAATGTTGTTAATTTGCTCATGACCAAACTTCTGTCGGAAATACTAAAACCACCTTCAAATGAGAATGTGATGGAAATGTAGCAGCACATTCTTGAGGAAGTCTAGCCATGTCTGCAGACACAAAGATAACGCAGGCTGACCCTACCAAAAATGCTGGTTCTCATAGTGTGCTGTAGCAATTGCAGACAGAAGCTCCTGCCAGTGCTCAGGAATATCAAGTTTATTCTGAAAATGAGGTACTTTCCAAAGTGATGCTGTAACAGCATCACTGCCATGGCAAGATGGCACTTTTCCCCAGAACTCTGGTTCTGGGGAGTGGCACAGCATTGTGAAGCAGGACTGCTGAGTCTTTGCCTTGCCTTCTGATGAGGTTCATGTACTCAAAATGTTACCTCAGAAGCTGCACGAAACCAGGTAGTCTGAAATTCTTTCAGTACAAGTATGTACATAGATTATTGATAGAGAAATACATTATTTCTGCTCCTGTGCCAAGTCTGCCCCCATGTCACCAAAAACTGGGAAATAAACTCTCCAAACAATTTGTTAGTTAGAAAAAACAGCATTACTTTATTAGAAACACCAGCTGCATGGGGAATTCTCCTTAAAACATACATGTTTGGAAACCTACAACCAGAGTATATTCCTGAAACTAATACACATTCATCACATTTCCTGAATACATGCATATATACTAATTGTTTCAATTTACTTGTTTGAATATGGCTCCAGATCTTCTGATGAATGTTTTCTCCTTGAGAGTGTCAGGTCATAATGTACTTCTCTTATCATTCTTTGCTCTGACACACAATCCTTGTTCTCAAAACTAAGATATCAGCTAGTACATATTAATCACTGATAGAAGTAAACAAGGAAGCATTAGCTGGCACAAGACTTATTAGTCACAGATGTAGGGAGTTAACACAAGGCCACATTAATCTCTGGTATTTGTACTAAGCACTGTGTGGTACAAAACCAAGCATTAACCATGAATACAGGGATCATAGACTAATGTGCTAAAGTTAAAAGAGTTTTTCCAGTATCTTCCCTCACCGCTGTATAGACTACTTCTTACAGAAATATAACCTGTTCAGTAACAACTAGGAGGCAAAAGCCCTGTGAGAGAGAGGAGGAGAAGGCAAGGAAGTAAAGTTTCAGTGAAAAACGCTAAGGTTGACTTGCTCTTGCTCAGTGCTCCACATATTTGCATGTGTTGTATATTACAGAGCAACACTATTCTGTCTGCTTTAATGGTATTAATGCACCGGTCCAAAGGTGTACCACATACTACCCCCTAGCCCTGACTCCCCTATATACACATGGTTTAAACATTACCTGCCCCAGCCAATCATCTCTGCCTTTTTCTTCTCCCACCCCCCCTCTCCACTTAACTCTGTTACACTGTCTTACCTGATTTGGGATAATGTAATACACTTAAAGTTAGGGAAATGGAGCAGGTTAAAAACAATGTCAAAAGATAAAGATTTTTTTTTTATCATGTCACTTCAGTTTACAGGAAGTCAAACAATAGTATTGACACAGCTGTGGAGGTAACAAGATCCTAACTATGATATTCTTTGTGACCATTGAATTGGAAAGCAAGAGGTGTTCAGATGGAAGTGCCTGACTTTTCAAACCATTTTGGAGCAAAGGGCAACACCAGTAGGTGAAAGAAAAATACCTTAAAAAGGTGGACTAGCATTTACAGCAGAGACTCACACAATCACGGAATCATTAGGGCTGGAAGGGAACTCTGCAGATTCCAGTCCAACCCTCCTGATCAGGTTACACAGGAATATGTCCAGGTGGGTTTTGAATGTCTCCAGAGAGGGAGACTTCATGACTGCCCTGGGCAGGTGTTCAAGTGCTCTGCCACCCTCAACTGAAAGAAGTTCCTTCTCTTCTTGAGCTGGAACTTCTTGTGTTGCAGTTTATGGACATTGCTCCTTGTCCTGTCTCTGAGCACCACTGAAAAGAGCCTGGCACCATCCTCTGGGCACCTGCCTCTGACATATTTTTATGCATTGATAAGATCCTCTCTCAGTCTTCTCTTCTCCAGACTGAACACACCCAGCTCCCACAGTCTCTTCTCATAAGAGCCATGCTCCAGATCCCAAATCATCTTTGTGATCTTTGCTGAACCCTCTCTAGTAGCTCCTTTTCTTTCTTGTACTGAGTAGCCCAGAACTGGACACAGCACTCCAGATGTGGCCTCACCAGGGCCAAATAGAGGGGGAGGATCTTCCTGAGTGGCCAGGGTTGTGATTCTTTTTCTTCCCTTTTTTCTTTCCTTGATTTTTGACAAATTAAATTCGTAAGCAGCCACTTTTCCCAAAGTTACATGGAAACAGCTGAATAAATTCTCTGATTGAAAAAATATATACTTAAGGTTGCAGTCATAACATTTCCACATAGGAACAGTAAGACACCACTGGTGTGCTGGGATTTAGATGCTGGTTTTGGTCTACCGAGTGTAATGGCATGTGTACATATAAGAAAGCATTATCATTATTAGCATCCTTGTCTTGCTTGAATATGAACTTGTGATTTGTTGCTGCTGCTGCTGTTGTTTTTCTGAAAAGTAAAAAAGGCAAAATAACTTTACATTGCTTTCAGGCTTGTGGGTCTTGTTCCTTAAAGTATTAATTTATTCAGATTCTTTCTTCACCTAAAAATAGCTAATTTCCCTATATCACTTACCAACAACCTTCACAGAAATAAGTGGAAAAAAACCAGGGAGATTTCAGGAAGCTATTGCACCTGCAAGTGTAAAATGAGGCATATGCTGGATATTGCAGATGGGCAACTTTCACAGCAGTTTCACAGCATAAACTGTTCTTTTCATTGTGTTTGTTGCAATTTATATTCTCATCAGCATTCTGTCAGTTAGGGATGTACTTATTTGTGTGTATTGGATGAAAGAGAAGACAATAGGAGCTGTCTAGCATTCAGAGCTGCAAAGATAAGCTAGTTCTTTGATCATTGCATGATTTGTCTAGACCTGATACTGTGAGCAAACCCTTGCAGTGATGTTTACCCACACAAAATGGCTCTAGTGCTACAGTTAGCATCTTAAAACAGTCATGAAGGCTGCCACATACAACAGCAAGTCACAAATTCTAATCTGGCTTAGTATTAATAATCAATGTATTATCATCTGTGATGATTGTTTATTTTCACAAATAAATACTATTTTGTAAATAAAGTAGTGTTTAGCTGAATGAATAGCATAAAGAACTGCATTTCTCCCACTACAAAAAACCATTGTGTTATATTACAAAAAAAAACAGTTATCATTGGCATGTAGCAGTGTTTCTAACTCAAATAAGATCCATCCAGCACCTAATAAACTTCTGAAGCAGCTGAGCTAGAAGTTTTTGTAAAATTAAGCTGGAAATATCAATCATTTTCAATGCTTTACTTTAACACCCCAAAATGTTTCAAAAAATACTAAGAAGGTTGTGCAGAAGGAGAGTAGTAGTAGTACACCATGATGAAGATTCAAATAACTTCTGATTAAGCTCAAAGACACACAGCTTTTCTTCTGCAATTTCCTCCCCAAGCACAGCTCTAGCAAATTCACTGAGCTGTATTTTGTAGAGGGTTCCGCCTTTGTGGTTTTGATTTACCTTCAGCACAAATACAAGTCTAGAATTTCTTCTGAAGCTTATTTACTTAGTATCGGCTTTTCTATTCTATATCATCCTTCAAACTCTTTGACTTTTATAATGAACACACAGGAGGAAGGACAGAAGAAATGTATGATCATAGGTCTTTTTAAAAAATATGTCCATGTCATAAAAGTTTTTAAAAACTGGTCAGCAGAATCTCAAGATCCCACTGGCAAATGTAGGGGAGCAAATGAACACGTTAGCTGACACTTGGTGAGTGGGAATGTATGCAGGATTCTCAGTGGTAGCAGGGTGCCGGACTTGTGGCCAGCCCACCCTTTATGCCTGTAATTGCCACACACATTTCATTAGCAGCTATTCTGTAAAGGCTCGGGCTTGTATGCACTGAAACAGCCTCACAGGACTACGCAATGTGGGGTAAATGCAATACTTTTGGATATCACATGGTGCTTACTGCTGATGGCAGCAGCCAACCAGTCTGAACACACTTAAGTTCCCTTTTCCTCCAGCACTTCTTGCCTAATATCCTGGGGAGAGCAGTTACTGTTCATGGTAATGAAACCCACAAATGTATCTTGTGAGAAGCAAGAACAACTCTGTGAGAAGCAGAGCTCCTCTTTAGCAAATAGACCAGGCCGTTAAGTTGATACACCCGTGGATTGTTGCACTGAGGGAGCCAGTTTTTCTGCTTGTATCAAAATACTGGAGAGCGTTGGGATATCCAGGTAAACTGTTGTACATATTTGTCTTAAAAATAAGCGTGGAAAGTTCCAGAAGAAATAGATTCAGTACAAGGTATTGAATATAACTTAATTAACTGGAAATCTAGTTGTATATTTTACTTAGTTTAGGAGCTGAACAGATGCTAAGCTGACAAAATAGACATTTCTGTCTCAAAGTTTTGTGTTTTCTGAAATTTTACAAAAAGTGGTGCTAATTTAAGTGGCCTTTGCATTTTGAATAATAGCAGAAATGGTATCACTCAAAGGCAATTATTTTTTAGTTATCCCCTTTGCATTATTTGCCATTTGTTAAATTATGAGTAGGGTATTTTTTTAATATACCGTACTCTGGATTGAGATATCTGTGTATGTATTTTGTCAGTAGTTGGTCAGGGAAGGTATTTTCCTTTCCAGGTATGAGTCAATGGTACTCACTGTCTTAAAATTACACAAAATATCTTTTAAAATCATATGGAATCCTTAAATTCTCAAAATAAGGGTAGGAATTTTGCAATGACAGGAATTCAAATTTTTCTTCCTTGAGACTTGGAGCATTCACTTTAGTGGGATAACCAGGCAAATAAAACTTTCATAAGACAGTGATTGTATACATTATACATAAATAGGGTTCTGAGTGAAGAGAAATCTGTTTCATTTCTGGGCAGATCTTGAGAAGTTTTACATTAATCTGAAAGAAATAATTCATAACAGGTATGAGAAAGCATATGAGAAAAATAATTCTAAAAAGAAAATTATGAAATATCATGAAATTTTGTGTTTATATAAAACCATGTTGCAATGCAATCCTTTTGAAGAAATGGATATTAACTAGTCTGTTAATATCAGATACAAATTCTTAATGGAAAAATTGAAGCTACCAGGCTTCTGTTGTTGAAGATGTCAAGGGTTGATACTTCTGATTTTCACTTAAATAGGTACCCAAAAAATCCATTAAGAGAGAAATTTTGTGGTGAGCCTATTAGGACATAGGATGAAGAGATGATCATGCCTCAGTTGATACTTTGACCTTTCACATAGTCTTTGACAGAAGTAGTTTGGGATCTACAACTTCTACTACTAGTAGTTTGGGATGTAATCTGGCTGTTCTGGTTAAGCCCTATGCTCTCACTTGTCCTGGTCTCAAACTCACCTGAAGCTATCCTTTTATTTTTGCAGTATGAGTATCTGGTCTTATGATTAGATAGAAGGTGAGAAAAAGTGACAAGAGAGATATGAGAAAGGTGTAGAGGAATGTACAATGGAAAAAATACAGAATACACTGTGACTGGGCTGGAACATTGCCTTGTCTAATTTTGACAACCATACGTCCTCATGTGTGTGCTGGTTTTGTCCTGGTGGTGTTAAAGGGATGTTTGAAACTATGCTCTCTGGGTAACATAGAGGCTGCCAGCTTCTCACTGGGGAATCCCTTTGATTTCTCTCTATCCTCCCCATCCTAGAGGTCTGCCTTTCATAAAAACCCCAGACAGAAGAATAGCATGTCTCCTCTGTCTTTAGTATTATCTGATGAGGGCTTATTTCTCTTTTATACCAACCATTGTATTAGCAAGTCTTGTTGGGCAAACTGTCTCTACCTTCTTTTCATGCTTCTGCTACACACATTCATAGGTGCAGAGCATTGCAACCTCTCAACTCCACTTTCCAAATGCTGCACTTACTCTTGGAGGGAGTCTTCTTGAACTAGTAATTACAGCTAGACTCAAGGGGAAGAAAAGCAATTTGGAAATGTTTTCTGGAAAAAACAAAGTTGCATAATGATAATTCTGGGGTGTCTGTAAAAGAAAGTAGTCAAGCAATAATTTATCACAAATTCAGACTGGCACTGGCATGTAAGCAAAAAGCTAGACTGCCTCAAATCTATTAACTTCAGTAGAAGTTACATCAGACATATAAAGTTGCAAAATAATTTTCAGATCTATATTTTTCTATAATTAGCTGTGTAATTTTCCCTGTCTTTTTTGTCCATTTGGTTATTCCTTATATCCAGCCCATAGGTTAGATCTCAATTCCCTTAGTGGTTATCAACTTTTCTGGTTATTTCACTGTCACAGAATTCATGAGTAAGCACAGTTTTCTTCTTAAAGAGATAGCTTTATAATCTTTATTTCATTACTCTCTAGCAAACTCATCAAGATCTGATTTTGAGTTTTTAAAGGGTATGTTTAGACCCTATCAGCTGGGAATAGAAATGTAAAAGTTACAGTTGAGAGGAGAAAAGATGGGGATTTTATTCTTTATAAATCAGATCTGAATGTATTTTGAGTGAATTCTTTGTACAGTCAACAGTTACATGTATTTCATTTGCCTAATTAATGATTGTATGCACACACATCTGCTATTCCGTTCACTGATACAGTGTTGCTGTTTGAAGAAAGAGTGGCTTCAAGGGGAAGTTGAAGTGAAATAATCTTTTGGCTTCACCAAGACAGGAAAGTAAATAATAAAGTTATATTTATGGCAAAAAAAAAAAAAAAAAAAAAAAAAAAAAAAAAAAAAAAAATTTTTTTTTTAAAAAAAAAAAAAAAAAAAAAAAAAAAAAAAAAAAAAAAAAAAAAATTTTTTTGTTAAGGCTGCCAGTTGAGACTAAAATATCCATACTAAACTCAGGAAGAATACAACTGAAATTTTTAATGTACTTTTTTATTCTTATTACAGCGTACTTCCGTACAGAAATGTACAGCTATATTGTAAATTATGGAGAATTACGCTTGTTAACACTGAGGTGTGGCTAAGGTGTAGCTGTGGAACAATTCTGTACAAGTGTGACTTGGTACCTGTGTGAGTCTCTGCTGAAGGCAGTGGGAGCCTGTGAAAGCTCAGTGTATACAAATATATCTAAGGCATGGGAACTAAAACCTGGATATTACTCTAGATTTGAACAAACACATCTGAATAATGCAACCATCTTGTATCAAAGGAAATCTTACTGTGCTCCTTATGTGCTGCTTGCAGTTCAGATCAAAAGTTGAAAAGCCAAAATATTTTGCACTGAGTCTCCAATAGAGATCAAAGAGAAAGTTCAGAAAATAACCCCAATAGCTTTTGCATGAGACTCCTCTTTTGCACAAGACTCCTCTTTTGCACAGGCACTTTGCACTTTAGAGGGGAAGGGTAGGAGGAACTTAATCTCTCTTCAGAATCTTTTCAAGTTCCCATTTCATGATTTACAACCTACTGTATGTGATAATGGAACAGGTAGCTGCTGTCGCTTCTGGGAAAGGAAACACAGAAAGTGTGGAGATTATGAGCAGGGCCACAAACAAAAAATATTCTTTTTTCCCCAATTCCCCTCTGTCTACCTGACCAGTCAGGCTGTGCATTAGATTCTACAATATGATTTCTAACACAACACAGCTTATGAAGGCAGACACTAGTGATGTCATTAAAGAGAAGCAGAAAGATTTCACTGAGTTTCTTACTCCGTTTTGATTCTTACTATTATTTTACCATTTACTATTCAAGTTAAGTAAATGAAAGAGGCTTTAATGTTGATTGTAAACTCTTCCACATGTCCAGGAGCCTTTTACTCTTGCTGAGCTTGTAAGTATGCATCACTAGGGCAAGATTGGTTCCGAGTATTGGGAAGAAATTTCTTTTTAAAAATCCATTGACACTCCTAACATGGCAGTAATGAATGGTTCCGTGCATTTGAAAGCATGTATGAATGTAATTCATGTAATTCATGTAATCTTGCTATTGCAAATGTAGAAAACCTCTCAGAAACCATATATCATAATAATAAAATTTTCTTCAAAGCCATATTCCCCGCTTCCTAAAGGTCTACATGCTGAATGGCTGTTGCACGTAAAAAGTATTGTCATTTGCACAGTAAATTTTCTTGTATTTCAAATAGAAGAAGTGGCAAAGGAATCAATTTGTTCCTATGATTTTCAAAAGAAATGAGCTGCTGAGTTGGCCAAGCAGCTGATCAAATCTTAACTTAGAAGTTCTGAAGACTTCAGACATAAGCTATAATTACTGTATCTGTGGTGGTCTAGATTTTGTTATAGACCTTAAAAAAAAACATTAATTAGTACAAAGTCAAAAGAGATCAGAGACGAAAGGCTTTGTTATTCTCTCTAGCACTGCAGTTGGCTTAACTCTCTAAAAGGGTAAAATCGGTGCCTTGTGAGGTATTGTGGGACAAATCTTGAATGATTGTACCTCTGCAATGTAATTGTGTGAGTGCATGTGCATCAAACAGCAGTAGATGGCTTAACCCTGATAATCTCCATAGTAAATGTGTACTTCCTCCCTTCTCCGCATGTGCAAAAATACCCAACAATGTGGTTCTCTGGGTAAAAGTTTCATTATGTCTATCTTGTTTTGGCTACATTTAATGTAAGTAATTTGTAGCTCAACACAATCAGTTTGGAAAGATTGAATTTCTTGGCAATGCCGACAGACTGGGATAGTTACCTTTAAGTTGCAGAACTTTCGGGTATATAACTACTCCAACATAACAGGCTGTTTATGTAATGAAATACAGTCAAATGGAAGGCAAAAGGAGCAAAAGCCCAATTGAAAAGCTCTTGTTATTGAAGTTTAAAGAAAAAATCACTGAACACTCACTGAACCATAGTGAGTGAAGACACAGTTCATTCTTAAACCTCTAATTTTTTTTCAAACACAAATTTATCATGCTTTGTAGCAATACTCCTTTGTTTACAAACAGATGATTCAGAACCCTTCCTAGTTATAACATTCCTGCTTTATATCATAAGTTTTACATTTTAACTCACACAGGAAATCCAGGTCCTACTTGTGGATTGCATGTATCAATACATCTGCCATAGCTGCACCCTTGCTGCCACTGTCAGCTGGGAGAGGACTCCTTGCTCCAGAGCGCTCCTGGAACCCACAGGTGGCCCCTGCCCAGTGCAGTGGGACCAGTTCACTGCCTTTTGCTCCCATCCTGCACTGTGATGTGTTTTATTTTTCTTGAATTCAAATGTTTTGAGCTTTTGGGTTCAGTTCCTAGTAAGACTGGTCCTGTATGTTATTGAATTGGGTTGACCAATTAAAACATCTATTTTTGAATGAAGCTGGGTTTTATTCTCTTGGAATTGCTCAACTTCTTTTTTTGAAAAAGTTCTTTTTGACAATATGTGGGTGTATTGATTGTCATTTCTTTCAATTTTACTTCACATATTGTCCTTTGCTGTCCACACATGCACAGTTTTATTCAGATACAAAATGGAGAAGAGAAACAAGGACAAAGTGAGGGTGGGGTTAGCAGCAAGTAAGAAAATTGCTGAGAAAGGAAAGAAAAATTGACACACACATACACCAACCAGAAGAATTTCTGTTTTCACAAAGGAACTTGTAGTTCTCCAAAGAGTTATCAGGAATAACATGAATCTGGTACATTCCTCCAGGTTCCAGTAACATATGCTTCTCATCACAGGACAGTCAAATTTTTAGGTATGTTGATTTTAAAGTCATATATATTTTCTTGCATTTCTTATGTGTTCAGTTCACAATTCCAGAAGTAAACAGAAATTATAATTTGCCCAAAAGGGCCTGCAGTACCTGAAAGGCAATACCTGAATGAAAATTTTAAAATACTGTATAAACGCTGCAAGGATATAATGCTCAACTTCTCTTAACCCTACAGGAAGATGAGCTATAACACCTCCTCAGCCAATCAGCAGTACTAAAGCCTCAGAGCAGGAAACTCTTTAAAGTACAGTATTTGAGAACAGTGCAGAAGGACTTTCCCATTGCTGCCCTTTCTTTTTCTCTTTTTCATGTTTATAGAGTTTCAAGCCACGTGTGAAGTTACTCATGGAGAAATTTGAGGGAGGTAACAGAGACACAGAAGATACATCAAACAGTCGACCCCTCAAAATCCCAAGACAAGATATCCTGACAGGAATACAGACAAGGAAAGCAGCACTTGAGAAATTTGCAAGTAAAGGATATGAAACATGTTCTTCAGGACCCAGTACCCTTCACAAACCTGTTCAGCCTAAGCCTCCTCTGGGAGTCAAGCCTTCAAGTGATGACAAAACAGAGAAAGATCCAAGCCCACCACATTTGAACCCAGTGGCACAAAGATTTGGTGTTCAGCTTCAGCCCACTAACAGAGGAAATGATGAAAAAACTGGATGCACTAAATTCTCTATCAAAACCAGTGACCCATCAAAAGAAGACCCAAAGCCTTTGAACCCAAAACCTACATGGAACAAGTTCCTTTCTCCTCTTGATAAAGAAAAAAATCCTCTGGGACCAAAACCAAATTTAAATTTTGCACCACAGGAGAGTGAGGCAAAACCAGAATTTTCAAAAGTAGCTGCAGTTAAGGAAAAATTAAGGTCTGCAACACAAGAAAATGAGCCCAAGCTTCCTGTTTCTAAACCACCTCTTGCACAGAAGCCTTCTCTAAACAATGAGGTATCTCAGAATGAAGACACTTCTAATAAAAATGGTTTTCTGCAAAGACTGTCAGGACCTAGAACAAATGTACACACACTCCAAGAAGCAAAGGAAAGGGGTGAAAATAATAACTCTGCTGCAGAAGCCGCAAGCAGTCATTTTCCTAAAATAACTCTGAAGCCTACTGGCCACAGGTCCACTTTATCAAAAGGAACCCCCAAAACCATGGAGGAAAACACTGAAGAAAAGGGAATGAGTGCTTCCAAGAACATCTTCCTCAACAAAATCATCCAGGAAGAATCAAGTTCTTCTCATAAATTCCGTAAGATGAATATAGCACTTGCTGCAGGGAGAGCATCAGGTGAACCACAAGAGAAAGAGGATGAGGACAGGAGTTCTAGAATGCCCAAGCAGAAAACCTTGCCCTCAGTGTTCAAGCTGGGCCAGCCCCCACAGAAGCCAAGCAGACCCCCCATTGTGCACCTGGGAAAGTTTCGGAACAGCCACCAAAAAAAGAGTAAGTCCACTCTGTTTTTCTTTTCTTGGGTATTAGCTTTTTGATTTATTTAGTACCAGGTCAGTTTCAGATGGAATCTTCTCTTCTGTTCAGAAATAACATGACACTTGTGCATCAGAAAACCCCTTAAAGCTTTAACTTAGGCTTGTGTCTCTTCCGTATGGGACCGAAATTAAAATTATGTTCTCTATCCCTCAGCAATAAAGTGCAAGGATGAATGTTGATGGTACTGGGTTCATCCGTTTCTCAAAACTACTCAGATGCAGCTATAACTTGTGTCAGGGAGTATTTTCTCAACAGACATTTAAGTCTTGATTTAATTAAACAGATCAAACTTAGATTATTCAATTTTCAGTGTAGTTGGTGAGAAAGGGGGATGCCCGATGGTGTGATTCAGAGCTCTAAAGTAGCTGACAATGGATGCTCTGACTCCACACTGTGCATGTGTGGCACATCAGGTACATTCATGTGATTTAGTTGATATATAATTTGTCCTTGTACCTTCTGTGTCTAGAATACAGCATGGCTTGTGTTTCAGCAGTTCTGAATACACATAAGGCTGCTCTTCCTGAGGCCGAAGAGGTTCAGAGGGGCTATGGCAGGATGAAAAAGCTCAGAGCTGATTTCTCTCAAAACAAGAAACCTCACTAAAAACACAGAGTCTGCGTGCAACTAAATGTTGTGTTATTATTAATTCCACTCAAGTATTAGGAGTGTATCAGTAATAAAAAATGTACTTTGTTTCCAGCTGCAGTATTCTGGTTTTCCTCTGTTACCCTGCAGTTAAGGAAATGTTCTCATAAATCCAAGATCAGGCCAAGATCCTCAAATGTTGCAAATTTTTGTATCTCTTTAAAACAAATATGCCCATATACAATCTCAATTTGGAAATGCAGCTATTTTCAGCCAACTAGCAAATGTTTTGGTTAAATAAGAAGAGTAAGAGCTCTGCTAGTTAAAACTTTGAGAAGTCCTTAAATTAACACTGTGAGGAGGGCTGTAAGAATAATATCAGAAATTTTGCTAGAAGCAGGGTAAGGACAGCCACCACTCTGATGAGTCATGGGTACATGATCTAAGGATGAAGATGCCCAGCACGGTGGCACAGGTGGTTTTCCAGATCTGTTGCAAAACTCACACACAACTAAGTAGAAATGAAGGATCAGACATGGTCTTCTCATTCTCACAGTCATAGGGGCAGGTAAGCCTGAAAGATTTAGAGACCATATCCATGAGAAGCTGTTCATAGTGTCCCTGAACTTCAGCCTTTCCCCCCAGAGCTGGCATGTAGATTTTGATGTTCTGTTTGGCTTTAATTAATGCAGCCCATTGCTTCGTGGCCAGAAGTCTATACAGAACAGTTCTGGTGGACAGACAAGGTGTTCTAGAGTGAATCCTGAACAAACTCCTTTTCAGCTCAACAGTTATTCATTGCTGATATGTTTCTTGGAAACACAAAATCTACCTGCTTTGGAGGGGCAGTTAAACTGAACTATATTTTTTTTCTTAACTGTCATTTCAAGAATCAAAGTCATGTCAGGAAGACACCACTCTCACAGCACAGATTCTTCCTGCTCATTACTGTGTCCTGGTGAACAGAAGCTTGCCATGGTTGCTTAATTTGCTGCTGTGATCCAGGTGCTGAATATAAAGAATAAGCAAATGAAAATAATTTTTCCATGCAACAAAGCTTTCTGAGATCTAACCTTTGGTCTGAAATAGGGCAAAAGTTAGGCTTTGCATTGTCCTTTGAGAAGAGAAAACCTCCACACATAGTGGTTTTTACATTTGTGTTAGGAGCATGTGCCTGCACTATAGAAAACCTTGTACTGCCTGATTTAAAATAGGAGTTTGAGTTCTGCCTTCTCAGAGGTATCAATTCACCCCTTTTTCTTTGGTTGTTATCCCTGCCCATGAAACCTGTTTTACTGGTTTTTGAAAACAAGTATTCATTGGGCATGAAATGACATTAAATGTTAGAGGCTGAAGGACTTAGCTTTGACACAGCAGTCTCAGTTATGTGTGGGAGAAGGATATAAATCATCCACCATGCCTGCATGAATAGTAAGGGATGTTAGTTTGGTGTTGGCCTTGCTGTGGATTGGAAATTTTCACCTAGTCCTGAAAAACTGCGTGATAAAACCTCTGTAGATACAAATGTCTTTTTAAGGAAAGTCTGACTGTTGAAGTGCTCCTATTTTCCAGTGAAGGCAGTCTTTAAGAAATTCCTGTCTGGGCCTGTGAATACATGACAGAATAGTAAATTCCTGTGTTATGCCCCATTTACAGGAATTTTCCCTGAGGGATCATATTTATGTCAGCTAAGAATCGATGAGATGCATGTGCTTTCTTTGTCCAAAACATAATACCAACTATATTGTTTGATAATAAACACCCAAGGTGTTAGAAAAAAAAGAAGAGAAACCAAGTAATTTTGCTGACAGCTTTCCATGTGCGGCCACAACTGTAGTGTTGCTTCCCAAGGAGAACCGCACTGAGTGCAGTGGGATCATACAGGTACAGGTGGCCACACACACAAAGTCAGCCAGAGGCTGAGACCCCCAGTGCTCTCCCCACCTCTGCACGACTCGTGAACAATTAACACCGGGGCTTCAGTTTTTCAATGAACAAAAAGTGGGCACATACTCTCAGTCTGCTTCAGTCAGGGAGAAAATTCTTCGGAATTTTTAAGAGCCTCCACAACAAAGAATATTAAGGCTATGGAGGAAAACCCTGCCACTCTGGAGTTTTTGAAGCATTGCCTTCAAAGGTCAAGGATTTGCCACATAATTCTCCTAAAATATGTGGGCAAAACTGTAAATGAAACCGCTAGGATGGCTTACAACATTGAAAAAGATAAATCACTGCAATTTAAAAATTAATTCAACCTTCCTGAGAGAACTATGAATGAGACAGTTATTTATCTGTTTCAGTTAGTTAGTTAGTTACTTAGTTATCTGCCTAAGAAAACAGATAAACCTACATTGAGTTTTTCCTTGCAGGAATTGCTCTGAGTGCAACATGCTGCTCTTGTACATAAGGAAGCAAAAGTACACAAAACCCATTGCAAATTAATATTTAAACTTATTGTACTTGATTATTTCCTTAGCTACAATTGTCTGCAACATTTTCCAAATGTCTTAGAGTATATTTTTATTTTTAAAGGAATAAATTGTATCCATTTAACATCAGAAGACAGCTTTCCATTGTGAATTGTCAAAGCTTCTGCAACTGGCAGATCTTCCCCTAAATATCTCAATTTTTATTTGTTAGGGCTTATGTGCACTTGTTCCCTTCAAGATTATCTGATTCTAGTAAAGTAACAGTAAGATATGGGTTGTTTGTATCACAGGATGGAGGCACAGAAATCTATTTTTCTCATGTATACGCTTGTTACAGTCTACACATGAGTATTCTAGAGTTGTTCCTGCAGCTGAATACTCTAAGTCCCATTGAGTCATCTATAACCATTCCTCAGTGGAGGCTTCAGAATTTAGGACTTAGAAGAGAAACCATGAGAGTGAACCTGTTAATTTTGTTAAGAGGTTTGACATGTAGTTTGAATGGCTTTTGAATCAAAGTATATAACATATTCACACAATCTGTCTGGACCTCTGCAAAGGATTGAATGAAGCACATGACCTGTTATGCTGTACTTGAAACCATTGCCCACCTTCCAACAGGGTCTGTGCTGGATGGATTTAACACAGTGCCTTGAGGATTACACTACATACAAGAGCAGCCTTTGGGAAGAAGTGCTAAGAAGGGTAGTTAGAAAGGAAAATTCATAAGGATGAAGAAAAAAACCAGCCATGACTTTGTCAGGGAAGGTGACAGAAAGAAAGCTGCTGGAGAAAAAAAGCAAAACTGATGGAACTAAGTAATTCTTTCTGCTTAGTAATATTTCCTTAATTTAATTTCTGAAATCTTGTTATTTTGTACACCTGTTTTGATTCACAAGAAACACCTACTTATGCACCTTCATCATATGGTTGCATTATATGGGTCACAATACAAAAGCATCTCTGCTGTACCAAAGTTTCAAGTGTTCTGAAACCTGTCCAGATTCCAGAAAATAATGTGAACACAGAGCGTATCTATAAATTTAATTTAGAGATTGATAAAAATTATAAGAACATGCTAAAAGTTTCCTATTTTTCAAGTTGACACATATTTTTCTTAAAGCCTATTTTACAACTATTTTTAGCAAGGGAGTGTATCCAGCAAATCACATTACTTTATAGACAGCTTTATGGTCAAGTTGGAAAATAACCTCTTTTCCCTGATACACTGTGGTACTGGAGTTCTGGACATGTTGCTGGTACCACTACTGGAGAATGCATCTTGAACCCTAGAGGTGTCTAGCTCAAAAACAACGCTTTGTAGTCTGTTTACTTGTAATTACAAGAATGATTAGCATATCATTTGTATTTGAAGTTTGATAGGTACTGAGATTTCTCTGTGAGCTGAAAGTCCTAATTTCTCTGTACTCTTTAAAAATTTCCTTAGCAGCTCACAGAGGTAAAACCTATGCAGCCTGCATAATGTTTGAATTTGAAACAATCTGTGCCCCACTGGTGCAAGTACTTTGATCTTTTAATTTTTCTAGACCTATTTTGGCTCACAGGGAAAAATGCTCTTAATGAATCTTCATAATTTGGTATCATTAAATGGATAACACAGCACAAATTAATGTAGTTCATTACAGAAAAATATATTTTAAAAATCATAGTTCATTATAGTTCATATATAGAAAACCTTCAGTCATTCTTAAATGCTACAATAAATATTCAGTATTAATAGAGACAAAAAAACGCCCAAGCATTTCATAGTAAAGCTGATTGGAAGATTTGGAAATTGTATCTAACAGTTGTTTTTATCCTAAAAGGTTCCTTTTAATAAAGAACATTCCTGAGGTCATTGGTTTCCTCTTGAAATTGAACCCTCCTCAGATATGTTCCTTGTCTGCAAATTCTGAAGAGAATATCTGCAGACTTCCACTATCCAAATGCAAGACTTTGTTGCATGGGAATTTTTAATGAAAATGATTTTTTAGATATCATGCTATGTATGATGTAATTATTTTTCACATTGAAAAATAGGTATGAAATTATAAAACCCTTCATCATTTTTTTAATTTGGGAAATATTCACATTTTAAGAAAGTTTCCAGTACATTTTCTTTTGCTTGCTTTTGCATCATTGTACACATTTTCTTTTGCCTTCTCTTTCAAATATAAATGAATTATAAAAGATTAGTTTTAAATTATTACTATCTTACATGTACTCAATCTCTGAATGCTTTCGATTTTTATTATTTTTTCTTGCATATGAAATAATGCCATGCAACATAAAATTAATTGACTCAGGTTTATAAATATTTTTTGTTAAAACCAGAAGTAGTCATTAAGGCTTTTCATCAGACAAATGAAAAGTTTCAACTGCAGTTTAATTGGGAATTAATTTTATGTTCCCCTTTAGATAAGAATAGGCTTCTGTCTATGATAACACATGTGCGATTGGAAATCACTTTCCTTATGCCAGTCAGCACTGCTCAGGTGAAGAATTAGTAATATCTAACCTCATATTTAGTCACCACAAGGCTCAGTCCTGTAAACTTTTACAGACTGAAGTACTTTGGATGAAACAGTGAGCTTTCTTTTGGGAGGAAGACTATGTGCATGCTTAATATTTTTCAGCCATCAACCTTAAATGTAGATTTAGATGCTCACTTTCATATGCCGTATATTCTTCATCTGCTTGTCTCTACATACATGGAATGGGGAAAATCCCCTACCAGGTGTGGGGTCTAGGACTTAATATGTCAACTCTATGTCATTTTTGAGATTATAAGGGATAGAAGATGTTTTAAATGTTATGTGTAACACCCTTAAGGTAGTCTGTGAATGTGTTGTGGAAAGATTTTCCAGTTGAGACCACTGAGAAATTGTGGGTGAGGGTCCGTAGTGACGTAGAGTCCCCAGGCAGGTGCAAAGGAGAGCTGCTTTATTGCAAAAACCCGGCCTTTTTAAGCAGTTAGCCAGTTACCAGTTACATAGTTTTAAAGCATAGCAAACGTAATTCAACCAACCACCATACACCATGATGTGAACACGCAATGGTTATATAACATGTTTTCCTACCCCTAATTCAGCTCTGTCTCTTTCCCACAGTTCTTTTCTACTTAGCCAAAGTAACAGACCAGAGCCATGATTTTACAAGGCCTTCCCTTTATAAAGTTTTACTTATTGGTAACAAGAAGTTTTGCCTAAAAAAGGACAATTCTCCACCTGCTTTGATCATCTTTTTCATGATTTGTGAGCAACCATCAGCAAAATGATCTGAGAAAAGATGCAGACTTAGGTCTTTATTTTCCTCTTTTCCCTTTGTCTGAAATTCCACCCTTTTGGGAAGTAATTTTGTTTGCATACAGGAGAAAAAAAGGAGCTTAACCACCTAACTGGGAGGAGAGTCAGGAGAGATGAGGAGAATAAAAGAAAAGCAAAGAAAATTCATAAAAATTGTACTTAGGCATTTTTAAAAGTAGGTCCTGGACTCAAGGAGAGCAACAACCAGAAACTTTCTGTGCTCTTTGTTTCCAAGGTGTGAGCAATGTTGCAACTGAACTTTGTTGCTGCAGTATGTGTAACAACAGCATAATCAAAAGCACTGAGCTTCAGCTCTGTTGTAAGTTTACCTGCTGGCTTTGAGCAGCTCCAAAGCAGCATAATAGTGAAACCTGAAACCATGGTTTGTATCTAAACGAAAATGTGGTTAGGGAAGCAGAGCACAACTCGCTGTACGTTACAAATTAAGTAGGAAGTGGCTGATCAGCTGCTGCAGATGTTGTTGCAGGTTCTTAGTTAACCCTCTCTAAAACCCAGAAAGCTTCCCAGGTCTGGCATGAAGAAGTGGTGAAGTGCTTTGCAGTAAAACTGAAAAGCATGTTGGCTTTGCAGAGTAGCTCAAAAGCATTTTGCTTTATAAAAGGATTCTTTCAAAATGCAAGACTTTCTGATGCGTAACTGCTTCAAAAATCCTGAAGTCATTTTATGATGAAAACTATAAAAATTCACTAAGATTTTTTAAATTACAAGCATTATTTCCTGCAGAATATTCAAAGTTTCCTTGTAGTACATGCTCATTGTCAGGTTTTCTTAACATTACTAAAAGCAGGAATCTACACCACACCAGGTGGTGCTACCAGACCTCCTGCATCAGGGATCAAAGGGAATAAGGTCTCACCAAATGCCATACTGTAGGCCAGAGAAAGGTGTGGTTGTCTTCTTAGGATGCAAAGTCAAGAATCAGTTTTTCCCTTGCATGTGCAAGAGACTGCATTGTTATGGAACAGATTTTCTTGCATAGGTATATGTATTTGTGCTGTGTATTTATGGTGAAGCAGGTATGATGAGAGCAAACTCAAAAAGGAATGTGCATAGTGCTATGCATTGCTGTTCAGTTCCAGTTTTATTTAGATTGCAATCTTGGACCAGAAATTTCTTGATTGAGGCAAGGGATAGGCTGGATGCTACAGCCTGATACCTTAAACATCATTAAGAGTTCAGTCTTTGTCGCTAAGTTGGGACGGTTTGGAGACTGGAGGCCACACTAATGCATTCGCAAGAGACTGTGTTGCTGATAAGATTGACACAGCTGTTCTGAGCTAGCTGGGGTTTCTGAGGCTTTGAGAGCAGGTATACATTGCTGCTGCAGTCCAGCCAAGGATGAGAAAAATATGAATAACTGAAGCCAGACCACTCTCTGCTAGAACGGGATGTTTTCCTGCTTCAAGGGAGATTATCAAAATTATTATGTGTCATTGCTGCCAGTTAAAAGCTTTGTGCCAATTAAACACATTCTATTGCAATACTGATTGGATTAAACAGCCAGGTTTGTATCTTCAGCCGATGGATGTAGAACTTGCGGGTGTGAGTGCTAAAAAATATGGGGAATTTTTTTTCCCTTTAACAGCTTCCGTTCTGCTTGGGTTGATGATTGGATATTCACCTTCTTCTGTGTGCCAATCTCTCACCCAAACACTGAGATATCGTGGTATTTAGGGAGATGATAAATAGAGATGTGTCATTTAAGCTTTATTAGTACTGGAGCCAAAATCACCCTTGCACATGAGTCCAATTCATTTTACAATTTTGGAAAACAGAGAACCATCTGTGACCAAAGGACTGGTTCCCATAACATTCCCATCCCACCAAGTAGTGCTTTTTCCAGGTGTACTCCACTATGGACTCTGGGAAGTGCTAGGACTTGCCTTCCTTTTGCCGCATACTTTAGGTATTAGCATCTCAGAGTAATAAAGTATCTCAGGACAGCACTGAAGGTTTTAGTAGGGTGAGAATGGCTTTTTCTCATTCTGCCCTGAATGCTTTTGCCCAATAGAATTCACAGGTTCCAAAATAGCTGGACTTCTAATTTCTCTTTGAGTTCACATGGCAGAGGTATAGAAATTATAGAGTACTCTTATATGCAGGCTGATTTCTTCTGCTGTTGAACACAGAATATCTCGACATGAAGGGAAGATGAGATCTTTCTCTAGTTGTCATACTGGCTACTAAAGATGTATCAGTGCTTCCATTTCACAAGCCAAGAATGGCAAGGGTCAAAGTCACAAGTATTGCATCAAGACAACTTTAGTGTCCTTCACTTCCCGACAAATAAACATTCCCAAGAATGTAAGTGACCTTTTGATCACTGCCCAAATGGAAGTTGTTTGAGAAGGTCCTCCAAGAACACAAGAAACATTTTTGCAGTGTTCTGTGCACAGTTGTACTGTAATTGTGGAAGATCTGGGCATGATTAAAGAAGTTTAATGCCACAAGCAGCAGTGTAATGGGATATTTGGGATATTCTGTGGACAGTTTTTATGGCAAGTTTCTCTATACAGCTGCAGTCCTTTTCCATCTGTTCTTTTGTTTCTTTTTGAAGAGCTTCAGCTTCTGCCTCTGTTTATTCAGTGCAGCACAAAATGTGAAAAAACCGAGAATCCTAAGAAGAGAGGAGAGGCTATTTGGAAACCGAGGTGTTAGCTGTCAAAGCTGCCACGCAGTGACCACCCTTAACACTGTTTACTGTGATGAGAGTGCTTCAGGTGCATGTGAAGCCAGGATGTATTTTCAGCTTGATTTCTTGATCTGAGTTTCTGCAGCTGACTGCTGTTCCACGACCTCCACAGAGCTTTTCCATGGTTTTATAGTACCAAGTGTCCCAGATTAAAAAAAAAAAAAAAAGAAAGGAACTGGAGACAAAATTAAATGCTCCATCAAAATAGCAAAAAACACACTATTGAAATGTTATGATAGCTTTGGCTCAGCAGGCTTGATTATGACACCTTTTTTTTCCAAACAGCTTTTCAGCATGTCACTTTCCTACCCAACTTATTGCACTATTTCCAGTATTAGAATTAGCGTATTTTACTCCTACATCAGTCTTGGTCATAAGTGTAGCTAATTAAGCTAATTACAACTCTAAAGGTTGAGAGGAGTCAGTTCTGATAGTTTGAAAATAAAAAAGCAGTATTTCCATTAATACAATGAGCATTTAGTTACTGTTAGATTATAGCAAACTACAAAAATTAAAAAGGACAGGTTGTTCAGCCTTTATACTTAAAAATAAGCACTTAATCTAAAATGCATGTGGTGTCCTTTCCTGGCTCAGTTTCCTATAGCTTGGATTTGGCTCTCAAGAGACATCAGATGAAAGAAGTATTATGCACAGAGACTTGGGAAGAATTTTTACCTTAGCCCTACAAACTTATCACAAGAAGTAATACAATATGATGACATAAGGTTCATATGCATGTTGTGCACATACACCATACTCTATTAGGGCAACGTAGACATAACCACAGAAAAACTGATACAGAACTCCCTATTAAAACACAAAAATAAATTTGAGAGTATCATTAATTCCAATTAACATGGCTTTTATGAAAACAAAATAAAAAAACAACAAAACAAAACCAACCAACCAAACAAAAAAACAGACTCCTTTTTGGCTGCTTTCTTTGATTAGAATCTAGAATTCAGCTGCAGATACATGTTGTCAGTGGTATTTATCTTTATAAGGGGTTCTAAAAAAATGAGAAATTATAGCTGGTAAAGTCTGTGGATGAATAAAGACTGTGAAGAATTGAAAGTTCACACATAGTCCACAGATACTCAGATACAACAAGAGCACAGTCATGTGTAACCTTGGCTCATTTATGCGAAGTTTGCTTTTATTCAAATGCAATTGTACATGTATATTGAAGAAACATAAACCATACCGGCAAAACAAGGTAGTGTAATGCTTTGGGGAAAAAAATCTAGTTATAAGCCATGTTACAGTTGAGTAAGGACTATGATGAGACACAAGAGTATAATGCATAAGGGTTATCAGCTTGTAACTCGTAATTCTTGGAGTTTTACCCCTAAGGCATTTTCATATAGTTACAAAGTTTTTGAATAAAAACTTTTGCTCATGGGCATTAGTCAGGAGTCTGAACTTCCAAAACAGGAGGAGGGATGACAATTGGAGAAAATACTGAAACCTCCTGTATGCAATCAGTAGAGTTATGGCCAGATGAAGAATGACTTGCAATTTTCATCACTACATGTGGCAGACAAGTGCATGCTGTGTAGAATTCCAATGCCAGATTTTTTACACTATTGGGAAGGTTGGAGAGATAACAGAAATAGCTACAAATTAATTGCTACATAGGAAAAAAAAAAACCCACACCTTAAATTGAGATTTAAAATGGTGAGTCTTTAAAGTCACTGAAAAGAAATCTGAGTGATGTATTAATTTCAGTGTTGTCAATACCTTATGGGTATAAAAAAGTGGTGATAAAAAGGCTTTTGATTCTGTGTGCAAAGGTAAAAATAAAAGTAATAGAACCTGAAGCCTGAGAAACTTAGAAAACAGTAAAATGCAGATTTTAACAGTGAGCAAACTTAAACAAACCACTACAAAAACGCTGTCGTATTCTTTCTCTTGTCAAAACCCCTCAAACAACTGAAAGACACTTTTTAGCCAAAATGTTGCTTTAGTATATGTCTAGCTGTTGAGCTCAATATAGCAGCAAATATTTCAAATGTGATGTAACACACAGGACAGCAATTAAAGGATGTCAGCATTGAATTGGAAGGGATATAAAGAAGTTGTTTGTCACTATGCTGATATCCATCCCTATGTAGAAGAACAACTGTACTATAATTCATTCATCCCATAAATTTATCCTACTTCTTCAACATGGACCTCAGGCATGGAAATTTCCCTTTCACTATTAGAAAGTGCCTCCCAACAAATGTTGCTGGCCTTTAAACACATTACTTATGGCCTCTTCACTGTGGAAAAGAAGGGGAAAAAATATAAATTATCCCTTTCTTCACTACCAGAGACTTAGGTCATTCATTTTGTTCTCCCCCAATCTTACGATGTTTCCCTAAACAACCACCATTTGTTCAATATATTCAGGAATTCACATTTTCTAGACCTCATTCTTGCTATTCTCCTTTGGGTGCTCTCCAGCTGGCACACATTAACCCTGCTGTAGCCTCCTCAGTACTAAGAGAAGGATTATTTCACTGATTTTTGGGCTATATTTTTGAATACAATGATAAAAAGATAAGTGGCACAAATTTAATCTTGGCATATCTTAAATTGTAAGGACCTTCTTTTGCAGGATGCATGTTTCCTAACAAAAACCACAAAAGAATTCACCAGTGTAATCATTAGTGTTGGGTCTACTGGTACTTTGTTGTTTAAGTAATGGAGGAACTTAACAGGTTTAAAATGTGCTGTTGTTCATATGAATGTTGACAAGGTGGTCTAAGCATCCATGAAGAAAAATATATCCACACATTTTTGAGTTGTTTGGTAGTAAGTAGAAAAACTGTCAAGGCTTGATAATTCACTCTGATTTACATGTGAGATATGGAAAGATCCATTTAAAAGTTATCAATACCCCTTTTCCTGTCAATCCCAAGGACAGAATTCCAGACACCCAAGAAGCTAAATAAGCTCTTCCAATAGCTTCTTGCAACTTTCAGTCTTGATATTAAGCTTTAGTAAATATTTGTCATTGTTCTGTGTTAGAGACACTTTTCTTCAGTGTAGTGAATTTCCTTTGCCTGACAAGATTTTAATCTCTCACAGGTGTGAACTTGAAGAAAACTGCCAGAAGACAAGGGGTTTTTTCTCAGCTCTAACTGATTTTAACAGAACTCTGAATGTGCTTTTTCCTTCTGTTCTCCTCTTCCTTGGATTTTCTTGGATTTGTGTCCATGCAGCTGGGGAGAATTCTTTTTGGGTAGCTTTTAATCCACTGATACTTCAAAACAAGTGATACTTCAAAACCATCACGGCATCCAAACAGTGACTTAATTTGCTTGTGTAGAATAACTTCTCTCAAAATGAACCCTCAGAGCAATGGATGCTATGGTTTGGTTGTGGCTTGTGCAGGGAGCATTAATTCAGTGCAGCACACATGCACACCAGCTCACTTGTGTAATTGTGGCTTCTGTGCCTGGTGCACAGCACTATTGTTTTTTTATGGCTACACATGTCTCTTGAGGGTGTAGCTTCTGTGCAGCTTCTCAAACTGCCACTTTTCTAGTCTGAGCTTGCTAGAAAATTAAGTCCAGACTTTTACAACTTACATTAAAAAATGTATTTGAAGATGTTCAGAAACCTGTATCTCTCTTAATAAATGCCAAAATATGTTTTCATCTCTCATCTCTTCCCATAAAACTCTTTCTCTGAGGAAGAAAAACTCAGCAAGACTGTATCAGTGCTCACATGAAACTCTGCAGTTGGTCTTTTCAAGCAAATTGTGGAATTAAATTATAATTTAGTTTTAAAACATAGGTGTTAATATATTGGATGAACTGTGATGTTTTTGTGTCTTGTTCATGTCTTGGCAAAGACATTTTCAAGGCCTTGTATGGGCAAAACATTCTTGAATGCTGAGTCTCTTCCCCTCTACTCTGGTAAGATAATGCAACAAAAATATCTAAGAGCAGGTTCAACATAATATACTTTCTCTGGGGTGTGTGCAGTACTGATACTTTAGCCAAAACTTCATCAAACACAGCAAGGTTCCTTACTCAGCTATTTGCTTGATAAATTCAGTCTGTTCTGCTTTATTTCAGGTTCTAAAAATGAAGGTTTGAAACAGAAAACACCTTCTTCGGCAGCACTTACCCCACCAATACCTCCATCACACTCTGCTATGCAGTTGCCACCTCCTCCACCAGCCTCTCACCCATCCCTGCAGGTGCCAGCAGCTCCCAGTCTGCCTCCCAGAAACGTCAAGCCCAGCTCTGAAACAATGTGAGTGAACATAAGCCACAAGGTCTTTATTTTCTCACCTTTCTCTGCCTATCACTTTCCTCCTGCAGCAGCAGGTGAAGGCTGCAGGAATTCCAGGTTTCTGAGAGAGGGGTGTTTCACATTACTTGCCTTATCCCACCCTATACCTTGCCTGTTTAGAATTAGCTTTTATTAGTTTGAACCCTCCATCTATTCAGTTGTTTCCCTGAATTGTCTTTCTATAACAACACTTTTTTTGCCTTGTTGCTGAGGGGAGCGGGAAGGGAACAGACTGGTGTTTTTACTCCAGAACAATCCAAAGACTTCAAACACTGATAGAAAATCAGTTTCATCAATAGCTGAAGGTTTTCCCTGAATTTTTCTGGGCAAAGAGTGCAAGGAGGTTCATGTCTCTGAGTCAATACCCCAGGAAGCAGCTTTGCAAGCTGGAGGAACTGAGCTCAGCACTGGTTGTGAAACTGCACTGAGGCGGTGTCGTGGCCTTGTGTGATAACCCTGAGAAGCCTCTGTTGACATGGGGCTAATATAATTATCCTCCTTTGAAGAGCTGCGTACAAAAGCGGAACCTCGGCTGACACAGTTATAAGTACTTGAGTCCAGCATCAAACCTGACCAGAATCAAGCTGAGCCTGAATAATGAGCTGCTCTCTGGCCAGCAGGTACTGCAAAGAGCATCAAACAGCAGGCAGGGAGAGTTAGCGTCCAGCTCAGTGCTGTGTGACAGCATTAGTCCTGCCTCACAGCCACAGCGCCTGCAGCAGCCATCCTCGATATCATCCTCTTTACCAAGGCATGGGAGCCAAGGTTGACTTCAGAGACCTGTGAAATGTACCTCCAGATGCCTTGTCTGCTCTCCCATTCCTGTCTGCCCTGTGAAGTCTCCCATCTGCTGAAAATGTGTGTCTGGGTGCTGATACCATTGCTTTCACCTGTCTCCATGCTTTCCCCATCAAGCCAATTTTAGAACATCCCATTCTGCTTTCAAGTCCTTTCTTTGATTATATCTCTTTGATGATGGCTGTCAGCCCTTGTTTTCTTTCAGCTGTTACAAGGCATTATAAAGTTAAAAGTCCCTGATATTATTAGTTATATTCTCAATTCAATTTCTTTTTTCTCTCATTTGGACAACATTTTAAATCTAAGAGCACTGGAGACATTTTACCTGGCCTAACCTTACACCATTGTTTCTCTTGTACATAGTTCAGACTTCAAGCCTAACAAGTCAAACTCTCAGAGCTATATTTAACATTGAGCAAAAGTCTGGCATTGTCCTTTTGCATTGTGTAAAAAGCTTGCACCTGCAAAAATGGTTAAAAAGCCCAACAGATTCTTTCCATTCAGTCAGCCCATCTGCCTATTATATTTTTCATACCATGCTCATCTTCATGGTATCTGAGTGCCTTCGGCTCACTTGATGATTTTTACTCAGGATCAAGGTGGCCCCATCTGAAACACTGAGTCACAGTCAGGGAGAGCAATTTAGAAAATCTAGTGTGTACTTAAGTAGGATATAGGGCTCAATAGACTGTTCAGGCTTTGTATAAAATAGATAATAAAAAGCACCAGAAAAATGGTGAATGAAAATGTAATCATAAAACCATCTTCAGAGGTTTCACATGTCCACCTTTTCATACTTACAGAAGCCCAGAGAATGAAGAAAATTATGACGACGTTGAATTTGTTTCACAGGGTAAGATGCATACATTTTATACATTTAATTAATGGCTACTATGAGAAACTGTAAATGTATTTATAAGACAAACAAAAGTATATTGTATTCAAGAGTGATTTGTGTAACTAATTATACTGGTTCTGCAGCTTTATGGGTGAAGATGGCTGTCTCATAACACTGACAGATCTACTGTTCTGTGATTAATATGACAGAGTCTCAGAAACCTCTTTAAATTTCTTTCTTCCCCCTCCCTGGCCTTTTTTTTTTTTTTAATATAAATTTGCTGGGACCATAAATCACCAGATTTTCAAACCTGAACTAAAATGAATGCTGCTCTTTCAGAGTTGACGTTGTGTGGTCTGGTGAAGGAGGCACTGTTCTATACTTGATTTAAAAAAAAAGCATCTATTGACTGTACTTTTACTGTCGCTTTGTGGTCTGACTCAGTGAGAGGCAGTGAGTTGTACCAGGAGCAGCAGAGAAGCAGATTGTGGCACAAAGAATTTCAATCTGCCTTCTGGTCCCTCCTTGGTGATACTCTGTCTGTGCCAGCCACACTGTGCATCATTTAGTGTGCTAGCCACCCATGACTTACAGCAGTGCAGGCTGTGGAGCTGAAACCAAGCTTTTCTTACCTACCTGCCTGCAGACTGAGGAGGAAGCAGGAGAGTCACACAATATCTTCTCCTGCTGCCCGGGGCAGAGGCTGGCTTAGGAAAAGAGCCTTTGGGCTACTTATGCAGCTGTGGGGATGGTGCAAAAAAGTTCTTTGATGTCTGTTTGGATTTATTAGGATTTTGACAATTATTTTTTCATATAAACAGCCATTTTTGTAAACAAATAGCATAGGTAAATTCACCAATGTCATTAAAAGTTTTTTAAAACAAATTTTCCACTTTTAAAATACTTGGTGAAATATGCTATTTGTAGATATTTTTAGTTTACAGCATTCTACAAAAGCAATCTAGAAAAACTCTGATTTTTGCATTCATGCCTTCATCAAAAAACAGGAGCCTACACATATTTGTAGTTAATATCACTGATGTTATTAGCAGTTTTAAATAGGTAATGCTAGAATGAATTCTTTTCTGTACAGGAAAAAAAAAATATCCTGGTTTTATTTTTTCTTCCTACAGGTCATGGAAATACACAGAGGGTAAGTGCTATCCACGGACATAAACCTATGCTTTTTTAAGCAAAAACTCACAGATTTAGTAAAACCTCTTCAACACATTAGGCAATTAATGGCAGATTTAATCCAGTGTTTTGACAGTAAGTTGTAGAAGCAATTATTTGTTGTGAAGGCTAGAAATAAAGTCAGGGAAGCAGAGTAAACTGGACTAAATTATCAAAGCTGGCTAGACACCAAAAATTGATTTAAAAAAAGAAAGTGCAAAACTACACCTTCTATTACCACTGACATTTCATTTCACTGGAATTTTCCAGAAATAATAGAAATAAGGGCCCTGTTCCATTCTGGTCATAGAATATATCAGTTAATATTTCAGTTAATCACAGATTTTTATCAGTATGTTTAAGTACCTGGCTATATAAGGACAAAAACAGTCTCTTGGACACTAATCTGAGTCCCATTTAGAGCCTTAATATTCCAGTTTAAATAGAGCTAACCCTGGCACCTTCATTATGGAAGTGCAATCATCAGCACAGACAAAGAGTTTACAGGACTCACTTTACAATTAGAACATCCACTTTGGATTAAGCAATGTGCTGGTGTGATTTGAAAAATGCAAGGCTTCATAGTTGTGATATTGTAAAAACAAAGACAGAAAAAAAAAAGAATAGTGGGTTTGAATGACGAAGAAACTTGTTTTGGGAAGAATAAAGTAATTTGTACTTGCATTTTGCTATAAATGTTTTTTGTATAGTTTGTATATAAAGCTTACGTAGCAGACCCAATTTCTTTATGTCTTTCCAGTTGTACTTAGACCATTGAAAATTGATTATTTTTATAGGGCCAAGAAAGTGATGGAGAGACATATGAAGACATTAGTGACATCAGGTACTAATTCTAAACTCTATAACCTATTTTAACTTTATTACTATCTTTTCTAATAGGTGTATTTCATCTGGCACAAAAGTGTCATTCTACTGCAGTCCCTGCCAGGGATTACTGTCCTCATTCATTTCACCTGGAGAAAGTCTGGTTGTTCACAGGTTCTTTCCTAGTTAGATCTGCCATGCCCTGGCCTGGAAAAACTCCTGCAATTAAATTATTTAGTTACTGTGATTGAGGTAACAGAAGTCTGGTTTCTGATCTAAGGTGTATGTCTGAACCACTGGTTGGAGTTACAGCCTAGGAGGAAAAATAAGCTCAGCCCCAAGGTGGTATGGTCCCAGAGAGACCATTTTTTGGTGGTAGTTTGTCTTGCTTTTCAAAAAATTTTTCTTAGAATTCCTATGAAAGGCTGGATTGACAATTTTCATTACCTGATTCAACTAGTATAGCTACAGACAGAACACAAGCTCTGCTTATTCTTCTTCCATTTAGACCTTTACTTTGACAACTCTCCTGTGCTGGTAATGTCTAAATCTATGGGATTTACTCTATTACAATAGCAAAAGAAAAACTCTAATTCCCTCTGAGTAAGTAATAGATGTAGAATATTTCAGATGTAGAACAATTTTCAGCAAAAATTTCTTGTTGAATTCCCTTTGCAAATAGGTTATTTTAATACATGATTTATAAACCAAACAAGCGATCCTCATTCAGACTTTTTTTTTTTAGCAATTTTAGCCTATCTGTTTAGCAAAAGTACAAAAAAAAAGAAAAACAATAGAAGGGAGCCTCACTCAATCAGTTCCATAGGTTTTCTAAAACATAGGTCTTCCAGCCAAGCATTTGGCAGCAAATGGTTGAGCTGGAGATCTAGTCCTAGTTCCATCCCAAGTGCCCAGACCCCAGTACCTCTCAGTACACGAGGCACAGCAAGCAGTGTACCCCGGTGTGAAGAAATGAGCACAGAAGACTGACTCATTTGTGTAGACTGCTGGAATAGTTTGCAATCAGGTTTATAAAAGCAGTCCAGTGGCAGGTCAGACTTCAGTTCAGCCTGCATCAACCACTGGTGGCCTGGGTAAATATTTAACTGCTGCATCCAGTATAACACCTAGACTGCTGCCAATTTCCAAGTGTGCTCAACAAAATTAGCCCAGAGATATTTGAACACACACATGTGGAGCCAGATAACCTTTTCTGGTGTGCTGTCCTCATGAGGACACACACTTTAACTTATATATGTAATAAAGGGCTGCCTACTCTATCTGTTGCAGCTGCATTATGGTTTAGAATCTGTAAATTTGATTTCATTTGGAGAAGTCTTTTTTCATCACTTGCAGTTTTTTATCAGCCTTGGGTAAGGTAGTTCTAAGGAAGATTTGTTTCACGCATTCTGTCCTGGCAATGCACTTTCAGACCATCAAGGAGAAAAGCAAAGAAGCAAGACAAAGAAGATAAGAGAAGAATGGACCAAGAGAAGAAAGAACAAAAGGAAAAAGAAAAGAAAGAACAGGAATTAAGGAAAAAATTCAAAGTAAGATTTTTATTTTGTATTGTGGACAAAGGTATGCAAGAAGCATTATTTAGCATTGTCAAGTTCAAAATATACTTTTCATCTGGTTACGAAATTATTTCTTATGGTATGTAGTTCAAACACCTGCATAAATTCTGAATAAGGGTTTAAGCTACGTTTTTGTGTTTGTCATATGCTTGAATGCAAGCTCTGCACTGATGGCAAAGACTGTGTGCTTACACAGTTTTCATTAAATTACCTTCTCACCTTTTTTCTGTGTAAGAAAGCCTTAAAATTATCTGTTTTCACTTTTCTGTTTCTAATAATTTACATCATTAGAATAGCATCAAAAGTCCTTAATAAAAGTGGGAATTGAATCCCATACACATAGTGTTATTTGCTTCACTGTAATCAGATACAATTATATTTAGCCCTTTAAAGATTTCAAAATTGTATTGCAACACACTGCCCTTGCCCTGGTAGAAAGGGACTTATAGGCAATTCCAGCTTAAATGAGGAGGAGGAAAATAAGACATGTATAGGAGATCTACAGTCGTTATCTGGGGCTAAATAATGAGACAGTTCTTTCTGTCTTAAATATTTTTTATATAGCTGGTTGTCAGCATGTTTCCACAGTTTACAAGTCTGCCAGTCAGTTTTTCTTAACTTATGCCTGTTCATACTTCTCCTTTCTGCTACTTTCAGTGTCACTGTACACAGTGGGCAGCTTTGTTTTTCTTCCTATTATGCTCTGTACACATAAAGCCATAGTGATTCACATCATGGCCTTGGTCTGCTGTGGAGAGACTGACATGAGTTAAGAAGCAAATATTTATACATAGTTAATAACAGTGAGTTAGCTGGTGTTTATTAGACCCTAAGTCTATTTTTCAGACCACTCCTGAGAAGTGTAGGCATTAGTGCACAGGAAACTTTTAGCTTACAGACTGTTCTCCTGCAGCCATTAAGGTATTTTATTAATCTTAAACAAATATATTTTAGTGCACATTTTCTTTCCCATTTATTGGCCACCTATACTGTATAGATATTCCTGAGCTAGTCTATAATGGGCAAGAGCAATATGCCTCTGAAATACATATCTTAAAGTCAAAAACACTAAACCATAAAATGGCTTCTTCATAACATAATGTAAACATCTCACAAAGTGAATCCTAAAAATCAGTGAACAGCATGATCTTCTCTTGTGAGTACTTGCAAGATCATTTGTAGAGCAGAATTGTAAATACAAAGCATTATGTGGTAGACTCATTAAAGTTAATGTTAATGAATATTTACTCCTATGACTTGTGTCAGGAATAGTGTGGCCAGCAGGACCAGGAATTTTCTGACTGTCCCCCTGTACTTGGCACTGGTAAGGCCACACCTTGAATCCCATGTCCAGATTTGGGCGCCTCCCTCCAAGAAAGACATTGAGGTGCTGGAGTGAGTCCAGAGAAGGGCAGTGGAGCTGAGGAAGGGTCTGGAGTACAAGTCCAGTGAGGAGCAGTTGAGGGAACTGGGAGTGTTTAGCCTGGACAAAAGGTAGTTCGGGGTGACAGTATCACTCTCTACAACTGCCTGAAAGGGAACTGTAGCAGGTGGGGATCAGTCTCTTCTCCCAGATGACAAGGGATAGGACAAGAGGAAATGGCCTCAAGTTGTTACAGGGGATGTTTAGTTTGGATATTAGAAAAAATTTATTCATGGAAAGGGTTGTACAGGATTGGAAGAGGTGCCCAGTGAAGGGGTGGAGTCACTATCCTTGGAGGTATTTAAAATGTGTAGATGTGCTGCTTAGGGACATGGTTTAGTGGTGAACTTGGCAGTGTTAGGTTAATGGTTGAGCTCAATGATCTTAGAGGTCTTTTCTAACCTAAAAGATTCTATGATTCTATGAGTAGTTCTGCTGGAAATAAATGGAGACACCCACTGGAATTAAATACATCTGTTCTGTGAACTCATGAAAGGTGCCATAGGTTAGTTTGTTGATTTTAATCTTTGTATTTCTGTGATTTTGCCAGTCAGTTCTTCAATTGCTCTATTGCCATGCCATTCCCCTCTCTTTTAATCTCTGATTTTTAATCTAAACTGTGTAGTTGGGGCAGGAGGAAGCCTTTCTGTTTATTTGCCCACACTATTTTAAATGTCAATGAAACAAATAAGCATCATTATCATTATTTTTAATTTTTTTTCTAAATGTGTGGGAAAGGACTCCATTTTTACACATCTGTGATATCGTCTGTTTCTTCTTCAGTTAACGGGACCCATCGAAGTCCTTCATCAGGCACGAGCTTGCGTTGATCACAAGGGAGGGAAGAATGAGCTGACTGTCAAACAGGGGGATAAGATTGAAATCATTCGCCTCACAGACAACCCAGAAGGAAAGTGGCTGGGCAGGATAAAAGGATGCTGTGAGTTCTGTTTCTTCACTGTGCTCCTGAATGCTTTTGTGAATGACAGCAAACATGTGAGCATTACACCAAGGACTAGTCCTACCAACGCTGAATCACTGGCCACCAAAGCAAATAATTACCACAACTCACCCTTCTGTCTTCAGCTGGCATACAAGCTCTAGTTCATAGCAGAGAGTTACTGCACAACATCGTGTAACATCTACAGGCACTAGAATACGTTGGGTACAACATGCTGGGATCTTCACTGACATACTGAGGGTTAATTCCCTGCCAGCAGCCTTCAAATAGCATCAGAACTCAGCTCTCTGCAAGTAACAAGTATCACATTTTTTCATGTCTTTTTATTAAACATAATATGGGTGTTCTTCAAATAGAATTAGAGAATATAAGGGCCTGTTTTAAGTGATTTTCTTGTTCTTATTCCTATGGAAAGTTTCTAACTGACTCCTAGATTTTGTTTTCTCTGAAATCCAAGATATATCTCCTATTGTATAAAAACCATCAGTGGATCTTTGAGTATAAAGGGGTTGATCCATAAAATCAATCAAAATTATTAAAAGCACCTGCTTGATCTTTAGGGAGACTAAAATGACAATAAAATTAGTAAGATGGTTCACACATGTAGAACAGAGTTCTACAAAATTGTAGATGATAGCAGCTAAACAATTTGTAGTGATAGATATATACAGATGGTAAGGAACTGAGTGTGTCTCATACAAAGAGAATCTGAGAGAGCTGGGACTGTTCAGTTGCTGAAAGGAAGACTAAGGGGTATCTTAAAATTGTTCACAAATACCTGGTGGGAGGAGGTAAACAAGATGGAGCCGGGCTCTTTCCAGTGCTGCCCAGTGGCAGTGCAGGAGGCAACAGGCACATACTGAAACACATGGGTTCTGTCTGAACACTTTTTTTATTGTGAGGGTGACCAAGCAAGGGAAAAGGTTACTCAAAGATGTGGTGGAGTCTCCATCCATGGAGATCTTCAAAATCTGATAGGACACAGTCCTTGCTAACTTTCTCTAATGCAGGATCATGTTTGTTTAGAGGGATTGGCCAAGATGGTCTCAAGAGGCAAATTACAATAACAGCTTTTCCACAATACCTTGAAGTTGTGAAAATAAGTCAATTACATGGATCATTTTGTACACAGAAAACCAAACCTTGGTGAGGGCTGGGAGAAGGGTATTTTCTAGTGCATGTGCAGTCCATTAATTAATTTACTTTTCATGAATTAATTCTTGTGTCAGCAAAATTTGAAGCTGTACAAGGCCTCTCATTGAAAAGTGTCAACAGTACAGACCAATTTGTTACACCAATGCTTCGGCCTTCCATGTTCACAGGCCAGGTCTGTGAAGAAGACAAAACAAAAGAGAAAAACAGTTCTTATCATTTAAGTGAGAGGAAACACACTAAAAACTGCACTCATTCAGAAGCAGGAGAGTGGTGAATTTTCCATGTTCAAAGAAATGCATGAGCATTTTTCACCTTGGAGAAATCCATTTGTGCACTTTTCTGTACAGGCAATACACCTGTCTAAAATTACCCCCAGGAGAGACAGTTTCTCACCTCAGGCCAACTGCTCTGATCAATAAAGCTCCAGCATGTCTGCCAATCTGAAGAAAAATCAATGCAAATGACCCTCCTAATGACCTATCAGGAACTGTCATGGACTTTTTTATGTCCATGTCATGGACTGCCCTAAAATATGCCACAATACTCAGTGGTCCCAAAGACAGCTGAGAAAGGGAGTTTGCCCCATTATTCCTGGAGTCTGCAAAAGAATTCTTCTGCTGTAGCTGAGAAGCAGATAAAGGTGAACTTAACATGAGTTGAGGAGGGCTTAAGGGGGTGTCTGAGACAGATATGATATTTGTATTTATGTAGCTAAATGAGGCTGCTTGCAATGAGACATTTCTTTGAAAGTTTTCATAAATCATACAAAACAATTCAGTCACTGGTTCTGAACCTCTTGTTAAAATCAGGCCTTTACCATTACCCCTTAAACTGCTTGGTTTTATTTATTTAGATGGATACATTAAAACAACTATGGTGGAGATTGATTATGATTCTTTAAAAAGAAAGCAAAAACCATCTACCAGAGCTGCTGTGAAAAACACAGAGAGTGACCAAGAAACTTATGATGATGTTGGAGAGCAGGACACTACTAGCAGGTATGTATAAGGAATGCATGAAAAGAAACAAGTGATTCACTGGGTCAGCCTAGATGCGTAAAGTTTTATAACAAACCCAACTCTTGTCCCAAATCAGCTATTTATATAAGAAATGTGTTACTATTATGTGTAGCTCTTCAGACTGATGTAGTCAGAGGAGTTCAAATGAATTCTGGAATCCAGCATCTGTTATCACTCAGGAGGAACCCATACTTTTGGAAGAGGACCTACTTCACTGAAATCCAAAGGAGAAAAAAATGCAAACCATGCAGGATTACAAATCATCTGCAAGAAATACAATTCTCTTCCCTCTCTATCTCTTTACTTGCTCTGTCTTTTGGAGTCACATACTCCCTTTTCTAACATGCAAGAATAAGAGACTCTAAAAGCAATGGAAACACTCACTGCACCAGGGAACTCCTGATCACACTCTTTGCTCTCATGAGCCTCAGCATGAGTCTTTAAGTCTTTCCTTTACCTGTTTCCTTTTGAAGAGAAGGGACTTCTGGAATCATGTCTAGGATATCCCTTCAGAAAAGAATGTGGCTTATGAGTTTAACCCTGAAAACAAGGCCTCTCAAATTCTATGAGACAGGTATGAGCTATACTTTTTTGACTTCATCAGAAGCATCTCCTCTATGGCACAGTGTCCGTGCATTTGCAGTGCAGTGCTACATTGCAGATTCTCTGTGAATGGTGAAAGCATGGGTGCAGAGAGATTTCTCAGTTTTCTGACAGTGTCTGTGTGAAAGCTTTGCTTTCTCACGGACGCTACGGGAAAACAGTTGAGAGATTTTGTAAACTATGGCATTGTTATGATACCAAAGAGAAAATATCTGAAGTAAGTACTATTGGGTTCAGCCAATCCCTCTGAGGGGTGGTTAGTCAGTGAACCAATGACCTTATGCCAGTCCAGCGTGCTAAGGTATAGCGAATTTGTAAATCAATAAAGTGTCAGTTTTCATATCACTATAAACCATCCTTGTCACTTTCTTCTTTGGTCTCTGCCTGCTAGCGACAATTCTCCACTTCAGTATGTCATCTTTTTCATATCAAGTAGATCTGCAGCTAGAGAAGTGACATATCCAGCAGCAGAACAAACTTGCTGGCAGGGAAACACCCTGGTGGTCTCTTGTCACAAGAGTCAAGGCTATCACATAACCTAGCATGACAGTGGTACTTATGTTACCAGACCTCACAGGAAAGTTTGCTTCTTACATGTGATTCAACAAACCAGTGCTCATTCTCCATTAAATGTCCTGATGTGCAGAAATACAGAGCCTGGGATTCAGATAAGAGATCTGCATATGGGTGTAAAGGATTTCAATATGTAGTACAACCATCTTGAAGCACTCAGCCTTTACACCTGCTTTTACTACTTCCCAGGAGGATCCTTAGCTTAGAGGCTTGTCTGGAATAAAAGGACTGCAGCTGTCTGGCTACTAAAACATCCCCATGACCTCCAGCAGCAGCACTTCGAAAGATCTGCCTTTGAGCTGGCATTCTTCATACAACCAATATAGTTTTGTGTCTGATATTTTTCCAGGTTGTTCAATATCATTTTGCCTTCCTGAACATTGGTCTCATAGCATTGTGACCTAGCCATAAGTTGTGTTAGCTGTTCCAGGTTTCAGGAAATCTCAGCATTAGTTACTTCATTGCAAAGGTATCTTTGGCCAATCCTTTTCACTAGGGCAAGCACTACGATTAGTCACCTCAATGCAAAGAATTTAGAAAATGTATTGAATTCAAAAGCAAACAATTGCACTTACACTGTTGCATACCAAAATAACAGTGTATTCCAAGGAACTTCAAAGGATGAATGATTGGCTCAGATTCATTAAATCCTTTAAGCTGCATTTTGACATTTTTATCTTCTCTGGTGATTAATAGCATTCTGTTCAGTTTACGAGCATGAATTGTTGGAAGGTCTGACATACATCAACAAGTTTTGAAATCACCATAAGAATGCCATTCTAAAAAAAACCTCTTGACCAAATAGTATTATCTCATTATCAGTAGTATTGCTAATATTCCAAAATTAATAAATGACTAGGGGTGCTGCATTTCAGTATTTCTTGGTGCAAGACTTTAACAAATATCTTATTTTGATGTATAATTTTAAGTAAAGCTATGATCTGGAAATAATCTCAGCTATTATGAACCTCTCAGGCTTTTTTCAACTACTCTTAGAACATTGGGCTAATATGGAATCCTTCAAATGTTAGAAACATACACTTATACCCACTGAAAGTTAGTTGAGCAATAAATTAACTTGTTTACCATTTCATTTCAAGAAGATAACCTCATAAGCAATGAATCTAAGGGTCTGGATCTACTCTATAATGCTCAGGAAGATTATATTTTTATTCCCATCAAGTCTGACTACATGATCTCCTGAGATCCCTCCCAACACAAATTATCCTATGATCCAAAGGCCTATTTTGTACTTTAATTTAAAGATATCAACAGGAATATAAAATATATTCTAAATATTTTTTGCCAAACGCAGAAGCTTTCGAATTAATAATTGCAGAAGTGATGGGTGATCATGGTGTTTTCTTTTTCTGAAGGATGACTGCTTTTCTCTAAAATTTCTTTTGTTTGCTTTTCCAGTCAAAGTGGTGACCAAAGTGGAGTTGGAAGTAAGTTCTACTTATGTGTTTGGGGGGAGTTGTTTTTATGTATTTCTTACCCTCACATTTTGACTTCTGCAGCTTCCACATAATGCAGTAATTATCCATAAACAAGTTAAATGTTAGCTAACAGGCAAGAAACAAGGAAGGTTAGTGGCCAACTTAACTTCCCCACCACCTATGGGAACTTGGGTGAGACAGAATCTTTGTGTTCAGATACTGTGAATTACCAGCATGCCAGATGACCAAACTTTAACTTTTTACTTGTGTGTGAAGGCAAATCATCCCACAAAACAGTGCAGATGTAACTGGAGAAATATCAGCATGAGCAAGAGATTTTGTACAGGAGAAATCTAGTTCTGAAATAGCCAATATCAATTAAAGCTTCATTTTGCTGACAGAGTTAAGGGGAACATCGGTTACAGCAGCACACTGGAGTCCCAACTGCAGTAGCTTCATGCTGTCAAGCTGACACACTCAAAGCCAGTTTCCCCTTTGTTAGAATATATATTTATGTAGCATTCTCTGTTAATCACAAGAGCATAGATCATCTTCTCAGCTTCAAGTTTAGATACTGGTCATGGCAGAAGCATCCCCTGGCAGTACTGAATGGAGCTTCTGCCAGCTGAGTACAGATTTCAGTGGCTACTCTGACCAGTGCCTAGAATTGGACATGCAAACCGAGCTAACCGTGCACAGGAGGTGGGGCACAAAGGTCAAAACCCAGACCAAAATGGGGAGCTTAAATTGCTCTTGTCTCCAACTTTGTTGGGTGAAAACAAGATGTCACTTGCTGAGAGTGTTAGTCTGACATGTTCAATCATCACTTGAGTCACACATGAAAACTTGAAAGTCATCATAATGTCTGGGCCGAAATCAGCCATTTAGAATTTCATTGACTGCAGTGTAGAAGCATTTGTTTTCAGTATCTATGCTCTTGGGACTGGCAGTGCCACATTTAAATGCTGTGGATGGCATTCTAAACTCGGATAAGTCTAAATTTCTGTTTTAATAAAGAGTCTGGGCTGGTTTACAGAAAGATTCAATTTCCAAGGATATTGCATAAACTGTACACACATCTGATACAGTAAAGCTGCCTATAATGAATACCTTATTCAGCAGCATTAAATATAATTGCATTAATTCACTGTTTGGTCTATTAAAGACATGTTCCCACCTCCGCCTTCTGATCAAGTCATTTATGATGGAATTGATGATGAAGATGCTACAGCTAGGTATGTTTGTATATATTTTAAATAATTTGCTTCCTTGACAGAATGTTTTCAAGTTTTTATTATTTTTGAATCAAGCATAAAAATTAGCAGGTATTAGGATGATCAGCAAGTGGGTATACATCAAAATGGATATGTGAAGCTAGAGAAAAGGATTCTTCAGTCTTTTGAAGTTTTGTTCTGTAATTTTGATATGTCAGCAAAAGCAGTTTGCAATCATGAAAATCTCCAAATCTCCAACTAGACAGAATAGGTCTGAAATGAAAATAACAAACTAAAATGCTAGGTTGCTGAGTAACAACATGAAAACTGCAAGCCACTAGATTAATATCCATACTACAAATACATCTCAGTATCTACAAGTAGCCTAACATACATATTTCTAGTTCAGCATTTTAGCATTTGGGTAAGCAACCTCACTTTGAGCATTAATGATAATTATGTGCATTAATGGAGAATTTAAACTGGGCCTTTTAAGAAGAACATTACATTTTACATTGTGATAATCACATGCATACTCCAAAGGTCTGTATCACAGGATGAAGACAAGAATGGTATCTGGTCCTGGGGAATCTTGAAGAGGCTAAAGGTCAAAGATGACAAAAAGAAAAGCGTACGAGAAAAAGCAGCCAAAGTCAATGAGGCAGAAGAAAATGAAAATTTGTTGTAAGAGTCTGCCAGGAAATCAAAGTGCACATTAACTAATTCTAATAAAGCATTGATCACGTGCTACTACCATGTCCTCACAGCAGCCTAACGAATCATGCATCAAATTGCAGCTCAGGATGATACTTTTCTGCAAAAACACTGAGCTTTCTTTTCACCTGCATAATTATTCTCTTAACAAGCTGTATTTGTTGCAAAAGTCTGGTAATTAAAATATGCCAATTCCTTTTTTTAGTGAAAAGCACCAAAATAATTTTTGTGCCACTCTGGTCATGTGAATTTGCTACGCACTCAGTTAAAATTTACTTTTCTGACCAGTACAATGTAGCCGAGATAAACTGGTAAATCTATACCCATTAATCAAAATTTTAGGAATAATATGCCAAACAGAAAAATGCAAAGATTGTCTCCTACCCATCTTACGTAGAGATTAAATCGTCAGGTGGTGTTTTTACCACCTTCTTCAGTCATTTGGTTCTGAACCAGTTTGCTTTAATTCAGTGATAGAAATATATTTAGTCCCTAAGTATTGCTGGTGTCAGTGGCACTTCAAAATGTCTGGAGATTACTTGGAGCCCTTGTGTTGCAAGTTTTTAAAATTATTTAGGTTACAAAAAAGTCTATTAATGTGATATAAATACTTAATGAGCTTTTTTTTTTCTCCCAGCATGTCTTCTTCAACAAGGCAATCTGGAAAAGGTAATTAATAGCCTATTGTTCAGTCTCCATATTGATTCCTCATTCTTTTTCTGTATACATTGCTCTGTATCATGCTAGTCACAAAAATACTTCCAAGGAAGGAAACAGGATTTCCTATTGCTTACCCAGTTCCAGTAAACAAATTTCAAATATTGTGACTGATCTGGCTGCAGACAAGGTGATACATATACATTGCAAGCTCCCTGGTAAACAATTTAATGTATTTAATGTGATTTTGCTACCTGAGATTTACACTAGTCCATTTTATTTGACATTAAATATGAACAGATACAGCTGGAAAGAAGCTTTCAGTGACACACCTCAAAAGTAAAGAGAAATACTTTTTGCTATATTAATCACTTGCAGTGTCTCTGTAAAAGAACATATAAACATCATCTCAGCTGTGGAACAAAAAATAATTTCTTAGAATTTTTGAGTCTGCTTCCAGAATTGAGTTCTAAACCTTTTATATCCTACTGATTTTTCTAGCCATTGGTTTGATGAGTTGAAAAATTGCTTCCCGCCTACAAATATGATGAATGTCATTCAAAGAATATTCTTGGGCTAAGAACTCTCTTCACTGCTTTGGCATTACAAGATGGCCTAAAAACTAACATGCACATGATTCATCTCCACTTCTAAGCAACGTTCCATTGACCAGGGTGCTATAGAAGTTATTGAATGAACCTTAAAATCAAACTCAAAAATTATACTTTGGTGCAATACAATAGGAATTGGATTATTAAAATGAAATTTAAAGGCTATGTCATGTGTTAAAACTTGCTCCAGCTTCAGACGAGAATTTCAGTGAATACCTGTTGTTATTATTAATAAAGAATCTTAATCTGAAAAGATTGGATGGTGCACAGGTTGTGCAAAACACAGAACCCACAGTTACTATAGGCAGTAAATGGCTACAGTACTTGCCATAATTTCTTGTTAACTTAGCTAAAATACCATACATTGTAACACAATGCATTCACTTCTCAATTTTCACATAATAATGTTTCATTCTTTTAAACACCATTGTTTCAGATTATGGAGACAATGTTTATGATGACGTAGATTCTTCAGACTTCCCTCCTCCACCACCTGATCCCAGGCAAGTGAAAATATTACCTTCCTGATTAGAAATCTAATACACTGAGAGACATTTTTACAGTCTGTAATAGAGGCAGATTGCTACTCATATCTGCTTTATTTGGTGTTGTCAGGTTTTGTAGTTCTCATAAACCTACTGCTGATAATGGCATTTGAATGCTCTTTCCTCCATTACAGACTGAAATAATAATTAGACTATAGAGTAAGTAAGCATGTTTTGCATGCCAACAAATTCAGTCCCTGATGGACAAGAGGTAGAAAATGATGCAAAGCCTAAAAGAACTTAATTGTAGATTGTAGTTCTTTTTCTATCAAAATTTGGGGACTCTTAGGATAGATACTGTATCTCAGCTGCTGCAGCATTTTAAGAGAAAAGGAGGCAGTGCCTGTGTTTAAAGCACGAAACATATTTCGAGGTGTAAGATTCAGCTTGAAAAACTTTTATCCTGAACCAGAAAATCAGGGTCATCTCTGGAGCACAGTGTTATGAGCATAGTTGCATCTGTGAGGATGACTGCGACATGTCACATCCTGTTGTCACTTACTCTGCTCAGGTGGAGTGACAGTGCACTACAATAGTGTAGTCTGGAGACATAAAACCAGAGAGGGCTCTTTGGACTGCGTATCTAAATGAAATTATGTGGTCCTTCTAACCTAAATCTAGGGTAGCTCATACAAACACATACATTCATCTTCAATAAAACTGTCATCCTGCCGAGATCAGCTAGGATCAAAAAGTAGAGTCAGATTTTACATTCCCAGGTGCATCACCAGAAAGGGCAGTTAGGGCATGAAACCCTTCCTTGTTCTTTGGCAAAAGTCAGTGCTATCAGGGATGTGCAAAAAACAACAGAACTTGAAATAGATCATGTAATGCAGATTCCCTGGTGCAGCAAGGTCTACAGGCACATAGGACTAGCACACACAGGGCTGAGATGTTCCAGCTGCCTCCACATTGTGACGTGTTATTCAGCTTGCTTCCCAAAGATACACCGTCTTCACAAAAACTGCTCCTCACTGAGATATTCTAAAGTGTCATAGCAGATAGATATTTAAAATTAATTTTCAGACTTCGCTTATGTGATAGATATACTAGTATCAGAGAAAAGTAGGAAAGACAACCCTAACTTCTTATTTATTTTGAAGTCAAATCTGTATTGTATTCTCAATATTAGGTTTTCAGAGCAACAAAAACATGATAAAGACACATGAAGGCACATGCATCTTCACCAAAATTATCAGAAAGCATGCCAATGCCTTCAATGTGTTGCTAATTTTGTTTTATCTGTAACTTCTTGGTTTAGTTCATCAAAATCAGGAAGCTTTGGAAAACCTAAGTCAGATGAAAAAGATGTACAAAAGCTCAAGAAGATGGAAAAAGAAGAGAAAGAGTTCAGAAAAAAGTTCAAAGTAAGTTTTGTTCAAAGTGTTTTGTTCACATAAAATATAAAACCAAAGTATCTGTATGGTGCCATCTAATTTGTTCCCCATAACTTACTTTTGAAAGGTAAAGTATTACTACTTGTAAAAATAGTGATCTGAGCATCTCTAAGTCCAAATGGCAAGCATGGGCACATACACATACTGTAGAATATTTGTTAATTTTCAAAAATTTACTAATAAATGGGAATATATTAATGGAAAAACATTAATGGGTTTTAACCATGGTTTCTTTTTTCTTTTTTCTCTCTCCTTTTCAGTTTGACGGTGAAATAAAAGTTCTTTACTCTACAACCACAGTCCAGGATTTGTCTCAGAAAAGATGGGGATATAAAGACTTACAAATTAAACCAGGGGAATCTCTTGACATTATTGAAAGTACAGATGATACTAAGGTCCTTTGCAGGAATGAAGAAGGAAAATGTAAGTTTTATTAAAAAACTGTAGTACATATCAAATTTTCAGCGAATGGTTGAGTAGGATGTGTAAAACCTCTCTTCCCTAGTTTACCCAGGGTTTATCTGGGTGGTTTATCTTTGCCTGGTGGTTGACAAGAGGCAGATTGTTGTTACCTTATTACCGTGTTTTAAGACTGGGTTGCCTTAAAAAAATCCAAAACACTTCCAAAGGACAAGATATACTAAATATGAGAAAAAAAAGGACAATTTCATTCTGTAAATTTTTTCTTTGCAGCTAGGATCAGCAGATGTTTTTGTTGCTTCTGTCTCTCCTGTTTTGCCAAAAGGAGTGTAGCTATGATAGCCCACTGAGTCTAGTAAAAGTAAAATCTTTGCTGCACCTCTGGATAGCACTAGCCCATCGATTGCAGCCAAGAGAAAATCAATAACAATATTCCTACTTTGGATTGCAAGAGATGCAGTTTAATCTTGTCAACAAGCTGGGGGGAACATTGCTTAGGAGTCTTCCCCCCAGCTCCCAGCTAATCCAAGGCATATGTCCTTGCTGGCTTGTCTGCTTCTGGGAGCTGCACAAGGCCTTTCAGTGTTTCTTTGAAATCCTTGGCCACGGCTTGCACTGGCAGAAATTTTTGAATTTTTGGAGCAGTCCAAAACCATCTCCTGAGGGTTTCAATTTCTTAATGAGCTTCTGTTACAATACTTTTCAAATCTCCTAGTGAAAATTCACTTTGTGCTGGAACAACCTACTTTCAAAGTAGCAGCATCTTCCTGCTCACCTTTACTTTTTACCTCTGACCTATGTAGAAGACAGTCCAATGCTATAAACCTCTGAAGGGGATTCAGTCACTTTCCTTTTATTTTTTCCCTCCTGTACTCAACTGTTAGAGTCTGGAGTACAGTCTTCTTCCTGGCAAGCCTGCAGGGTGAGGAAGAATTTCTTGCATAACAACACATGTTTTTCAAAATATGGATTGCACTGGTAGAGCCACTTCCCAAAAAAAACAGCTTTCAAAGCTGCATTTTTTGAATCAAGCTAATAACAAAGTAGAAAGTAGTTCATGTTGGCTGTTTTCCTCTCATAGTCTTCAAAGCCTTTCAAATAATGACAGGAGCTACTGCTTTGCTATGCATAAAAGAGCAAAACAAATAAAAATATCCTCCCTGAAAACCTCTGAATAGATCCCAGTCAATTTTCACATTAGTTAGCAAAGTTTGAATCCTACTTTAGTTAAGTGCATGACAGTTTTGTTTATTTGCTCTAGTTGCTCTAGTTCCTCAGATCTTAAAGCTATGATTTTACCTTCTGAAGGCCAGGTAGACTGAAAATCCACAATTAAAGATGATTATGTTTTTATCTTGAACATGAATTCTTTGATTTAATCATTAACTTATGAAGCACTTCCATCGTTTCAAGCCTCTACCAACAGTTGAACAAAACTACAAATTATATTTCAATGGGTTCTCACCTTTTTAAGCAAGGGCTGATGATCTTAGGAACATCTTCTGCTATGGTTTATCTTAAATGTTATGAAATTATTTGAAATGTCAAAAGTGAAACAAGGAACTGATTTTCATCTACCATCTCAAATTCCTTCTTGGTCTGAACACACACATTTTGAAATACACAAAAGCTTTCAATATAGCCTCATAGATTTTGTTTAATCAGTAGGACATAAATGGACTTCAGTGGCCCAAAGTTTAAGTTTTGACTTCTCTGAGCTTCCTTTACACCATCAATGAGCAGCTGACATGATGTGTTATAGCTTTCAGTGGTTGCTAAGTAAGCAACATGGAGTGTGCTGACCTGCTGGCTTCTTCTGTACAAAAACTAATAAACTAGTTAGAAACTGAAACTCTGGACATGTAACTTTGGATTAGTAAATCTGAAAGAGTGTGAGACCAGCAGGGGCTGTATCTCCCATGTATTTAAGAGCTAGGAACCATCAGAAGGACCTAGATAATGCTTTGCAATGGTAGAAGCTCTGTCACATGCACATGACTTGCAAGAACTCTGTATGCCATGACTATGAGCAAAGAAACTTTGCTTTCATGTATTTCACGTGAGAAAATTATATGAATAAACAGAGTACCTTAGATTAGCCAAATGATTTTAAATTATTCCCTGGAGACTTCAAGAGTCATGGAAATTACTGGACTGCCCTAAAGAGAATTCTGAAAAGAGAGTATCTTAAAAAAAAAAAAATCAATTTCCATGTCTTTATTCCAGAAAATAAAAACTAAGGAAAGACAACTGAGCTAAGATATCCTGAATAGACACTTCTAATGATTAAAAGAAGGAAATTAACATAGTAATTTTAAATACAAGACAAGATCACATTTATTCTTTAGAACTGTCCTAATTTTGTACCAGCTTACTAATGTTTACCTACAAACATGTAATTACTGTTATGGCTCCCTCTTTCTTTGTACTCGTTATACCAACTGACAAGTATTTAAGTAGACAGGACAGGAAATTATGTACATTAAAAAATGTGTAGTTTTATCTGATTTCATTAGTAATGCAGCAGAGTAATAGAATAATACACTAGTCAGTAACTTTCCTAAGGTATTTCCATTATTATTTCCATTATTGGTCTTATTAAGGTTACAGTTAAAAATTTTAAACAGTTACAGTTAATGGTATTTAACTGGTGTACACATCTTGAAATACGTTTTTGTCCCTGTAGGAAACTTTAAATATTTCTGTTACTTATTATTACTGCAAATATTATTATGTTATTATTATACTGCATTTCTGTGCTAGAGTTTGTGAATTGAACTATAGTTTTTGAAACTGTTGTTTCACACCTATCTCATGCAACCAGGAAACTGAAATATAAGATGAAAACCTAATCTTGCATAACCTCTATTAGTATTTAAGTAGGCAAATAAGAATAACCAAAACATTGCACATAGCAAAATCTTCATCAACTATGTGTCCACTGTACATTGTTTTCCATCTATTATGTCCTTCTGTCTGATGTATGTAAAAGAGAAAAACTGCATTTCACTAGTGCTAGCAAGAGGTAATAAAGAGTGTTTCAATTTAACTTAAATACATACATATTTCACTTTTACAGATGGCTATGTTCTGAGAAGCAATTTAGTTCAGAAGTAAGTATAAAGCGATCTTTTTGAAAAATTTGTTGAAACACTTAATTTTGTTCTAAATGGTCTCGTAAAAAAAGTGAAATATAATTATTTTAGTCTGTCATTCTAAACTTGCAAATTGAGTTATTTTTATGGAGTTACAATTTGTCAAAAATTAATCACATACATCCAAGCAGGAAATTTGCCAGAGCCTCATTCCTCATTGCTTAGCCATAAACTCTGGTTAAACTATGAAAAATCACATAAATTAAGCATTATTGGTACTAGACTCTATTACTGAACAGCAAGTTAATGTGGTTAGGTGTACCAATGCCTTTTTGAAAATTTTAACTGAAATGTACCAAATTTTCTTTAGGTTTATTTGTATTTCAGTCTTAGTAGGATAGAGATTTGACTCAGTGTTGCTCCAAATAATTGCATGGAGATCAGCATTTTGGTTCTAATACAAAACTCTTGTCAGACAAAGCCTCTCCATTTCCTTAAAGAGGCTTTTTATATTAGACCCTTAAATACCAAATCGGATCTCACTTTTAGAATTGTCACATTTAGAATTTAGAGGCATTTAACGCTTACACAAATATTTGAATTATATATATAAACAGTCTAATCATCTTCCGGGGGCCTGTCCATGTATGTAAGTGACATATTTGAAAATTCCACTTATCTTTTATAGACATTACCTAAATTCATTACGTAAAAAGCTGCACCTCCAAAACGATTATGTAAGTGCTGAGTACAGAAACAAAAAGAATTTCAAGGGTATACTGATTGGTTTTTTTAATTCAATTTTTCTGGTGTTCATTTAAAAAAAAATTATGTATTTAATTTCTTTATGGAAATAACTCTATGACAATATCTAAGTAAAAATGTGATAAATATAGCAGACTTTTAATAAAGCAATCCTTTCATGTTAGGAAGAAATATATCCAGGTCTACCCTTCCCTGAAAATACTTTGACCTGACCATCTTGCTCAACATTATGCTGTTACCACAAAGGTTATATTTTCCTAATTAGCAAGTTGATTATTTGATAGATTGACTGCACCATACTGCTACTGTATTTTCTATTTGCATGCAAATACAGATATGTATCTGATGTCTCAATTTTTAAATATATTGTTTGTCTTTTTTAACTTTCAGTGATGGAGACATTTATGATGATATTGGTGATGGTATGTTGAACATTTCAAACAATACTTTAGTTATATTCAATTACAATAAATAACTTTATCTTTGTGTTGAGCACTACACAATATTAATATTTTTGCATTTTGTTTCCATTTCAGATTGCATCTATGATAACGATTCTGATACTGAATTCTCTTGAAGTAACAACTTCATTGAAGATCAAACTCTAGTTTGGAATGCCAGTTGTGAAAGCAAGAAGAGTCAAGAACACTGATTGCAAGTTAATTGGTTACTCTTAAATTACAATTAATCTTTTTCTAGGATTTCAGTCTTTTGTCCTCCAGTGCTCTGTACAAATTTGTATTGCCATTTATCTGAGCATTTAAAATTCGGGGAATATGAGCTAAAGTAAGGATTATAATTTTTCACTTCCTTTCCACATTTCTGACAGTCCGTGTAGAAACACTTCTTTAATTATCTATTCCCAAAGAGGCCAATTCATATCTGTGAAGGGTACTAAGGCAAACAATCCCTGGCAACCAGTTTTACTTTGTCTTTCACCTGTTAAACACCAAAGACTGCCACTCTGGGTAGGACAGTATTCTGAAAAAAAAATGGTGATAACATCCTGTTGTGAAAACAAGAAAACAAAAGGGGACATCAGAGAAGACAATACATCACTGACCTGCCGTGCCAACTGCAATAGTGTTAGCTACACTGACATACACAGCCACGTACCATTATTGCAGAAGTCTTTTTTTCTGTGTTGTACTAATGATAGAATATCAGTCTCTAAAATTTATTTGAAGTCTACCCTAGAGAAGAGTGTTCTACTTTATACTATAGTGTTGCTCAAAATATAGTCAGAACATTTAGGTTAAGATTTAATTTCTGTTTAGTTTGAAGATAAGTTGTCACTATAGTAATATAGGTATTATAAGCTATAAACTGATAATAAACTTGTTGGAAATTACTTCTAGACTAAATATATACGTACACTTATCACTCTATTTTGATAATGCCTTTTTTTCCTAAGTATTGTAGTTTAATACTAGATTTGGCTAAGAAAGAATACAGAAATCAAACATTTCCACGCTTACCCAGTGTAGAAACAACATTTATTCCCAAAGTTCATTTTTGATTCTCTTGTCTGAATGACTAAGTTGCAAATAAAAGCAAAGTCAACAGGTGACTCATAATAATAAATATCACTTTACCCTTAAAAAGGGGTCACTGGAAAGTCACTGGAAATCAAAACACATTTACAGTAAGCTCAAAATAAACAGGGTAAGTGTGTGCAAAAAATGGAACATCTGTTGCTTTTGCTGTAGTGCAAGTTAATCAAAAACCTGTAACAACCAGTATGGCTGGATCAGTGTAAGCAGCTCCTTTTGACGATCAAGTCTCCTATAATCCTGAAGGGAAGTCAGGTGCGTTGTGCAACGTAACGAGTTTAGTTTATAAACATAAAAATGTTGGCTTTGTTAAGTCATTGACTTCTGGTCTCACCTTCAGGGGAGCTGAGATTCCATCTTATAAAAGTGTCTTTTATTGCTGCTTCAAAATACAGTAAATCTCAAAGGAGGCATAATGCAGTGGGGATATCAAACATAAAATTAAGAGTATGTACTGTATGTAAAGTCACTGGTAGTATACTGAAAAGCTATATGCAAACTTGTCTTTCCCTTTCTATTTGCTATTTCTCTTATCTATTTGCTATCCAACCAGCATCCAGGCATACAAATACCAATTTTATGTGTAAACATCAGCAGCAGCACCGAAACATAAAACATGACCACATATATTAAGTCCAATGAATGTGTCTGACTATTTGAATGTGTCACTGGTAATGGATTATTTATTTTTCAGTGGCATTCAAGAGGCTGTCTGCATTAAATTAGTGATATGCCAAAGAACTGAGTGGGCATGCAGACAACTACAAAACGACAAAGTTTTTCCATGTTTTTAGTGTTAATGTGTATAAGGCACTGCAATTCTGTATTAATACTGACTAAATTTGTCATATGATACATTAAATCATGAAAAGAAATAAAATACACTTACGGCTAAAACTCTATACATTGCTTGTTCAAATCAAATATAACATGATTGCTGCAGGGTGTTAAAATAAATTTTTAAGGTATAACTCACTGAAAAATTACTGGCATTTTATCTTTTTACCTTTTACCAATGCCATTTGCTGGATGCTTTTTCTTATTTCTTCTGAATAAAAGTATTTCTTCTCAATAAATGTTTTCTTTTAACAAGAAATGTGGGTACACTGTCTTCTATCAAAGTAGAACAACAGTAGCTGAACAGTAACTTCTAAAAATTATCACTGAGCAGCTAACAGAGTGAAAATCAACTTTATTATTGTTGCAAAGACTGCACAAATGCAACGTGGCATTTGTTAATAATTGCTACCCAGAAAATGAAAAGTAAGCAGAAAATTTTCCAGACAGGAAAATCTATACTTAGGCAGTCGACATTCTAAGGGTTTCTCACCTGTAATTTATTCTAGTATCTTTTAAAAGACATAAAGAAAGAAAAGGAAAGTTGTTCACTTGGTATTTTTCCATCTCTGAATTCATTCTATAATCCTGCAGTATTTGGCTGTGCCTGCTAAAACAGTCAGCAGTGAAAACATCAAAATGTTGACATAAAAATTAGGTTTCAGCATGAACATCCTAGTTAGGGTAAACAGAGCTGGTTTCCATCTGTGTTGTACCTCTATGCTGTCCCAGTAAACAGGCTAAGCAAAACCAAAACTGGGAGGGCAAAAAGACTTCTCTAATTCAGTAGGTTTATAACATTTCTCTGCTGTTACCGCAGGCTCCGGACTGAAGGAATGCAGCTGATCTCCTGCACATTCCTGTGTAAGAGGTTTATATTCTTGATCCACATAATTGCAGATCCCGTGGCTACCCCTCCCACAGTCGTAACAAAATTTCTTCTATGTGTGATCCCTTTGCATAATCCATCTTAACTGTAAAGATCAGTACTTTAGTAAGAGCATGGAAATTCAGGGGAGGAATGTAGATTCTCTGGGGGAGTTAGAACACCCCTTACCACTACATTACTCTGCAACAGACACAGTTGTAAGCACATGTGTGCCTAGGCATGTGTGCATCTCTATGTGTGAGTATACTTTATGTATATATTAAGGCAACTTCTGAAAAAACTAATGGAACCATAAAAGGGTATCTTTATGACTCCTATACAGCAGCCCCAGGCCATCCTACATGGAAAAGCTTTTGCATGTAGTGTGAAGAAGTCAAATGCTAGGAGAGTCAATAGATGTGCTTGTATTTGCACAGCCTCTGTTCTGACTCCTTGTGTGGATTCATCGTTAACTGCGTGCGCAGTCTATAATTACATGATGGCTCAGTATTTTTTTCCACAGGATCCCCGCCTCACTTAGTGCATGGGCTGGATGAGAACTAACAGAAAGAGCAGTTGTTCAGCCCTGCTTGTTCAGTTTCTGGCCACTCCTTCATTTAGTGCAAATCATCCTGAGCTTATGCTGTGCCCAGAATTATTAGTTTCTCATGGCATTCATCACAATGATATCTCACATTCCCTTGAATAGGAATGGATTTATCTTGTGAGAGAGGAAAACATTTTATCCCCATTTTAATGTATGAAAGGAAAGCACAAACAGAGAACAATTTGTGGCACATATCCATTAATCCTGGATATAAAACCGAACCGCTAAAGCTAAATTAATATTTTTCGTACTTTCTTGGATTAGGACTCTCACTATTTTATCTTCCTCTTCTTTTACTTTGCTTATGGTTAAATACAAAGAAAAGAGAGACAACATCTTGTGTTTAAAAAGTATTAGCATGCAGATTTTGTACTGTAAATAGACTACAGAATCACAGAATATCCAAATTCTTCTTGAACTGTGGCAGACTTGGTGTGGTGACCACTTCTCTGGGGAGCCTGTTCCAGTGCTAAACCAATCTCTGGGTGAAGAACCTTTTTCTAACATTTAAATCTCCCCTGATTAATCTTCAGCCCGTTCTCCCAGGTCCTGTCACTGGTCATCCCAGAGAAGAGATCAGTGTCTGCCCCTCTGCTTCACCTCATGAGCAAGTTGTAACAGCAATGAGGTCTCCCCTCAGTCTCCTCTTCTCCAGGCTGAACAGACCAAGTGACCTCAGCAACTTCTCACACAGCTTCTCCTCCAGACACTTGACCACCCTCATGTCCCTCCTTTGGACACTCTCTAACAGCTGAATGTCTTTGTGGCACCCAAAACTGCCCCCAGCACTCGAGGTGAGGCTGCCCCAGCTCAGAGCAGAGCAGGACAATCCCCTCCCTTGCCCAGCTGTCAGTGCTGTGCCTGATGCTCCCAGGGTTGGCCCTCCTGGCTGCCAGGGCACTGCTGACTCATGGCCAACTTGCCACCCTCCAGGACCCCTTTCTGTGGCACTGCTTTCCAGCATTCATTCACCAGTTTGTCCATACATCCAAGGTTGTCCCATCCCAGGTACAGAATTGTCGCTGACTCTGAGGAAGTCACCAGCTCCTCCCAGTTTTGTATCATCTGTGAACTTGCTCAGTGTCCTTTCCAGTCCTCCAAGTCATTTATGAAGATGTTGAAGAACACAGGGGCCATGGAGCCCTGTGGAATCCCACCAGTGACAGGTCCCCAGTCTGATATCAGCCCATTCACTGTAACTCTTTGTGCCTGACCCAGGAACCAGCTGCTCACCCATCACAGTGTTTATCCAGCTGTGAGCTGGACATTTTGTCCAAGAAGACTCTGAGAGACAATATCAAATGCTTTGCTGAAATCCAAAAAGATTGTATCAACTGGCTTCCCTTGATCAACTAGGTGGGTTACCTTGCCATAAAAAGAAATCAGATTTGAACCATGTTTACAGTAATAATAAGGTGAGTAGATAGGGGATACTGAATAAAATTTAATGTTAATGTTAATGTTAGGCTATATTCTGAAACTTAATAAAAAGTGAGGACTAATTGTAGAATTTGGTGATCCACATAATTACACTTTATATCATTTGCTGTCTCGCAGTTCCCATGTTGACAGGATGTGGTTTTGAGTGATGTCTATGGCTCTCACCAGAATTAAACCTTTATATTTATATGGTCTAGGTATATCCAAGGCTGAGACATCTAAATCAGTTCTGAAAGAGCCAACTTATTTATCAGAAGCAATTCACTCAGGATAGCAGCATAACTACAAGCCTCCACCTTGACTGCTTAGACTGGCTAAGAAATAAGGTGGTAGTGCAGATAAAGGGTCATCCTAAGCAGTTTCCATAACCCCAGCCACTTGGGAAACATTTCAACGCCACTCTGATTAGCCATGGTACTGCAGAACACCACCTGGTTACATGTTGTAACCTTGTGCTGAGCAACAGTGTGGTAGCCCCTGGTCCCCTTGGTGAAGCAAAATACAGTGATCTCACAGTTTTCCTTCTCTGTGTTTCATTCTAGATAGGTGATTCCTGAACATACATAGAATTTGGAAAATAATTTCTATTTGCCTCCTTTGAAAGCACTTTGAGAGAGAAGATTAAGATGTTAATAAATGTATAGAGTTTCTTGCTGAAGGCTTTTTATACTGTGGGCCTTGTTGCAAAGAATACTGAAAACTGTATCTTTTAACACACAGACAGGTAAATATTGCTTGAATTTAAAATATTCACTACTAGGCAGAAAGGAAGTATGCAAAATGTCAACACAAACATGAATGAAATGTGAATTAGATGGATACCAAGGGTTTTAAGAAATATTATATGATTTGCATTACTTCAGTAATATCTCCAAATCCTACTGCTCAGGCATCATGAGACAGACAAAGAAAGGAAAAATTAGCACTGGCTTTTTTCCCTCCTTTTTTTTTTTGCCTTTTTTTTTTTGGCCTGATTCCTGATTTTCAAGTTCTTAACAGGAAAAGCTGCCTGATCCTTCATTTATGTGTGGGTGTGCTTCAGGTGGAAAATGTACACAAAACACAGACACACAATACGGGGCTCTTGTCCATTTTTGCTGCTGACAGAAGGGACACACTGCCAAGCTTCCTCCCCTTCTCCTGCGTCTCAGCTTCTTCCATGTTCTCCTGCCTTGGACAAAGTTGTCACACACCTTCCAGCTCACACAGGTAAGCCCAGTTTCTTCTGCATTGATGCAAAGAAATTCTTATATTTTTGTTGTCATTACCTCCTTTCACTGCCTGAGATGTTCTCTGTACTCTTTCTTACTCAATTACTTCCTGTTCCTCTTTTCCTTGACTGTCTGCCCATGGCATTCTGTTCTTTGCTCTTCTGCTTCCTTGTTCCTTTCTCTTTTCATTCTTTTAAACTCTTTCCCTACTTCTGCATTCCTGCCTCTGGCACTTTCATTTTAATTCCATTTTTGAAAGCTGCTCTGTTTAAATGCCCTTTTTTTTTTTGTGCAAGATTCCTAACTCTGTGGGTGACACCAGCAGAGGTTTAATGACTCAACAGGCACTGAGGAGACTTATAATTCTTGTATTTTGAGTTCTAGCCTGTTTATCCCACAGCATTTAAAATCAGGTCAAACATACCTTCTCTCTGCCCTGAGTATTTGAGGGAGTTTTTCCAGTACTTAAGTTGGGATGCTGTACATAACTAAATCTTACAACTGCCAGTTTAAACTTGCAAAAAAAAAAATTATATTCCATCCCTTTTTTTCTGCTTCTATATTCATAGTAAGCTACTTGATACTGGCTGTGTAAGAGACTCAAGCAAGTTCCAATGACAGTCACTGGCTGCTGAGAATGTCCAATATACAAATATTTCAGTATGGATATCATGATGTGTAACAGCATTGCTCTTAAAATGTTAGCCAGGGTTTGTCAGCTAGTGCCTAAAGAAGATATTAATGGGCTTCTTCAGTTTTTAAGAAAAGACAATGATTACAAAAAATAGTTTCTGGTCCCATATAGATTTTGTATCTCTTGATGACAAATTATCCTTACACAGAGCTTCTGCACTTTTATTGGAGTTTATTTGGACAGAAACAGCACCTGTGTTTTGTTGAAGCGTTTTCCTCAGGTGTAATTATTATGCCAACCATACACAAACTAAACACCTGTTGCTTTTCACAGCTTCAACAGGATTATACATTGTGGAATGCTGGGAAAAAATCTCACATGAATGGATGCCTAAGTATAAAGCTGTACTAATTAACAATCTAGTTAGCAACCTACACAGTTAATCAGGAAGACTTGTTGCAGCACTCGAAATTCTGTTATTTTGCTGCTGATTGTTATTGCTTTAGTATGATACTGCTGCTCTTGCTCAATTTTCTGCTAGGCACTGTATGTTCATTTTTTAAATTTCTTCCATTATGGGGAGAAATATTAACTGAAGAAATGTTAATACTACAAACAACTGCAATCAATTCTGATTTTTATTAATACTTTTTATTTTTTTCTTTATTTAAGGGTACTATCTTTGTGATTTAACTTAGATTAGGATGTTTTCCAAAATCAGAGAAATTTCAGAAAAAAAAAAAAGAAATTTACTGACCTAAAATTTTTGTTAGGTATTGGGGAACTCACTTTACTTTTGCCAACTATATTACTGATACTTAAAATATAGGACTCGTTTTCCATAACAATATATGTAGAAATACACCTAATTAATTGTATTTGAAAAGGTTAGCACATAAATATATTAGGAATATAGCATATAAGCCAGGAGAACATTCACACACCAAAAAGCAAGCCCAGTTGTAGCAACTGCAAATTGCCCATTTCTTTTTCTCCAAGCTGTTTGGTGAACATGAGACCAAAATGATCAAATCAAAAAATCTAACATGCAGATCAAAAGTTGAGCAAAAAAATATTCAGCATCCACTTAAACCCAGTAGTTACCCACTAAGTTCCTCCTCTCTTGCCTTGCTCTCTGCATTGTGCCAGTCTGGGCAGTTTGGCAACCCACACCTTGTATATAACCAGATGCAGCACATAACTGCATCCATACCACCCACTGAAAACTGTCCCAGGGAACATCCCTGGACACTGGACCATGATGGTCTTTGCTGTCACATTGCCTAAATCAGACAGTTTTGGCTCAAGGCCAGTGCAAGGTTGTCCAAAGAATTCCCAGCACATATTTACAGGACATCCATGTCACCACTGCCCTCCCCAGGTGACCCCATGAGCCAGATGGATTCCCAAGGGAGAAGATGTGTGTAAAATGCAATACCCCTGCTTTCACAGTGCAATTCTGTTTCAAGACCTCTGTCCTTCCCAATACCCCAGAGTCTGCTAGGTTTTCAACCCAGCTCTGGGTTGAAATTGAATTGAATTGAATTGAATTGAATTGAATTGAATTGAATTGAATTGAATTGAATTGTTCTTAGATCCTCCAGTGGCATCCACAGCAAAAAGACTCTGTTCCCATAATTTTATATGCAGAAGGAAGGACCCTTCCTATTTCTGGTTGTTGCTGTGTTAGAGGGACACAGAACAAAAATCTCAAAAATGGCACATTAAAGGACTTTGATTTATGTAGATGGAGCTGCAGCTAATACAGTCACCTTTTTCCCTTTGTTTCCTTCCCTACATTCTCTGAAGAGGAAGCTTTTTCAATCTTGCAGACAACCCTCTCCCTAGCAGGTCCTTCTGTTGCACAACAGGCACACAAGCCCAGGGCTGCAGCTGCATCCTCCCACATACTGCTCTGTATCTGGATGGAGATGGGGCATTCAGGCTCGTACCACTTTATGCCAGTTGTGAAGCACGGGGAGCTCTGAGAATTTCAGTGCATGGCTGCTCACAGGTCAGACATTGCGCAGGTCTGCTCTAGTACCTGTGTGTTGCTTCAGAATGACCACTGGTTGTTCAGAGCTGCCAATAATTTAATTTGATACTATGCATTTCTCCAGATGCTAAAAATGTGCTGCCGAGCTGGATTTGATTTGATGGAAACAGCGGAACCTCTAAACCAAAAATCTACCAGGACCTATTCTTAGACTCACAGCATTGTTTAGGTTGGAAAAGACATCTAAGAACATTGAGTCCAACTGTTAACCCAGCACTGCTAAGTCCACCACTACAGCATGTCCCTAAACACCACGTCTATACAGCTCCTAAATACCTCCAGGAATGGTGATTCCACCACTTCCCTGGGCAGCCTGTTCCAATGCTTGACCAACTTTTCAGTGAAGAAATCTTTCCTACTATCCAGTCTAAACCTCCTCTGGTGAAACCTGAGTCCATTTCCTCTTGTCCTATTGCTTGGGAGAAGAGACCAAGTCCCACCTTGCTAGATTCAACCCTTTTCTGGCAGCTGTAGAGAGTGATAAGGTCTCTCCTGAGCCTCCCTTTCTCCAGGACAAACACCCACAGCTCCCTCAGCTGCTCCTCTCAGGACTCCAGACCCTTCCCTAGCTCCATTGCCCTTCTCTGGACTCACTCAAGTACCTCAGAGTCTTTCTTGACCTGATTCTGACAAACAGACAGGCTCCTCAGACATTTTTACAGTCTGAGATTTTTTACATAATAAAAATCAAGTGATCAAGTGGTCAAGTGATCTTTGTAATATCAAATGGACAAAACAGTATCTGATAAACTTCTGAGATACTTCATTCAATCAGTGATACTTTCTTTATACCTTTCCTTTTTATACCTCCATTGAGAGTATTTCTTAGCTGCAAAGAGCAGAACTTACTTTTATCATGTTCTATGCAGTCTGATGGGCTTCATGTCAAGAACAACACTAAACAGAGTGATTACAAAAATTCTTGCTAACAGTATAGAAATAGCAAAGAAGATTTTTTTTAACCTTTTGATCCCATTCGCTAGATTTTCTCCTCTTCCTGTTTGTCCAATTGTCATTCAGTATTTATAATTTATTTATAGCCAATTTTACGGTATTTCAAATTAAGGAAAAGTATTACAATTATATTTGCATAAGATAAAATGCTCTTCAGCTACAAATCACAGTAGCTCAGTTGAATTCAGTAAGATAACTTCTTGTCTGCATAGCTTGATTCAAGTTTGTGTTTTTTCTTCTACATTTATGTGACAGGCAGGCTGCAGCTGGAATACATTGCACATCCATATTCATTTCCATGGAGTTTAAATGATTCAAGACATTTAAGGCTCTGACACTAGCTTTCTTCATCTGACCCCAAACAAGTGAAAAGCTTTTCTTTTTGATCTTTATTTTGGATTTTAAATCTTGAAGATTTATAATTCACAAAGTAGTATCCTCTACAGCATATGGCATATCCCTGTTCAGTATATAAAAAGGCTGCCCCACACATGAGGGGGCAAAAGCAACAATTTTGTGATTGGAAAAGGAAGGAACAAAGCAGTTTCTTTTTGAGTCCTTTGCATGCATACACAGAAATGTGGCTCACTTTTGAGAAGCCTCTTTCCACTCCTTGAACAAGTAGAAACATTTTGCCATGGTTTCAAGATTAACCTGCCTCTGCAAACCTCCAGGTGACACTAGAGGATTGTTATGGTCTCATATGTCATGCTTGTCATGCTTTGCAGTTGGGAAAGGAAATACACCAGCAGCTCACAGGAAATTCTGCTTTCACAGTGTGTCCCTGGCTTTTGGAGATTTACCAAACTACATAGAGAAGCTATAAAGGAAGAAATAATATCAAAGTATTCTGATTCCCCATTTGGCCACTAATATATCTTTTCTTTGATTGGATTTATAGTGATTCAATGTATTGTGTTTTAGACACTGAAAGACAAAACAATAAATAGAAGTGGCTGCCATACGCTGGGTCAGCTATAATCTGTGACATGCAAGCTAAGCACAGAAGTTAATTTTCTCTTTGGTGTTAATTTTCCCCTCCAAATGGGCAAAAGAGTTTTTTCCCCCCTCCATATTTCTCCCCTCTGCATACTCAGGAGCAATAGTGGTTGATGAAAGTGTGTGGAAATTTTGACAGGTAAGGAACCTTTATAATTTTTTAAATAAACTTTTGTGAGTTTTTCCCCACATTTGAAGGAAGACTAAAACACAGGAAAAGCTCCAAAAACAGATCCAAAAATGTCCTCGACTCTCCTACGGTGAGGACTCCTCCTGCCAGGGATGACCACAACATTTTATGGCCCTGACTCTCTTTGAAGCCTTATGTACAGGGCGGTACGTTTGTTTGTTTGTTTGTTTGTTTGTTTGTTTGTTTGTTTGTTTTGTGGGGATTTAAGTGGTAGTTAAGGTTAATGCATTCTCACTATTTTCCATTCCACCACAATGAAAAATTTAAAAATCTAGTGTTCCATTTCCTTTCTTTTTCCAGTTGTGGCAACTATTAATTATACCTCAAACTACTTTTAACGTAGCCTTGTGGATTAGCACTTATAACTGACATTATGACATTCTTTTATGTGTCATTATCAGAGACAACCTCAATTTTGTCTGCAGAATCCAAATATAATTAGGGTGAAAAAGACACAGGAAACTGAAGCCCCTCAAGATAAATGTAATATTTTGATTATTAAAGGGTGTCTGCAGGAAAAAAGCTACAAAAGAGTACTCTGAGATTTAAACATTACTCCTTCCTCATTCATCCTTGTTGAAATATGATGTTTGGGTCCTCTTGAAATACCTCATGTCTCCCAGAATTTGTATCTGTTAGGGAAGAAGCAAGTGCTGAACAATAGCATTTACCATGAGTGTCCAAAGCATTTTACATAGAGATTACAAATTCGAATCCAATCAAGACTGGATCAATGCTTAGTGGTGAGTCAAAGTTATGTGAAAATAATTAGACAACATTAGGTTGCATTAGGTAGCATTACTACCACCAGCAGCAGTTAATTTGGCATTTTCAGGAGGCCGAGGGTTCCCTGGACATGAAATCCTAAAGGTCAGCCCTGAGGCACATTGATGAAACTGGTCAAGGAAGTTCGACCCATTCTGTTCCTGTGTTATGGACAGATGAGGTGTTATTGTTTAGAGCTTTTAATTTTGAGAATCTTTGGTTCTGACAAAACATTAACTTTATATTGAAGAAGCAAAAATCATGATGCAGAAGCTTTTGAAAATCATATTTTAAATTAAATATACTTGATATAACTGTATTATATTAAAACAGGATTATTCTGTGTCTGACGTTAACTGATAGGCCAAAATGTTTTTCCACTCTGGCTTACCAAATAATTATTTTACTCTCCTGAAAAAGTATTAATGTTTTAAAAGTGTATCAGTAAGTGCAAAAATTTCGAGATGAAAGTTAATGTTCATTCATACTTTAAAAACCCAGATTTTTATGAGTAATGCTGGATCTGAATTGAAAGACCTCAAGAGAAGATGGAAAATTCAGAGTGGAAAATTACTAGAAAACAGGAAAACAGTTATCTAAGCTTTTGAAGATATCTTTCCTATGACTGGCTACTTCTACATTTCAACTTGATAATATTTGCTGGATTTGGTCTAGAGAATTTGGGATGTCTGAGTGCCAGGGTTTGCCTTGTCTATGGCTGTCCATAGCATCAGGGCATGATATGGGGTGCTATTAGCAAATATAAACTTCACCCTAAAAAGGAGCCAGTATGTCAGTGCATGGTGTCTTGCAGTGGGACTTCTTTACAACATTGATTTTTGGGTTTTGTTTGGTGTTTTTTTAATATATACATTTATTTATTAAGTAATTGTAACAAATATAAAAGTGGTAAGAAGTAGAGCAGCACTTGAGCCTACAGAAACATCCACTGCGTACAAACCAAACAAGCGATGAAAAGCTATTTCTTTTTCCTGTTTTTAATTACTTCACGCATTAAAAAGCAGAAAACATCCGGCGTACAAAGCCCACGGTCACGCCGCACCCACGTGAATTACCACCTCATCACAAGGCCGGGAAACAGGGCGGGCAAACCCCGAAAAAACAAACAAGCAAGCAAGCAAGCAAGCAAACAAACAAACAAACAAACAAAACTACAACAAAAAGAAAATAAACGAAAAAAAAGTAATTTGTATTGCCAGGCCGATCCCGCGCCCCAGCCCCGCCCCGCGCCGCCTCAGCCGCCCCCGCGCCCGCGGTGAGGGGGGAGGTGCCGGGGCTGGGAGGGCGCCCTCCGCGTCGGCGGCTCCGAGCGCCTCCCCTCGCGAGAGCGGGCGAGGTTTCCGGTGTTGTGGCTGCGGGGCCGCAAACATGGCGGCGACGCTCCGTGCCCGCTCGCTGAGGCACCTCCGCATCCGAGGTGAGGAGCGTCCCACGGGCCGCCCCGGCGGTGCCCGCACCGCCNGCGTGCGGCTGAGGCTGCTTGGCCGCCGCTGGGGCTGCCCTTGAAGCCCCTATTACTCGCAGACGGGGTTGTTTACAGTGCCTGACCCTCCGGCCGATCGTGCCGTGCGCCTCTGAGCAGCACCTCGGCAGCGGCGACTGTACTGCCTCCATCCCTTTTTCGTGTATCCCTGCCCGCCCTCGGCCGGCTGGCCACCGCGCTTGCCCTGAGCCTCTTGCTCCAAGACCAGCAGCCACTCAGATGAGTGGCTTTGCTTGTTAAATTATTCCAGACATCCTCCGCTGCTCTCAAATGTGTCTCTGTGTGTGTGTGTGTGTGGTGGTGGGGAGGTAAGAGGAAGGAAGCAACCCTGGTATCTGCTACACGCTAAGAAATTTTGTCTCAAACAGGTGCTCGTTCCTTACCCATATGTGTAGGCAAAATGTGATCTTGCTTTGCTGTGTAGCGAGGTGCGGGTTAGACTCTCCCAAAGAGATGGGTAAAATTCAAAAAGCAAACTGGAATGTCATTGCTCTAGAAGCAGTGATATTTCGTGGGACACAGGATCCTAGTCTGGGGGAGGGAATAAAGTTGATGCCGGTATATAACTGTTCTGCTTCAGGAGATCCAGGATGGCTATTACGCTGAATAGATCCATTTTATCAGGAGGTAGGCAGGGAAATGATAGAATCAATGAGATTGATAAAAGTGGCCTGTAAAATGGAAAGGAAATAAAAATATCAGCAGTAGAAGTAGTGTTTTCAAGTTGGAATTGTTGATACTGCATCTTACTTTCTCTAATTCTCTTTTCCCCCAAAGTAAGCTGTGTTTAGAATTATTTTATTAAGCAGTTTTATCGTGGGCTGCAGGTTATTTCTGTGTTTACGTATCATATTTACAAGTATGTTTTAATAGCTGGGAAAACTGCTGGGGTTTCTTCAATTTAAAGAAACAGGCTTTTATGTCTCTTCTCACTCTATCTCCCAAAGGACATGATTGCTTTAGAGAAATGCTGTCTTTAAAAATCAAAACTGGTGGAACTTTCATCAGCAAAATGTAGGACAAAGGCCTTAACAGTTTAAACACATGACAAAGTTATTACTGTAAGCAGTGTTACCTGTTTATGAAATCTGCAAAATTAGGATTTTAATGAATGGGTTTAATAACTTTTTTATGTTCTGTAACATACTGAAGTGTTTTGAGCTGAAAGAACAATACACAGAATTTAAATGCTGGAGTGGTAATTTTGAGATGTGGACTGTTTGAAATCTTCTAATCAGAATTCGGTAGGCAACTGTCATTATGATATTGACTTTTGCCATGAGGTGTTTTCAGCTGCCTGCTGATTCCAAGAGACCTGTAATAATAGCAGTACAACTACTACATGTGTATAGTGTTGTAAAAGAGGCTCTTGAGTGAGACACAAAACATGTTTTTAGTACAATGAAAAAAGATATTTTGCACTGTGGCTATATAGCTCCTATTAAAAAGAAATCGTTGGGGAAGTCAAATAACTTGCTTTAAATTTAGATGTCAAAAAACCAAGGGTTTTGGGTTGTTTTTGGAAAAACTACACCTGACTGATCAGAAACCATATAGTACTGTATATCCATGGTAGGTATTAACTGCATTTTAAAGAGGAAACTGAAGTAAGAAGCTTAAAAGTCTCAGCAAGACATTAACTAAGCTAGGTGATAACTTGATTTCCACAATGAACGCAACAAATACTTGTTTTTCCAGCTGTTACAATAGTTATGGAAGCAGTTATTTTAAATATTTTGTTACCCTAATTTGGTACTGATAGCACAGTATTTTGATTCACTGTGTTGTGCAGATCACATAATTTTCCACAGGGCTCACGTTTGCATTAGCTTAAAAGAATGTTCTAATGTTTTTTGTTTCCTGGTGCAACTGAACTTTGTGTTGATTAATGTGAAATATCTGATTTGGGCAAAGTAGGGAATCACTATAAACAGAGCCTCAGCCATATGCTTCTAGTTACAGGGGCCTCTTTCTTACAAACACAAGAAATTATATTGGCACTGCCTTATTTTGAACAGGTTCCTGTTAGTAACGGCATGACTTAGCATACGGGTTAGACCTTTACTCGTCCATACCTGTGGACTGTATACTGACTACACTTTCCATGCAAGAGGCCAGTGCTGTCATTAAGAATTTCAAAACAAATAATAGATGTGGGGAGAGCACTCCTGGTTGTGCTGCTTTGAGTTCTTCTTCCTGGCTTTTTGAGCAGTAAGGCTCAAGGAGTGCCTTGCTGCTTGCAGAGTGATCTACATTTCTCTGTATGTGTTTGGTTTGCTTTTTTCTCTCGTCCTCTAGTTACAGGGTTGCTCATGTTTTCCCAGAGGACACCAAGCTTTTTACAAATTTTCACCATGGCTGCTATACTGGATTTACTCTTTGGAGCTTCTTGGTGCTCTGCCTTTTTAAAAATGGCACATAATGTTTATGAAAGACATTTTGTATGATGGTGGATGATGCATTTTTTGTGTTTGTGTAGGTATGTGTGAGCTTTCTGTGTACCCTATTAGCCTGGTTAAAGATATTAATGTAAAGTAAGTATGTGGTTTGCTTTTCAAGGTTTTTTTTTTTTTACTTTTTTTTCCGGTTGGTTCTTTGATGTTTTGGTTTTTTGTTTTGGGGGTTTTTTTCTATTTATTTTGTTTCTGAGCCACTCAGACCTGCCCATCTTCTAAGGGGATTCATATAAATCATTTTTTAAGAAAACCACTTTGCTGAAAGGCTTATCAACTCTGGAAAAATTGTCCCCAGGATAAGCATTTTTGTGTATAAGGTTGGGATAGTAAGAAAAAATGGTGCAGATACAGGGTAGGCTCATTGCTTTTGACGACTTAAGATCGTATGTCATGTATTCTGTTGATTACAAAATTGCAACTAATAACTGGGATTTAGAGCACTCATGTTTTGGCCTTGTGTTATATTACCTGCTCAGAATAGAACAGAAAAGGAAACAGAGGACAGACTCGCCACCAGTACGACTCCCGTTGCAGTCATCTGGAAGGAATTAGCAATGGGATGAGAGAGATTGGTTTAATTAGACTACTGAAATCAAGCTCATAACTTCCTAAGGCAAAGGACAATTGGAGGTATCGACCAGATTAGTGCATTTGGTAGGAATTTTTCCACTGACTCTGGCCATGGTTGCATATATAACCATAATAAAAATATTATACGCCTTTTCTTTGTTTCTGACTGCTTTACAGGCATTCAGAGCTGAGTCACAGAAGCATATATACCTCCCAGAGCTCTGGGCACTCTTAGAGGCATGTGTAATCCACACTTCATTTGCTCATAAGTTTTTGCGGGGAGGTTGGACTAGGTGACCTTGAAAGGTCTCTCTCAACCCAAACCATTCTGTGATTCTTTGCTCACCTCTGTAACTGGATCACCTTATCCTGCTGGGTGACCAACACCTCTTCCTTTGTTGGAATTTTGACTGTTGTCCGTGGGTCTTGAAGGCCTAAGTAGTTTGGAACATGGCTAGTTGAGGGCAGTCTCATGGTGCTTTATCTGTAGTCAGGCTCATCTTCCTTCAGGGGATCCCTGTTCTCTTGCAATCCTGTAGCTCAGAGGTTACACTGGTTATTAGGAACTTTTCAGAGCTTGTTTGCTTACCGGTGCAGGAGTGCCAACTGAATACTGAAGTTGAGTTGAGTGCTGTTCATGTCTGTATGTGTTCATTTCCTCCTTTTTGAGGGTAACTTTCTGATACTGTACTCTTTAATCAACTGAAATGTACCTATCTCAAGCATTAGTCCTTTCATTTTTTATTCAAAAACATGCATTACAAGATACTACTTTGGTTTATCAACTTGTACAGCCAATTCTATTTGGTAAGTGTTGAGTCTTCTGACTGTAACTCAGGACATACATGAATAAAGCAGCTGAGAAAACTGGTTGTTTTTTTTTTCTCCCCGAGACCAATATCACAAAATTGACTAGTGTTATCTGAGAAAATACCCTTTTCCTTTTTAGTCTTTGTTTCCTCCTGTCATGCAGGTAATAATAAAATATAAAGGAGTTCCATTTAACTTCCTGGGGTCTAAATGGTGTTACTTTTCTTACTGTGCTTGAATAATTTTAAACCATGTAGTATTTGATTCCATGTTCCCACACGGCAAATCGTAATGCATTGCATGCAGGGCAAACATCTTGGGATGCTATTTGCAGTTTACAGCCCACAGAAATGTCGGGCATTTGTAAGGGTTATTTGTGGGATAGTTAAAGAAGGCTGGATGAATTTTGTTTCCAAAATCAGCTTGAGATTTGATGACCATACTGTTTCCAGCTTCCTTCATCAGTGTGGAAGAAGCAGGGAGGAACAGAGCACTCATCTGATACTGAAAGCTCAAGTAGTGGGGGAAGGAAAAAAAAAAACCTTTTGGAGTGCTTTCAGCATGGCAGTAGGGAACCACTGCAGAGATGGCAGCTGGTGCATACTTTTTGATGGCTCAGAGGCAGATTTTCCACTCTTAAGTCTGCTACAGAAAGCCTTTAGGTGGTTCTTTGCATACTCGTGGGAAATGTGGCCTGGCTTGAAAACATTGAGAAGTGGGGCTCCACCATGCTGTAGAAACAGTATTTTTAGAACAGTCAAATAATCAAAATGTGTGGGCACCTTTCACCCTTACCTTGCAGTATTACATCGTTTTTTTGGGTAGCTGTAGCAAGATGTTGAGTTTCAGCAGGTCACACAGAGCAGTTGTTTTTTGCTCCCCTGTTTGTGAATCTGTAACAGAAACTGTAACAGTAGTAAGAAGGTAATTAGTAACATTTTCTATTCAGTGTCCTGAGAGACAAAGTATGTGACAAAGGGGAAAAAACTGTTGAAGAGACCTCTTAACTTTGCTTACTGAGAAATGTTCTACTGCATTATTTTTGTGTGTTAAAGTTTTTTATTATATAGGGAAAACAAAGGGAAAGTGATCAATGATGGTGGCCTGCTAACTTTTTTGGCAATGTGTAAGCTTTTGATAGGTTTTAAAAGTAAGAGAGTTAAAGTGCTGAATACATGCACTTCAGAATTAAGTCGTACACTTAACTTTCCTGTCTGCACTTGTGCTTGCACTTGTGCTTTCGTTGACCGTTGCTTTGGAATTGTATAGTGTATTGTCTTGGATAGATTAATAGCACTTTTGTACCTTTGGCTTTGCTTCCTAAGCCCTGCTTTTATTATCTTAAGGCTTCTCAGAACTACTAAGATGGTGTGTGCTTAAAATATTTTCACTTTCCATTTCTTGAAAATAGGAATGACATTTTTAATGAAGGAAAAGTTTTGGCAGAAGAGCACTTTAAGACCTTATGACTTGCTTATCTCTTGTTAACATTTCTCTAGGAATTGGGTACTCCATGTCTTTGAAGATATGCACTCATCTCTGTCTTTAAAGTTTTTGTGTACAGCACCTCTAAATTTGTTTTTGTACATGGGTTCTTTGTTCTTGCTGCTGTGGTCAGAGAATAAAACGACTGTTCTAAGATCTTGTACGTTCTGTTACAAAAGAGACTTTTCTGTGATTTGGATTGGTATCAATATACTGATCCAAACACCTTCTTAGGTGTTTAAGCAATGCTCTGTTTTCATGACATTCTTCAACATGCTTCCTTCATCCCCGAGTGCTGAATTATCAAAATCTCCTACTGCCTTCTTGGTATGTTCGAGTCTTTGTCATAAATATTATTCAAGTTTTTTTTCTGTTGCTTCCCAGCATCCCACTTAGATATTAGAGCAGTGCTTACTTTCAGCATTTTTTTTCTGCTAGAGCCTATCTATTGTAGAGTCTGTGTAAAGTAACACACCCCTCATCATAAATACAGTAAACAAGGAAGCTATGTCAACCATCTCCTGTCCAGAAAGAAATGCATTGCTTGCCCAAGCTGATGACCTTCATGTATACTTTACCAGTTACCTAACAATCTCAGGAGTTTTACCCTAATAACATAGAAGAGATGTTTAACATCAGGTGTTGTTATTTTTCTTTAAAGTGGGAAGAAGTGAAATAGTCATAGTTAAAATTGCAGTTTTCCTACTCTTAATATCCATACAAACTCAGACACTGCAGCAAATGCTCAAGAGCAATTTTCAAGAGCTTTACAGGACAGCTTGAGAAATTATTTTGAAATGATAACTGACTTGGGGACTGTACTGAAAAATTAGGTAAGTTTTTCTTAACTTTTATACTAAGAGAAACTCCTCCCGAGATTTGTTTTTTAAAATAGTAAATGGCACAAGTCATCTACTTTTAATACCAACTGCTTTCTTGCAATTAAGACAAGAGCATGTGTCTTGAGGCTTGGAAAACTACACAAAGGATCAGATAAAGTAGGAAGTTTGCTTTTCTTTGGAAGTGTTGTATTCGCATACAGGTAGTCAGATGCTTGTACAATAGTGCAGGTGAATTCACACACTGAGCAGTGAATAGTTCTGATATGGAAGGGTAGGTGACATACCACTGCTCCACAAGTCTGGCTGATATTTGTCAAATTTTTGGCTGGAGCACTTGTAACTGTCACAGTAAAATGTATCTGTTCTAGTTTAAGAGTCTGTAATGTTGGTATATTTGTATGATTTTTTGTATGAATCAGAAATGATTTTTTTTCATTTGCCTGTCACGTGGTGTGGACGGAAAATTTCAGAAGCAAAACTTCAGAACATGGTTAGTGAAAAGTGTATTCATCAAATCTTTACATCTGATGCAAAGGAGGAGCACTGGTAAAGATGCATAAATGAGAAAATGTAGTAAAAAAAACCAAACCCAAACACAAAACCGAATCCCAAAGAACAAAAAAAAATACTTAGGGTTGTGTTATTTAGTTATTTGGCTGAATTTTACTGTTAGCACATATTTGAAAGCTTTCTAGGTGTCAGTGGTGGCATGCATAGGTTTGGGTAAATAAATCTAATGAGGAAATCTGTTCACCTAAATTCTACCTGTGCAGCAATAGCCTTTGAGTCAATGTTGTTCATTAATAAATTGATCTGAGTGATAACCTTTATGAACATTTTCCTAAAAGGGAGACTTTTTTTTTTCTAAATCTACTGGTTTTGTTCTTCACTAGACTTCCCTGAGCTCGTTTACTGCTATGGTTTTGGGTACATCTGAACATTGACTCAGGTGGTTGCTCCTGCAACATTTCAGAAATACAGTTTTAAGTTTATTTATTTATTTATTTCTAGAAATGTGCTTAATTGTCTGAGATGCAAAATGGAAATTTTTAATTCTGTTTCAGTTGGAAAAATGGTTAGAGAACATAATTTCATGCTGTTTATAAATGATAGTTTCAGAAACCATTTAAGTCCAAGATGAAAAGGATGGCAGAATGCTAAAGATGACCATTACTTGCCCATCTTTGAAATGGCTCCTGTGAGTTAGCAGTCATTAGGCTGAAATGAAGTAAGTACATCTCTGTGCCCTATTTGCATAAATGTTCATTGTGAAATTAACTACCTCTGTTGATTTAAGACTATGAATGATTGGTAGAGATGCTTATTCATAGAGTTAAGGTATTTAAAGCAAAACAGTATGGCCTTGATTTATGGAAAAATACACAATAGTTGTAAGAGTAACAAAGAATAATTTCATTAATCTCTTCATGTAAAGATGTATGATGAACAGGGGGATTTTGTTTGGGTTTTTTTAGCTGCATAGATTGGTTTCCTGCGTGAAGTGTACATAGACTATAAATAAATACATATATTTGAAAATAATTACTTCATAAAAATAGATTACTTTCAAGAACAGCTGTTGCCTAGAAATTACTTCTTTAAAAACAAATTATTAAATCTGTAAGTAATCTTACTCCTTTGTTACCTCCTGAGCATCAGTGAAGTCGGAATTTAGTTTGAGCAACCTCATATCTAGAGAATTTTGAATGTGTTCATCTCCTTCTTTATGCAAACCATATGTGTGTGTCGTGGGTAGACTTCTGGGGTTTTTTTCACGAAGTACAAAAAATGAAATAGAAAAAATCTTGCTGTTTCCATAAACGTGGTGTTAGCAGCTCAGTTTTTAGCTTAGCCTGTTACTGCAGTGGAATAGGTTTTTCTAAGTTGAGATTGACCAATAGATTAGGTGTCCTCTGTCTTCAGAGAATTGTATTTAGATCATGTGAAATCTATAAATACGACACTTCCTGTGCTTTTTCAGGAGAAAGAGTAGAAGTCTTGAATGGTCACAGCAATGTGACTATATTACCTGTGTGACACAAGGACCTGTCCTGTTCCTTAGTATGAGGGAATGAAGTCCACAAATATCATCAGTCAGCGCTATTTTGAAACCTTCTGGTTATAGGGTTTTAGGATGGGGAAAACAGCGCATCACATTTGCCACAGTTTAAATGTTTCCTGTTGCAGTCAGTGCTTTTTGTGAATTACTTGTAGTTTCTACTTGTGTCCCTGCATTAATGTTTGAATTTGAGTCTGTTATGACAGTGGTGTTTCCATGTTGTGCCAAATTGCCCATGTCTTGATTGGCCAACTGGGTGATCCTACATCTGCTAATGTTGATGGACTTACATGTAACAGGATATTTCTGGGGACAGTGACTACTTCCTGATACCTTAGAGTTTATTAGTGAGAGCCATGTAGCATTTATTCTTTCAGGTTCTTGAACGAATTAAAATGATGCAGAGAAGAATCAGAATGCTAATTGAGAAAATAGTCCTAGAATAGGATCATGTTTCAGTTTGATAATATTCAGAGAAATACGTAATCAAAATTCTTGATTGCTTTTGAAAGCAGATTTGCCTGGTCTACTCTCCAAACATTAGTTGCAAGATGTCAGAAAGGCACAGTGTTTTGTTAAAACTACTGAAAATTATGACCATCATGATATTTCTACTTCTAGAAGTGGTGGCAGAAAAGAAGATAATGAGTTGCAAGAACTGAAGATAATTTTCTAAACCATTACAATGAACTTAAATTCGCCATTCAAATTCATCATTGATGTTCTGGGAAGTATTAATTTGATTCGTGTACCGACATAAGCAATTTTGTAAATCTGGGAAACGCTTTTACTGGCTCTTGAGCATAAGAACAGTTGTACTGGGTCACTCCAACCTTGGCAGTAGTTGATAATTGTTGCAGAGAAGAGAGCGGAACAACAGGGCAAACAAATGCATAGTCACACAGTTACGGAATGTTCCCCAGTCTCCAACATGTTGACCCTCTGTGGTTTTTGTCTTCTTTTTTTTTCTTCCTCCTTTTTCTTTTAAACATCTGAGCTTTTGTAAGTTTAGAGGAAGTTCTTCCTGAATTTAACTGTATTCTGGAATTACTTATATTTGTATATTATCATGTGTATTGTTAAGTGATCATGATAGAAATTTTAAGAGACTAGGATTCCGGTTTGGTTTTAGTCATGTTAATATGCAGTAGTTACAGTTGTGTATCATGTAGAGCAGAGAGATGACATTCTGATGGGATTTTTGGCAGGGGGAGAGGTGGGGGAACTGAGAATAAATTTGTAATTCACAAAGATTCTGTATATCAAGACTTATTGCTATGATTCTTGGTATCAACATCATGTCTGCCTGGGAGTTGAGGATGTAACTGTAAATTTAAATGCAGGACTAAATTAAACATTTTCTCTCCACAGAATAGACAGGTTTATTTTAAATAACAGTTTTTTAAATATGCCTTGGTACTTTATGTAGTCCTAACGAATACTATTTAATACTATTTTCATAATTGGTCTTTGAGGAATCTGTGCAGGACACTAGATTTTGTATTGCTTTAAAGTATTTCAAGAATAGTTTGTTTATCAAAAACTATATGTAATTAATTTTCAAATCACCGTTGTAGTTATCCTCTGGAATGGTCCTTCAGTTTTCTCTTTCTATCCTGGGAAAGCTGTTAACATTTCAACTATGAAACCCATTTTTTAGAATTTTTAGCAGTAAAGCAATGCTGTTTATAAAGCTGACATACAAGATCACACATTAGGAATAATTAGCATAATTCCAAGGTGTGGGTGTAGGAATGGCTTTTCTACACATATAATCTCAGTGTCTTGGTTAGAAATAATATTATAAGAGCATTTTGGAAAGTGGTCCATTTTGGAACTGCTCTTCAAGCTGACTCCAACACCAGACTGTTTATTTCCTGCCATCTTTATCTGTATTTAGGAATACTGGAATTAAAAAAAAAATCCTTTCATTTACAACATTTTATGCACATCTGCAGAAGAGAAATCTGTAAAATCACAGTAGACATTTAAATTTTACTTACTTGTTTTCAGAAGCACATGCGTGCAAGTCAAGATGTAGAGAATTAAATAGGAAGGATTAGATGCCTAAGTAATCCTGATGCGTGATTTCCTATTTATCTGAAGGTCTAGTTATACCTGAATCATACCTTGAATGTGCTGTCTTTTCCACTGCTTTCATGTTCACAGGCATTGTATTTGATGGTTAATTTCTACTTCAGTGATGTAGGAAGAGGAGTAGTTTTGTTAATTTCTTTTCTGACTGCCATGAAACAGAGGATGTGTGTTTTTTTCCGTATTAGTGAGCCAGTTTCATATATTCATAGCTTTCTTAAGCAACAAAGGTGAAAATAGTCTGAATTTAGTTTTTCTTTGCTTTCTGTTTTCATGAACATGAGTTACTGGAACTTACCTATATTCAAAATAAAGTGCTCTTTGTATGGTTCCCCCATGAAAGCTATGGGAATCAAACTAAATAAATCTCTAGATGCATTCTGCAGAAATCACTCTTTAGTCATAAGTGCTTTCTAAGGGGTTATTCTCAATTGTTAAAACGTGATATACATGTGGATTTTTTTAATCTAAAATATTTAAGTCTTATTTGGCAAAAATTTTACATCACATTATATCAGTGAGAAGTATTTCCCACCTTATGGCTTCAAGTGTGATAGCAGAATTTTAACTGTGATCATAGAGGATATCTATCTGGCTAGTATTCAGTACATTTTTCAACATAACTACATTTACTTGATACTACAAACAGGTTTTTCTGTTTTTACACTATAAATTGAAACATACCTTCAGTCTAAACATGTATTACTGTGTTTTTGAAAATCACAGGTTGAATGTAAAGTGTTCATGCACTAATTTTTTGGAATCTGGCAAAGTAGAGTTGATGTGTTAATATAAATAATACAGGAGTGATCTGTGTTGCAGAGTTTCCCTTTTTTATGTAGCTTTCTCATCTCTCATATTCTCAGTTTTTTTGTGCAGTTTCCACCTTTTGAATTAGATGTAAATTAAGAATACTTTAATATCATGAAAATTACATAATTGTCCTGATTTTTTTTTTTTTTTTTTTTTTTTTTTTTTTTTTGCAACAAGTTGGTAATGGTAGGATATGACTTATTATTGATGTCTCATTTCATTATTAAAGGTCTTGATTAAAATGTGTTTGGGGAGGCTGATTACTTATCATATAGTCTTACATAGGCACCTCTAAGTAACTGATTTCTAATGTTTCACTGCTTTCAATAACTGATAACTCATTGCTGTTTCAGTGGAAGTGGAGAACAGTGCATTAATGTTTCTAGCTGGTGTATTTCACTCAACTTCCTTCATTTTGGTAGCTTGTACTTTAACAAGCTACTAAGAACAGCTTAACAATTTGCAGTTGCATGGCTTTTACACTCTAAAAATATCTAATAAATGTAGAGGTGTATAGGTAGTTCACCAGGATTATCCATTATCCAATCATTACTGTGATTCTTTCAGTAAGAGGAAGACACTTCTCATGTTCTTAGTCAGTGGTGAGATGCTTGACTGTAGTTAAGTACAACTTCCTTCTTTAAAGGAAGTATTTAGGAGTATTTAATCTTTTATTTCACTTTTTAGGCCTTGTGATTCTAGTAGGTGTGACATCAGCTGCTAGTGCAGTCTATCACTTGAGAATTACTGTATATACATTGGCTACTGTGTACAGTACTGTGTACTGTTTTAGCACCTACCAAGTGATGCATATAATACACGCTCCTCAGTTTAACTCATGCCTAACTTCAGAGTTACTGAATTATGTGTGCTAAAGCCTACCATTCTTTTTTTTTTTTCTTTTTCATTTACGTGTGCATAACAGAACAGCGAATTGGCATGCTGCTAGCATACTGAATGTGGTCAAACAATGCTACTAAATCTGTCAGGCGAAAGGAGTCGTCACTTGTGCTAATATAGCTATTTTTGGTCCTATTTCATCCCTGCATTAGATGGAGTGCTAGCTGTTTTGTGTAGCTGGACTTCTGTGGTGTTCTTTCTCTCTGGAGAATGGGATCTGTCAGAGTGCATCATGGTTCTCACTGGGGAAAAACAATGTCACAGTCCTGAAGGGGTGAAAAAATGAGTTAAGCCTTAAGAGGTCATGAGAGTTTAAAAACAAACAGCAACACAACATTGGAGATTTTTAATATACATGCATCCGTGATGTACATTTAGGCATAGAGAATCATGTAGTTCTTGAGGCTAGAGTTTTAAAAACACCAGCTTTGCTCTATGCTAAAGATTATAATTGTAAGTACAGGGTGTTAGTGCAAAGAATTATGGGTGAGAAACTGTGTTTAGTGTAACAGAAGTAAACAGAGCAACTACTGCTACCTCAAAGTTTTTGCTGTCCAACAAAAAGCAGACAGACAGAAAATGAGAGTAATGATTAGCAAGCTAAGCTATTGCTGTAGGACACTAGCGGGCTGACTTGCAGTTTTTATATATATCAACAAGTTTTTAGGTGACATTTGAGCAAACTGACTTTGTGTACAATATTTGGGACAACTTGCCAGTTGTGAAGTCCAGGTAAATAAAAAGATGACTTTTTCTACTGAGTGACATGGAACAGGTATGTCTTGCTTCCACTACTCTGCCTGTGAATGGCGCAGTGGCACAGCTACTTTGGAGTGGATTTTGTAAGAATTTAATATTCAGTTTGAGTCCGTAACTCAGTAGAGAACTAACATAATCAGAAGAACAAAAAAGGATTCTACTGAGATACTTGGCAGGATAATTTTATTGTGAATTTGAAGATGGGTGCTGAAGTAGTGTAAAGAATAACAGTGAGACAGGAGGGAAGGAAATACACAGTGGGACAGGAGAGAGAGGGAAAGTAAGGGAAGGGGTTGTTCATCTTTCGGCAGAAGAAAGCTACATGATCAGTTTAGTCATTTTGCACAGCTCCACTCTCAGGAGCACCATGGGAAGGAATGTGAAGATATTTGGTTGTTGCTGTGGGCCAGCTGGAGATCATAGAGTCATTTTGGTTGGAATAGACCCTTGATCATTGAGTCCAACTATAAACCTGACATTGCCAAGTTCACCACTAAACTGTGTCCCTAAGTGCCACGTGTATGCATCTTTTAATTGCCTCCAGGGATGGTGACTCAACTGCTTCTCTGGGCAGCTTGTTCCAATGCTTGACAACCCTTTTGGTGAAGAAATTTTTCCCAATACGACTCAGCATTTCAGTAATAAATGAAGTGAGTCAGGAAAGCATAGACTTTTGAGGGGTCTCAAAATAGTAACAAGTAGCTTCTCTTCTTGCTTTTTGTTTCAGATATAAAACAGAAACTTCTGACGAGCTAGAGAATAAGAGCTAAGAAATCTCTGCGGCAGTGATATGAACTGGGATCCTTAACACGTGCAACATCAATTAGCTCAGCTGGTTAGAGCATGATGCTAATAACACCAAGGTTGAGTTCAATCCCTGTATGAGCCATTTACTGAAGAGTTAGAGTCAGGGATTCTCATGGGTCCCTTCCAGTTAAAAGTATTCTGTGAATCTGTGAAACACCAACAACAGCCCCTTCTTCTCTCCCCACAACCCCCCCAAAATAAAAACAAAACAAAACAAAAAAAAACTGACAGAAAAAAAACCTAAACCCAACAAACCCAAAGAAACAGAAAACCAAATAGCAACAACAAAAAAGTCTATGTCAACACCAAGATGAACTGTTAAGCTTGACAATGAAATGTTAAGGCTGTGATACTTCTTTGGAAGATCAGTCTCTGATTTTGCGCTATGCTTTTTTCTATTTCTGCATTACTCAGTAATTTTAGTGCCTTTGTAAGATTTTGTGACAAGAAGATGGTGCTGGATCTGATCTGTGATTACAGGAAAGCCACATGGCTTAGTTTTTAGAATCAGAATGTATTTAGTCTATTTCCAAGCCCATTCCAATGTGAGGGGGACAGCCTAGCAAAAGACTGAATCGCCATTTGTGATGTCACGGTTGGTTTAAATTCTTTTACATCTGTGATGTGAAGTTTTTTAGGCCTGCCTACCTTCCTTACTGGGTTTACTTTTACTAAAAGTGAGTCACGCTTGAGTAAGTAATATAAATTTTCTACTTCTTTGTAATGTATGATGCGTTTTCAGAAGAAGGAAAAACAAGATAGCCAGTCTTTCCTTGAAGTTAGTATGTCACAGTTACTTTGTTAAACTTTTAATAGAGTACTTTTTGTGAGAAGGTTCTTCTGAAGTTTTAAAACAAGACTTCACCTGAAAATATTTGAGCAAAAAGGCTTCTGTTATTTTAGTTCCTTCTGAGGTAATATGTTATGAGAGGATGTTTATTTCTTTACTGTCTTGTTTTTCTGCAGCAGTAGTGGTTTTGATAGGATTGAAGAGTGAGACAGCTAACTTGCTCTATTTGTATTATCAATTCAGCTGTGGAAATGTCTGTCATATTCTCAGTTTTCTCACAGTTTTGTAGCTTTTGTTCTGGAGTTGCCAGTTTGGTTCAAATTACTTATCTGCTAATGGAGCTTCTGGGAAATACCTGACTGCCGTGCTAAGAACCACAAACATGTCTTTCCTCAAACTTTTCAGTCTCTAAAAATAATTTTTTCGTCAACAGAAAGAGGACAAGGTATGGGAAAAGTTGCTGTAACTGCAGTTTCTCATGCAAAAATAGAGGAAAATATTTTTAGTATACATTTTATTTAGGCATCCTTATTATTTAGATCTGTCATTGCTACAGAATCGTTAATATGGGAAATTGTAGTATCATTGTGTCCTTACTTCTTCACATCCAAATTGACTGGCTTTTTCCACAGAGCAACTCGCACACTTCTGAGTTAATGCCAGCTTTATCAGATAGCCAAAGAGGAATGTCCATTGCCATTGCACAAGAGGTTTTCTGGGCTAGTCCCATCCCATGGTCTTTCCTGTCCATACGGCAAGCTTAGTTTTTGCAGGGTTTTACCATGCATATGTAGCCATCTGCACTTTCAAAATTAAAACATACTTTCAGTCATTTTGGAAAGTTATGTTGCTCTAAGACTGCTCACCTGGCATCTTTCTTGTGGCGTAATGGGGAATTCTACAGGTCCAAAAGTGATGTGAGCCAGGGAAATTCCCACGCATTACTCAAGGCAGGCCAAAGCATAGATATGAGCCAAACTGTATTTTCAAAGAAACCAGATTATGAGGAAGTTATTATCTTCTCCTGTTATGTTCCCTTGAAATTAAGGGGCTATATGATATAAATTATTTGTAGTGCCATAACTAATCCCAGCTGCTTGTTTTCAGTGTGCCCCATCCTTTGAAGTGTTCGAGGCCAGGTGAGATGGGGCTCTGAGCAACCTCGTCTGTGAAAGATTCCCTGCCCATGGTGAGGGGTTTGGAACTAGGTGATCTTTAAGGTCCTTTCCAATCCAAACCATTCCATGATTTTATAGCTTGCGCTATTGCAAACCTCTTAAACTGAGTTAAGCCCTGGAAAAGCAAATTGTGCAGAGGAATCCTAAACCTGGGATAGATCCAGTAAGATTCTCACTGTCTGTAATTTCTGTGATCATATCAAAGATTTTCTTTCTTTTTTCCTAGGGATTCAAAGAGGTCCAAGCACATATTCAAAGTTAAATTCAAAGTTATTAGGTATCTAGTTTTACTGTGCATACTGCTCAGCAGTGCAAGATAGCTGTGTCTGTACTTGTGTATCTGATGGTTGAGTTTGTGTGTGCTGTGATTAGGTTTGTGGAAAAGGATCTTTCACATCAAGCTGGTGCTGATAGAAATTGATGCCCATATTTAGGAAATATTTACCATGTCTGCCCAAAATCTCACTGATCCTTTGTTTGAGAATTATCACAATTATATGGTGTGACAGCATGTCTCTACATGTGCTAAAGTTTCATTATAAACACCACAGTCAATACAATTGATTACCTTACCCTTGAGTAGGCATCTAGCAGCTAATAAAGCTAATGGCATTTGATTTCATTGTCTGATAGACAAAATCTTCATTGACTACTGTAGGTTAACAGGTTTGTACACGTTAATTGGGGTGCCTACCTGTAGGTGTCATAATTTTAAATAATGTCATGATTCCTGATTATGGTGCAAGTAGAGGTCTCGTCTTGCCAAACACATTTTGGATATATCCTGGTAAGATAGCTACTTATGTTTGCTTTTCTAAATTTGTTGGTTTAAGTTTTTAAACTACAGGAAGTGATGTAAAAGCATGGTTTGTAGAGAAGTAGTGAAAATGATGCTTTCTTTACATCTCCAATGCTTGATTTCCTTTGCATAATGAAAAATACACAAACGCACTTTGAGGAGGAACAGGAAGGTAAAAGGCTATATGCCACAAACTCGGCTGTAGCTCTTCCATTCTGCAGTGGGAGGCAAGTTTTTCTTACTGAAGTAAGTGTGGGACACCACACATAAAAGCTCTCTCTTTGCTGCTTTTTAGATGTTTGGTGTTCAGGCATGTTGTAAAGACTTCATTTTATGTAATGCAGTTATTTCTTCTTTTTGGTAATGTATTACTTTCAATAGTTTACATCTTCAGGATAGCCTTGGTTTTTCATTTATCTGAAACTGCTGATAGTATTGTTGTAATACCTATGCTCAGTGTCTAATCTAAGACTCCATGAGAATCCTGTGTCAAATACGTCCCTTTAAAAACTGCACTGCCACTAGGTACAGATCTTACTGCAATATCTGTTGCTGTAGCTCCCTGGGCCCAGCCCCACTGTGTGCTGCTCGTTCCACTCTGCCTCAACTTCCAACCTTAATCACAGAAGTGGGACAAGAGTGCCTGTTGTCATCATGGTATTTGTTTTCTGTTTTCCAGCAGAATGCAGGGTCATCAGTTGGTGTGTGAATACTGGTTTGTTGTTGTGGGTGGTTTTTTTTGTTTGTCTGTTTTTGTTGAGATGGTGGACCCTTAGGAAAAAGGGAGAAGAGATTCTTAAGTCTTTTGTTTACCTTGTAGTTCACTTCCCATGTCATTGGAAAGGCTATTTAAAGTTTATCATCATTATGGAAAGCAGTGAATGTGGAGAGAATGAAAGAGATCCCATCTTTCCAAAATCCCACCAACCCTTTTTCTGGAGGAGAAAAGGAATAATGTGGTGTGCCAGTACCATGCTATATTTTTACATCTGCCTTTCAGCTTACTTTGTCTTTAAATTACAAGGGGATTAAGGGTAAAGTTGTTCAGTTACAAGATGTAGGAATTGGTGTTTCAGACACTCAATGGATTTCTTTGTCAACTGCAAATCCAAGATACTGATTAAAATCTGCTTTTCTCTTCCATGGCCTTTATTTATTTGACAGAACTCAGGTATGCCTGAGTTTTTCCTCCCTAGCATAAATCAGATTGATGCTTCTTGGAGCAAAAGTGCTCTGCATCCCTAACTGAGATGAGGAGAGTACCTATTATATTTACAAAACTGCATGTTGAATGCAGGTTTAGATTTTTGTTGTTCTTTTTTTTTTTTTTTTACTGTATCTCCTAATACCCTGTTTTCTTTTGCAGACCCTTGTGATAATATGAGAGAGATTCTCCAAAATGTGGCCAAATTGCAAGGCGTGTCAAATATGAGAAAACTAGGTCACTTGAATAATTTTACTAAGGTAAGAGCTCAAGTGGTGTCATAGAACAAGTGATTGTACAGGTAAAATGTTTCATATTTACTGTCAGACATTGGCTGGGATGTTAATGAAATTGCTTAATATCACAGAACAGTACTTGAAGTCTACATACTATGGGAAAGGAAGGTATCAAATAGTGACAAGCAAGTATGTGAATGCAGGGTTATGCTGAAGTTTGCATACCTGTTCCGCTGGCTGAATTTTTGTAGTATTTTACTGCTTAGGAGATGGAAATATCTCCTAGTGGGTTAAGTTGCATATCTAGAGCTAAAGTTTTGGTCCCTGCTCTGAAGAATTGAAATCAAAAATGTAAAATGCCAGACTTTCTGGATGTAAACTGATTGAGTATGGTGAGGGTGGAGGACTGTATCAATGCACATTATATGCAATATTTTGGACACTAAAAGTCAACTAAAAGTCAACTTTGACTGCAGTTTACATAGTGAAGATGATTTAAAGGGTCCATTTCTGAGAGAGTATGTCCTTGTTGATGATTTTTGATGTGCTTGTTCCAAATGGTGGACATGTGACAGGTATGTGCTGAATATACAACAGCTATATTGGAAGCTGGTGTAGTAGAGGAGAATTTGGGGGATAAAATAAGGTTTAAATTATAGTTGCAGATAAGTTTGTTAAAAAGAATTGAGTAAGATTACCAGGAGTCCAGTTGACATTTTTGAGCCAATCTTAAGTGAAAGAGCGAATACTCAAGGGAAGATGTGGGGAACCATTTGATACGAGAAGGACGAATATGCATGATAACCTGTGAAGTAGGCGTCTTGGCTGTTAAAGACAGTCCTTGTGAGATTGACCACTTCAGTGGTAATGTGTAAGATTCACTTAACAGGCAGGTGAGTACTGAGAACAAAATCACAGTAACAAATACATTTATCTTCTAATGCACTAATAGCAAATCTGTAAGTGCTGCGTTATCTGAATTGTTTCAGAACATGTGTAGATGCATAGCGTTCACTAAGGAACTGAACTTCATACTGAAATCTCTTCTTTGGGTCATTGCCTTGTGTCTATCAGACATCAACCATTGACAGAATGCTATTTTTTTAACTGGGATTCCAAAATGTGTTGCAAAAAAGCCCTTTATTCTGCTAGAAAGTCTGATGCATAGCTAGGTTTCCTTTTTGTGAAAATCTGGAAACTTCGAAATGTGAATGCTTCCAAATTCTCTAGTCGTCTTAAAATTAAAGAGCTGGATTAGGCTTGTAGATGCATGATTCGTAGTGAAAAGTCCATCTTTGAAACTACGGATCTTAAAACAGTGTCAATTTTGCTATTGAAAATCAGATGTTAAGCACCCATAACTGTGCAAAATTATTAAATACATATATTGTAATTAAAAGATGAACCAAGTATTCTTTTTAAAATATAGTTTTGAGAAATTGCATAATTCTGTAATTGAATATTTGAGGGTTTTGTTAAACCCAATGTTGAAAATGGAAATTACTTAGAGAAATGGAAGAACAGTTTTCATAAATTGCACGTAAGACTGGCAGGAAATTATGAGTTTGTGAAAAGCAACTTAATAAAATTAAATATGATATTTGAAGATGGAGACTGTGGTTCATAACCTGATTTTGATTCTAAATGAGAATCGCCCTGCATAAGGGAATCGTATGACTCAATTTAATATTGAACATTTGTTCATATATTCATCTCCCTGGAATATGTGCTTTATAAGTGTATAACTTAGTGCATTTGGTTTTAAAAACTCTTCCTATTTTTGTTTGAACTTTTTTGTAAATGCAGTCGTGAGAATAGAATAGAAGTTGCAAATTGTGCTGTATTGTCTGCCTTGTGGTTGGAACAATTCTGTGTTTTTCATTCCAGTGGTTAAAAGTGAAAGCCTGGAGCTTGGCGAGATGGTTTTATTTCCTTTTTGCACTCTGTTCTTCTACCATGAGTTGGTATAGTCTCAGTTCCTCCTTTGTGAGAGAGGAGTGTGAGTAAGATTGATGTGCTAAGGGCTGAGGATGTTTGTATCCTGTCTTGGAATTATAATGAATATGAACTTCATTTGTTTATAAATTGTTGCATTTTGTGGTCCAGTTTTGAAGAGCTACTTGCTATCTGGAATATTTGTACTATGGACAGGGAAAGGACCTTTGAAAATTTTTAATAGCATATTTCAGATAAAATAATATGGAAAAATCTATTATTCTCCTGCTAGGAATATTATTATATTTAAAAGAAAACATCTGAACTAGTCTAAGCAGTTGGTCCCAGCTATCCCACATTTTTCGTTCAAAGACTGCAAATCGCACTGTTCTGGTTCTTTGGTCAGGGAAAGCAAAATGTTTTTATCACGTGGAAACAAGTAATGTAATTTACTCCAAATGTGGAGTTTCCTGACAACGATCATGATAGACACCAAGTTTTGAATTATTTTCAGGATATCTGAGGTGTGTTATGTCCAGGCTTCTTTACTTGAAACTGGACTAGATTTTTAAGGTGAGATCTGTTGCCCTCACCTCCCTTTTTTTAAGGAGAAGGAACATAATCATCCTATAAAAATTACTGAACTAGTACTGAACTAGACTCCAGAGTTTTATGTAAAAGTTAAATACTTTTAACATTTTTTTTTTTCCCTGTAATGGTGATCAGAAGTCAACAGGAGTTACTAGTTAAAGCAGATACTTTATACTAAGCTTGTATGCCTAGGTGCTGTAACTCCTTTTTCAGTGCTACTTCGTTTTAAGAGAAGTATTGACTAGTTGTGTTCAGGTCTCCACAGCACCCATTATTGCTGTGCAAAGGATGCTTTATACATGATATTGTACAAAAACTTGCATTTCATTTATCAAGTTTTTGCTAGTACTGCTTACTAGCTAAGTCATTAGTGTTCCAAGTTCTTTGCTTTTTATCTACAGAATGTGGGTTGTTCTTGCCCAACAAGACCACCCAGCTTAGGTGGTGTAAGTTTTCTGTTTCAGGAAATTAGCATTCCCGGTCTGGTGATGCACAGGCTGTGGAAAGGTATGTTTAGTTCTGAATTGCAGCAGCAGCAGACTTGGAAATTTTATCTGCTTTGAATGAGCGCACACTCCTCCTCTGCTTCTTGTCACCTAGTAAGTGCATTTTTGTGGGCAAAAAATTTTATGAAGTACTGCCTCAATCTATATTCCTTTCAAGCCACCCTATTTAAGCTAATTTATATTCTGACTTGAAAACTGTTTGAGGATTTGACCTCCACTAAGTGGTTAGTGACACTTTGAATTGTGACAGAATTTCACAAGTTTTCTATATGCCTTCAGCTCCAGTAAGCTGAGTAGGATTACGCATCTTTAATTTATATGGCCACCTACATAAGACAAGCACTTTGAAGTTTCCCCGCTTCTGCTGATTGGTATCAAAACATCATGGTTACTTCTTTGGGGTTTTCCCCACCTCCATGAGAAGTAGTAAGTGATAAATCGCTGAAAACTAGAAGAAACTGTGCAATTGCATTTACCTAGTGGAAAATATCTTTGTGATTTGAAGTATATATTTATAATCCTCTGTTACAGAAGGTTTATCCCAGTGGGAGCTTCTGAGAGATCCTTCATAACTTTGTAAAACTAAAAGGGTATTTTAATAACAAGACAAAAAAATCCACAGATGTCATAGGAATTTTTGGGAGTTTTTTTTCCAAAAAGAAAGGTACTTCTTAAAGGACAGAATCAAGCAATTCATTTTCGATATAAACTTAGCAATGGAACAGCATCAGTAATACAGTGATATGGAAAGTTATGTTTTCAATCTGTTCAAAACTAATTGTCATTATTTAATGAAGCTCTGCTTTTCTGCTCTGTGTGTCTGTTAGCTTTTGATCATGCTGCTGACTTTCACTAGGATGATATGGATTGAGTGGGTTGGATGTGGATATGGCCATAGAGGCTTTCACGGATTGTGGCCGTGATTCATAGTCTGTCATTTTAGAGTCTCAGCTGTCTTTTGCAAAACCCAGGTATATTAGACTGAATGTGCTGTCTGTAACATTCATCCAAGTAGATAAACCACTGTGGCAAAACCTGAAACCTCATAACGATGTAGCTGATAGGAACAGAACATGTTGCTTAGAGACATTCAGCTGTGTAACAAATGTGTCTAAATCCAGAGTCCAGTTTCGGTAGCGGCTTTTCTTAAGATTAGGATCTAGGAAGTAGTCTTCTTTTAAATATTACCAGTGGTGGCTCAATCTGTACTTCCAAAGTTATAATGCAGTAATTACATTCTGGATGCATAGAATAATATAATATTTTTACCTAGTAATTGCTGTTGCTATTCTACTAAATATAAATTTGAATGGTCTCAAATCTTCGCTCCGCTTGTGTATGCTGTTGACCTCCTATGGTTTTGTTGTTCTGAGCTACTGTTTCCAAGACATGTTGATATGTTACTCATATTGCTGTGACTCATCTGAGTAGTATGAAAAACTCATAGCTGACAGTAAACATGAAAAAAACCTTCACTGTAAGTTAGTCACTGTCTGGCTTAATGTACATACCATTTTGTCCTAATATGTAATCTTATCCTCAAAGAGTCTTTGCTATGCCCAGTCACTGTGTATTTTATCACAAAGTTTTAATTTTAAAGTGGACTCATTTGCAGTTTTAACTCACAAAGTATACTATGCTTGGTTTTGTTTGTATCTCTGTATAAAATTTATTGTGTGTATTTAAAAATGTGTTCTTTCTATAGGTAAGATGTATCTATGGAAAATACAAATAGTATAAAAATATAAATAATTTCATAATTTCAGGTATTATATGATAATCCATCACCATTTTATTGAACTATGTCAATGTATAGCCAAAGCTAGATTTTAGTATTCTGATACTGCTTGCCTACAGAGTTATGCTATAATGGTATGTATTTTAATTGTTGAATCTTACAGTCAGACATATGACAGTTACTTGGCTTTGTCAGGAATTCAGCCATCTACAAATATCACTGCATTTGGGCCAGAATCATTGATCTGCTTAATGTTGTTTGAAGGTGAAATTAGAAGAATGCAATAAAGTTTTTTTGTATAATGTATTTAAGGCCAGACATTTATAACTTAGCAAATACCCAAGGAATTGGGACCAGCTGAACAGTATCTTCTTTATAGCAGCTCCTGTGACTATTTTTCCCCCTTTCAAATTTACAGAAATCCAGCCTTACGAGCCAGATTTTTTTTTTCCCCCTAGATTAAATGAACCAAATGGCTCAGCCTTCATGGGTGGATTTTCTACCTGCCTTGTACATTTTTCTGCTACACTTTTTCCGCTTTGCTCTTAAAATGTGTCACACAAAATTTTATTCTTGCAGTTTTGAGAGCAGCCTGTGGAATGGAAAAAGTTTTTTAATCTCAAACATAATGCAGTCCTATTAGTATTTCCAGAGATAAAATTTGTTTTCTTTTTAATTTTAAATTAACATTCTGAATGTTAATTTCTGGACAGTTTCTGTTTCTCTGCTGGCCTACTTTCATTTCTTATGTGTCTATTAGTGTGTGGTACCCCGAAGGATATGATGTTCCTATTATCTAGATAAATCTTCTTATTGAGTTTGGGCACTCCTTTCAAGTCACTGAAACATTTCTGAATTCTGATCTTCCTGTCTATCTTTTAGGCCCTTTTCTATCTGGAACATACACAAATTACAAAGAAAGCTAATGCATAAATATTGGTGGCCCATTAGAGGGAGAATAAGCTAGTAGCTATTTTCTTTTCTGTGGGAGAAATAGTTCACATGTATGCACAGACATCATCAAACACTTCTATAATTATTACTGTCAAATTCAGAAATTTATATCCAAACAGCAGTTAAATTTGATGAAAGTTTTAACTCATCAGGTTATGTGACTGTGTTTGAATTTCAAGATAAGGTTAAGTTCTTTTCAGCATCAGTGAAGGCGTGTGCAGTGGGAGCACATACGTAGATGCAGACAGCTGGTATTGAGAAGCTAATTACCACTCTATGCATTTGGTGAGAGTGACAACCAGACTAGAACTGGTCCAGTGAAGTGGATGCTTTTTAGCAGTGCAGCAAGTTAGGTGGGTTCCTGGAAAGTGTCAAATGCTTCAGTTTAATCCCAGGACTGCTCAAGATGCAAACCAATGGTTAGTGTGATGATAGGAGACGAGCTTCACTAATGCATTAGTGCACACAATAGCGGCTTTCTAAAACATGGTTTTTCCTACATCAGAATTACAATTCTATGGGTTTTTTTAAAGTAGGAAAAACAGACTGTTGAGGACATTCTGTTATGTTAAGTTAAGATTTCTCGTTTGTGTCTGGGGTGGAATGCTGGGGAGAGGCTTAGATGTATAAATGATTAGCCTAAACAACTATTGATGTAACTGTCTGAAACTGAACAATGTTTTTACTCACTATCTTCTTGCACTGTTTTGCTTACACTCTGCCAGCCAATTTTTACAGTTCATGAGATGTCAATAGAAATGCTAAAGCAGCAGTGGTGGCCTTAGGCAGTCCAACAACGTGGCATAAAAATAGATTGATGTTAGGAAGTGACATACTGTCATAACCAGTTAATGCATCAATTGTCTAGTTTTATTATCACTTAAATTTGAAAGGTGGTTGAAAAAGAGGTTATGTAAAAACTTCCCTTATGTTTTATAATCGTCTTTGGTTAAGAAAACTGCAAATTCCAAAATACTTCAATTAACTTAAAATATTTGAGCCCAAACATGGAGCTGATCCAGGCCAATTTAATAATCTCTCATTAACAGCCTTAAATTTCAGCATTATCACTAGGTATTTTTCTTGAAAAACGGTTTTATAAGCTGTAATGTGATCCTCGAATGAATTTGTACTTGTTGAGCATAAACCTAAGTACTGTTTGAATTTTAATGATCTTGCTAATAAAATGGGTTTACTTAAAAGTAGAGCTTCACTGCAATATGCTGTTTTTTCAGATGGAGGTCAGCGGTAGAACTGAAGCACGGAACACACTAAATATTTTAACTTACAGTAGCCTTGATTTAGCTGTTCGTTTTGTTTATTATAAATTTCATATTGTTAGCAGTAAATACACATAAAGAATGTGTCACAGGGTTTGATATATTACAGTATTTTAAGAGCAGAGGTAATGACTAGTTAGCACAAATACTTGCTGAATTCCTCACTGAGGAGAAACCTAATACTGCGCTGACTTAGAACTGAACACATGCCTGTTTTGAAAACGGAGGACAAAGTGCAAAGCTATTGCAATCAGTATTAGTCACTTGAGTTTTTGGAAGTGCTTGGAAAAGTGCTTTGGGATTTGGACATGATAATATTTTATAATTTTAGCCAGGGATAGTAAGTGAGATTACTAGGAATTTCTTTGCTGCTCTTCCAGAGAAGAACAGCATCAGCTCTTATTACAGAAGAGATTGTTTTCCTTTCCTCAAGAGGCTAAAACACTGGCAACCTAGGTTGCTCTTTTTTGAGCATGGTTTTGGACTTAAAAACTGTTCTCGTAAATCTTATCTGTTCACAAGGACTAGATATGGTTGAAATGTCCAGTTTGTGACCGTTTATAGCTTCTTTTTGTGTGCATAAATTCAACCTTTGCTCAGATTTTTCAGAGGTACAAGTTCTATAAAATGGATGGCAGGCCAAGACCAAATGTTGGTTACAAGACACTCGGCAGTGCCTTCTCATTTTTTGTACTTCAGCACTACTGTGACAAAACATAACAGTGGACCATCAGTGTCAGTCTTTGTTTCAAAACTCTTACCTGAGCCTCTGCAGATACGCTTTCATTTCAGTCATTTTTGCTCTCTGCTCAAGCTACCAGTTGCCGAGCTAGCAATCTGATGCTGAAAAATGGACTGACCAGTACGCAACTTAGACAACTGTGCAACTTTTTTGGTGTGAGAATCCACAGATGAGTCTCAGTGTCTGATGTGTATAGGAACAGAATACGGACAGCAGAAACTCTCAGGGAAGTCTGAAGCTGGTATTCCCTTGCTAAAAATTAAATTCCTTCCTAAATTCCTTCCTTGCTACGAATTAAATTCCTTCCTAAATTAAATGCTTTTGAAAGCATGTCCCAAAATCCACAGTTTTTCATGATCATTTTTGGAGAGCTATAAATAATGGATATTTTCTTTTATTTTCAGCTTCTTTGTAATACTGGCCATGCTGAAGAAAAGCTAGGTTTTACCTATGACAGCATCATAATATGGTAAGTAGTAAAGAGCATTAGAGCAATCAATCCTAGGGGATGTCAGTTGTTTTGGTGCAATTAAATAAACTTTTTTTACTTTTGAACTAGTGTCTTGTATTTATAATGTGTTCAAAATTTCATTATGCAAGCAGATAGCCTGCAAATATTTTAATGAGTAAAATCAGAAATACATTATTCACTTTTGGGCAAACAGAGAAAACCCCTCCAAGTTAGAAGTGTAGATTTCTTCAGTATATTCCTCACAGATGTAAAAGTGCCTCTAAATATTTTAGAACTTGTAGAAAGCACTTCTAATAAAAATGTACATCAACAAAATATAGAGCATACTCTTGATATAGAATCAGGATTTAAAGAGCAGTATTTTCTGTTGTATTGGTATGTATATGTCCATGTAGCACTGCGTCCCCGGCTATTGCAAAGCCCCATGTGTATACTTTTAAGTGGAATTCTTACCTATTTTGTGGCCATTTCTGACTGTCAAATGTAACTACATGCTTATTTCCACACAGAAATTGGTAAATTTGTCTTTAGGACCAGCACTGGTGACAAAGGCAAATAAGATCTAATATTTAGTGCATTTCTGTGTTGTTTCAATTTAGATCTCGCTTAAGGAAAAAAGCTTAGGAAAGCTAATTACTCTTTGAGCAAAATGTTGGGAAACGTTGTGTAATTGGTTATGGAAATATTGTGAGTCATTTTCTTAACTAGAACTGTTGTCTTTATCTTTTTGACAAGCTGTATGTTTTCATTGCGTTTTCACTACTTAAAGATAGTAACACATATCTTTTTGGTAGCTGTTGCTTTTGAATGTTGAATCTCATGATAGTGTTGTTCTTTGTAATGGTTTCTCTGTGCCAGTTCTTTAACTAGTCTACAGCTTCCTTGTGAGGGGAAGAGGAAGCGCAGGCACTGATCTCTTCTCTGTGGTGACCAGTGACAGGACCTGAGGGTGTGGCCTGAAGTTGTGTCAGGGGAGGTTTAGGTTGGATATCAGGAAAAAGTTCTTCATCCAGAGGGTGGTTGGGCACTGGAACAGGCTCCCCAGGGCAGTGGTCACAGCACCAGCCTGACAGAGTTCAAGAAGTGTTTGGACAACGTTCTCAGGCACATGATGTGACTCATGAGATTGTCCTGTGCAGGGCCAGAAGTTGGACTTAAAGATCCTTGGTATCAAGAATACCCCTCGTATCAAGCACCTCCTTGCTGGGGCTTGAGCTGATCAAGAGCAGCCCTGCTGAGAAGGAGTCAGGGGTGCTGCTGGACACGAGTCAGCAGTCCTATGTCCAGTCTTGAAGGCCAGAAATCCAGTTGTGTCCTGGGCCGCATCCAAAGCAGCATGGGCAGCATATTCATATTACAGGAAAGATGGTCTTGAAACAATTCCCTGCTTAGTGCTCCAAGTAATAATCAGTTCATCTTTATTTCCAAATGATATGGCAGCATTTCTAGTTTGTTTAGGTAACACCTGAGAGTAGGCTTCTGTCACAGTGATTTACCCATGCCAATTAATCACCAAAAGATTCTGAAGATTTTTTGCTTCGGAGTAGCTGATTATCACACATGACAACCCTAGGATAAGAAAAGAAAAAAAAAATAAGCCCTTTGTAGAAGTAGAAATACAGTCTCGCTGGCTGAAGTATTTACATTCTTAGATGTCTGGTGAAAAATCCTACTAGAAAATGTCATTGGGAGATGGAGGATTCCCACGCCACCGTGCATGTGGTTGAGGAAGAGGGACGAATCTCTTGAGGGCCTTCAAAAGGACGGTGTGCTACTTCATGCTTTCTAACTCCATTTCTAGAGTTCTTCCATATTTTGTTTCTTCTTACCTACCTTATTCTGCCTATTAATTTTCTTGGACTAATATTGTCCTCAGCTGTTGTCAAATAACAAATTGTGTACAGGATTTTTTTGTTATGTGTCATTTCATGGATGTACAAGCTGTTACCTGGGGGGAAAATTGGTTTGTGGCTTTTTCAGATTAATATATTGTCTACCTCTGCTGACCAGGATGAAGGCTTGCCTTCTAGGTTGCACATGAGAAGACCTGAAAGTCATAAAATAAGTTCAGAACATTTATTTTTAAAAATCATACTTTTTGTCTTAAGTGAGTGAGTAGTAGCTGCATGTCAGATGGTGAAGTCTACCTGCTGCCTAATAGTTGTTTGTCCCTCTTGTTTTCTTCATTGTAGTCTGAGGTTAGCTTTACTAAATGAAGCAAAAGAGGTGCGAGCAGCAGGATTGCGAGCCCTCCGCTATCTTATTCGAGACTCCAGTATTCTCCAGAAGGTGCTAAAGTTGAAAGTGGATTATTTGATAGCCAGGTAAGTTTTCTTCTTCTTCTAAATTGTAAAGTTGTAAATCACTTGCTTTTTCATGGTTGAGACAGATGAAAAGTGTTTTCATATTCTCTTATATTCTTAATAAATAGTTTTGTAAAAGACATTTTTCTTCAGTAGAATGATATTTCATCACACTAGCTAATCTGAATAAAATGCTGTCTTGATATATGATATATTACAAGTAATCCAAAGAATTTCTTCTTTTAATCATCAATGCCATTAACTATAAATTAATAAGTTTGAAATGTTAATAATTTTCATGTCTTAAGTTGTTGTATGGGAGTTTTTTGGTTCTTTGTATTATCACAGTGCTGCGGAGCCTCCGGTACAAAGTCAGGGCTAAAAAGTAGTTTGTGTCCAAGAATTTGTAGTCTAAGTATAACTGATGACACAACAGAAAAATCCCAAAGGGCAAACCAACAGTGAGATAATACAATCAGCATGATGAATAGATGTAAATAATAGCATTTCCAGTGCTTCCTGTAATGAAATTTTTTATTTAATATGCTGATACAGATGTGTGTGAATTTCTGTTTATAAATATACACATGTAGTTTTAGTGTGCTGTTTAATTTTTTTGGAGCAAAAGGACTTTTCTGATCTGAGAACACTCAGAATGTGTTGATGTGAAACATTACAAATACTTGGTTTGGTCTCATTTGCAAATGCCCGATGCAGCTAGCTTGGAAAATAATTGTTGAAGCATTATGCTTTGCCATTTTATATTTGAGAACATTCTGCTGACTTAATTATAATGAAAGTAGCTGGGAAAATATAAACCGAAGCTAATTGATCTATCATAATGAGTATGCTTGCTGAAAAGCATAGTTTTTAAACAAGTCAATTCTTTTTCTTCTGTATTCATATGCATAAATATTAACGTGAGTTATTAACAGTTAAGGTGAAAGTTACTGTTGTTATAAACAAAATGTGTTTTTTAACTTACTTTAGGTGCATTGACATACAGCAGAGTAATGAAGTAGAAAGAACCCAAGCACTTCGATTAGTCAGAAAGGTAAAATCTCCTATGTATGGTTGTATCTGCTGTGCCCCTCAGTTGTGCTGACTCCTGGTTGTCTCTGTCAACAGTGCTTTTTCACAGTGTCTAATACCTTGCTTTACCTTTATCATGTAATATAGCTGATAATTGAAAAGACAGAAGAAGAAGCAGTGAAGAGACTTGTTTTGATTTTACAATTTTACCATTTAGAATATCAAGTGGACTAGAAGAACCTTGCTAATTTTCTTTTGCTAGAGGTGATACTGGACAAGGTTTGGGAAACACTTACCAAAGAGTGAATGCAAGGGCGTAAAAACAATATTAAGTTTCAATATTGAAATTATGACAACTTCCCTCTATAGGTTGTTTAAGCATCTCTGAGTCAGAGATTGGGAGATTTTCTGCCATGTGAGACATGAGACACATTGTCACTGAAGTAATCATTCAAGGAATGCTTGTAGACTTACTGCTTTGTTTGTGGCAGTTGATGCTACCCATAGGATTTTATTTCAGATACTCAATAAAACATGGTTAGTCTGTGATGGTTTCTGTACTGTGTACCCATGGGTGTGAGATTTGAAAATATGGTAGCTGTATTTTCAAGTTCATCCTAGAGAAATTGGCATATAGAGGTACAAAATGTATTCAGGAAACATAATATTCTGCCTTTCTGCTGTACTTCACTGTTCTTTATTGTTCTTTTGTTCTTATAAAAACTACCAAAGACTGGAGTAAAGTTTGAGGTAGTTGAAGAATGGTTCCCCAGGAGCACTGTCTGTTAAATCTCTTTTTTTTTATTTTAAACCTATGTTTTCTGTCTTACAGAAAATACAATGTACTTGATTAACAATTGTGCCAAAAAAGTGAGTTCGAAATATTAAACATGGCTACCTCCTCCAAACCCAAACAAGCAAAAAACAAACAAAAAAGCTGTACTATAAAGGAACAAGTGGTTGAGGAAGTTGCACTTTATAAAAGTTCTTTGCTAATCTGCTTTGAATAAGAGCTTCAGTGTAGACTCAGAATAACATAAATCAGAAGATGGAATGGAAACACATTCATAATTGGTTTTATTTGGGTCAGAAGTTTGTCCACGTTTTTTCTGGGCTTTTTTGAGCATTTCCTACATGAGCAAAAACTTCTGTCTTGCGTGAAAGAAGAGACAGCAAGAGAAACAAATCCGTTCATTTGATCTGAAAAAATTATGGTCAGAGAGAAACATTAAAGAAATAATACAGCTGACCCTTAGTGGTTTTTTTCTCCATCATGGTGCAAGGGTACTGGCATGCACCAGGTGTGTGCATCGAATGCACAGGCTGTGCAGCTATGCTTGTGGCTCCTTGATGCTGAGAACTGTGTTGATGAAAAGCCTTTTCTGTCTTTTGCTACAAACCTATAACATTCTGTTTTCTTAAAAGACGACGTCAGACCAACAAAAAGCCACCCATCCTGGCTACCAGTAAAGTTAACAGCTTTGTCATGTGCCGTCTAGGCCACAACAGTTAAGCATGCATTAGCACAGAGCAGTCAGTACTTCAGAAATTCTGTCACAATTCTCACAATTCTCTCTGTGCTTCCTGAATAGCACATTCTGTATTTTCACACTGTCTTTTTGTTACCCTGCTCTTGCCCTTTTTCTACCTCTCTCTTCATCTCCCTCTATGTCTCAGACTTAGTGATTTGATGCCAGGATTCCTAAAAGATTGTATAAAGGTCTAGCAGGGGAGAATAAATGGCAAATAAACTGAAAAAAGCTAAAAAATTTATTCTCAAATTTACTGTGAAACTGAACTGGGTTTTTCCAGTATCCCAGAACTATTATTTTCAGTTTCAAGATTTGGCTCTTTAACCTCATCTTTGGTAACAAAAATGTGTGAGAGAATTGTGTAGATTAAAATTAAAACTCTTTTCTTTCTTTTCATAGAGAAGAACAGCAAAATATTAATACTGCTTTATGAATGCAGAAAAAGCAGTCATAAACTTTGTTTTAAAAATATTAGGTTAAAATGGTGTAGGAAGATTAAAAAAATACAATTTTTTAAACTTGATGTCCAATAGTTTTTGAAGGCTGAGTGCTCACTGCATGTTTTGACTGTAATCACTTCTATATTTCCTAGTAAAAGCTTTGCAATTTAGCAATATCTTCAGCTATGAAAAGGATGGCATGAAGTTGCTTTGGGAAGCATTATTCTATCTAATAGAAGTCAATAAGACAATTTCTTTATAATTTAATAGTCTAGACGTTTTCTTTCTAAAGCAAAAGTCAGGGTTAGATGCAGTATGAAACATCTTCTTTCTTCCTCTTTTCTAAAGGAATCTTAAAAGACCAAATTCATAGCCTTTATTACTTACTTCATCTTAGCTACTTGTAAGTAGCTTTCCATTACGTGTCCTTGCTCTTTAGAACTGCATTTTAATACCTAGAGCAGATACAGAGTAAATACAAAAATTTGTTTATCCTAGTGATGTATTTAGAATTGACTATTACAAGAAGTCTTTCCTTCTCTTGCCTTAAAAACAGAGACAATGAAGCAGAACAGCTTGTGTCCTCACTGGCTGCTTGTGTCCTCACAGGAAGTACATGTCAATATCAATAGAAAACAGGTTGCAGTTTTACAGAGGGATTGGTGCACCTATTCTGTTGCTTATTCTTGTTTCTTCTTGCCAGTGTAAAAGTGAAAGACTGTGTGGGTGGGAGAGAATTTGTTTTTTCTTTAAAGTCCTATCTTAAAGCTTCCTGTTTTGTTGGCATTAACATTATGTATAACAAGAAGCTTCTCAAAAACTTATATTTAAAGACAGATTTGCTAAAACTCTTCCAAAATTTTAGTCATAATGGTTGATTCCCTCTCATTTTAACATCTCTGCAAAAAAAAAGGTAAAAATCTGATAATCTTTGCATAAATATCTGTAACACATCAAAGGGAGATGTAAAATGGATATAGGACAAAACATTTTTGGAAGAATTAGGAAGATAAGCCTGGTTTTGTTGGAACAAAAAAGGTGATAAATAAAACCATGGGAAACTAGCCTTAAATTCCAGGTGTTTGATGGATATTGAGTATTTTTTAATGTCTCATTTTTATTCATTAGTGGAGAAAAAGAAGTGACATGGCTGAGTGGGCTATAAAACATTGCACTGTTCCCTTTTTAGGCAGTCAGACAAAAACCTGCTTCCTCCTTAGTAATACATCTGTTTAGCGATATTCTTGTTCCGGAAGGATATGTGTATTTAATTTTCACAAATTGAAAAAACATGAAAAAGCAGCTCCTCAGCCTTTGCAATCAAAGCCTCACTTGGGGGATGGTGAAGAGTTTGTGGTATTGGTTCAGGAGTGGCTTTCTTTACTTTTAATGAGTGCGCACAGGTTCTTGCTTGTTAATCTTGGGGGAATTCTGAGTGTCCCAGACTCAGAATTCCCCCAGACTGAGTGTCCTCCCACTTGAGGCTTTCCATGGTGCAGAACAACCTTTATAGTACATGAATTTGTAATCTACTCTGTCACTGGATAATGTTCCTTGTCAATAAATATATTCTTGGGAAAAAAATATGACAAAGGTAGTCTTAATTCTCACTGCACCAGTCATCTTTTAAATTCTTTCTTATTATGATAAAATATAAAAAACTGAAGCAGGAAGAGAATGGTAAAATAAATTGACAAATGAATTGAAATTGAAAAAATTGCAAGAGCAAAAGAAATAGTTATGGAGATTCACCAGATACAACCAAGTAACAGATGGACTGGTCTGTCTAAGTGTTTGTATGAAACAGAATGCTGGTGAATATGTAAGTGTATTTAGAGAAATATAAAGAAACTAGAGGGCTTTTTCTTTCCTTTTTGGCAGATGATCACTGTGAATGCTTCATTGTTCCCCAGTTCTATTACTAATTCTTTGATAGCAGTTGGAAACGATGGTCTTCAAGAAAGAGACAGAATGGTTCGAGCATGTATAGCCATTATCTGTGAACTAGGTAAGACAGTTTTTCTTAATTAGTGTTCCGTTTCGATGTGGTTGTCATTAACAGTATTTGTTTAATAATAGATTAAATGTTCAGCGTTCTTATTGTCAGTTTCATGGATTTTAGTTATTAGCATGTTATAAACCAAAATGACTTAAAATCTATTTATGTATCATACATGAAGATTTAAGATTATTGTCTTTCCTTCAAGACTTGACAGTTTCTGATTTGCCTTAAAACCATTTCTCTACTGCAGTTGGTGTTTCTTAAACTAATGGATTTGAAGTAGGGAGAATTCCATACACAAGATGCTGACAAATGTAGAAGAGTTCAAAGAACTACAAAATATCTTCCTTTTTAAAAATATTTGGAGCGGGTATTGTCGTTATTGGGACAGTGGTTTGTACTAACTCCCTAAACTTTCATTTGGCTGCTGGTTTTTGAAGTTTTTTCAAAATCAATCAGTGGGAAATAACTTCAGCAATTTGTTTTCAAGATTAAAGCTTGTTTTAAAGAAATAAACAAAATGTTACTCTTATATTTCAGTATAAATATTTTATCTATGACAGTCCAATGAAGCATGAAAACTCTTTATGGGGAAATCCAGAAACTACTATATGGAAACTTGGTTGGGAATTAAGTTGGGAAATGGTCATATGCTGGATACTGAGTGACCAGTATTTTTGTGTGTGGTGAATGAATCCAAAATCTCAATTCATTGCTAGTGTCAGCCAGTTCCATTAGAAGCTTTACATGTGCCTCAGCAGTGTTCAGGATGAATAAGATATGCATACTAAGGAGATGACAAGTTTGTCATATGCCATGAAATGCTTTATCTTCATCACTGGCCAAAATTACTTGTTTTCCTTTATGTAGCACTTCAGAATCCTGAGGTGGTGGCTCTTCGGGGTGGTTTAAGTACCATCTTGAAAAATGTGATTGATTGTCAGCTAAGCCGAATAAATGAGGCTCTGATAACTACAGTTTTGCACCTCATTAATCATCCAAAGACCCGACAGTATGTGCGAGCAGATGTAGAATTAGAGGTGAGTGCAGTTTTACTTGTTTAGTGGCAGAAGTTAAACATTGTATTACTCATTAAAATGTTTCATTTTTGTCTCACATTTCCTCTGTGTTAGTGCACAGTGTCTAAAAGGTAATGTTTTAGGCTAAGAGCCCAAGATTTATAAAGTGGGAATAATGATAGTTTGGATTGGGACTGAGGAAAGGGCAGTAGTGATGTAACTCTATTTTCATGTGAAAATAATGCCTGTCTTTCTTTTGTTTAGAGAATTTTAGCCCCTTACACAGATTTTCACTACAGGCATAATCCAGACACAGCAGAAGGACAACTTAAGTAAGTGTTAGTGCTGCTACTTGTGCTATCAGTTAATGTTCATCGCATTGGAATTAAGATGTATTTCCTTCCAAATACTAAATTTCTTGAATAGAGTAGGCCAGAGTGCAGCTTCCTAAAATACTGTTAAGCATTTAAGATTTAAAAGGGCTTGTTTAGCTTAGAGAGGAGAGGGTTGGGGGACACCCTCTGCTGAATAGCAGCCTTTTTACTACCTATGAAAATGCTTTCAAGGTGATGTAGCCAGGGCCCTTCATGGTGGTGTAAGGTGGGAGGACAAGACGCAACAGAGACAAATTGAAGCAAGATTTCAACTTGATATAAGGGGCAGGGGGGATGATTTTATGTGAGGCTGGTCAAGAGTTAGAATAGGTTGTCCAGAGAGGTCCTGCAGCCTTCATTCTTGAGGGTTTCTAACACCCAACTGGATAAAGCTTTGAGTGTTTTGCAGGTAATCCAAGCTGAATTACAGAAGCTTGTATACCTCCCAAAGATCTGGGTACTGTAAAAGGCGTGTGTACTACACACTGCATTTGCTGAGTTTTGCAGAGGGGTTGAACTAGACGACCTTTAAAGGTGCCTTCCAACCCAAACCATTCTATGATTCTATAATCTGGCCTAGTCTGATAACTGACAACTTTTTGTGCAGTAATTTGGACTAGAGAGAGATCTCCTGATATGGCTTCCCACTTGAATTATCAGGGTTTTTTAATTATCAAATGGCATGAGATGTTTAGGTATGGGTAATGGAATAAAATCTTTACTTCTCTGCTGTAGACTTAGTGTCAGTGGAGGTGCAGAGTGATTCATCTGACCCCTGTAGGTGTTTACTTCTTGATGTTATCCTCCTCCTGTGGAAAGTCCTGTGGAAGAGGAAAAGTAACCATACCTAAAAATTCTAAACTTTTTATGTGTGTATATACATTGTTTGAATACGTCTGCATAAATAAAATATTTCTATTACTCTGGGTTTTGTCCCCTTCTAAAATCTCAGTTAACTACCTTTTACAATTACTGTGGTAGTAATAGTGTTTGTTCTATAATTATTACCTGCATTGTGACATTTGTTGTTTTAATGGCAGAGAGGACAGAGAAGCACGATTCCTAGCTAGTAAAATGGGAATAGTGGCTGCATTTCGATCATGGGCAGGTAAGATTTGTTTATTTGTTTGAAAGTGGATAACTGGAAATGTGATTTTACTTTCTAGTATAAATGACAGGATCTGTCTCATTTGATATGTCTGATTTCTCTCAACACCTTCCTACAGTGCTACTTAATATGTGTTTTGATACTGTAAAATTGGAGGATGCATACTTAGTTTTCTTAGACTCCTGACAAGGTACAGCTTTTCCCCTCCCTGTATAAAATGCCTTATAAACTACATCTTGTTGGTCATTCTTGGAATCTAATGGGTTAAAGGATGTTTAAAATAACATCATATCATAAAAATTTGCCTTTGCGGTGGTTCTGCTGTAAATAAAATCTTGTTTTCTGTGTTAAGAGATACTGGCAAATAGTTTCCTTAGCACCTGCTTCTACCAGCTGCCGTAGGTGAAGAGAACTTGCAAATGGACATAGTTTGCGATTTTTCATGTAGAAGACATTTCTAAATCAAAAAAGTAGCTTTTTTCATTTTACTAAATCCTTTCTCTGCAATATTACAATATGTAAGATGGAGGTTCTGCCTCGGGGACTGCCTTTTCTTTTAATCAAGACACTGTCTGGCAAATTTAAATCAGTTAATATAAACATTTACCAAAATTTTGAGTGGAATTTTTCCAGGCTATACTTAGGCTGTTTTGTGACACTATTTGTGTTATTTTTTAAGTTCTGAAAATGATCACTAACCTAATTTTAATGCCCAGGTATCCTTCAAGTTTCTTGTGTGTTCTCACATGCTTGGAGAGGAAGCATGTAATAACTTTGAAACTTCCAGAATACAGTTTTTGATAGGTGTGTTACTGCATCTTCCTACAATGAGGCACTTAGATCTAACAGCTGTTAGAATTCACCTGAGACTTAAAGGAAATGAATAATTTGTTAGGTTAAGATACAGATTTGATTGAAATTCCTCACAGTCCTTCTAAGATGATGAAAACCTTTCAGGCTAAAGTGTTACTTGTTATAGACTATTTTGTCTTTTTGTCAGTTCTTCTATGCGTATGCTGTTTTCACACATAACTTTTAAGTATTGTTCACAGTAGGAAGGCCAAAATAGCAATATTTCTAATGAGGATATAAAGTTTTGTGATTAGGAAGTTTTATTAAATACTATTGATTGAGAAGGAGATGATACTGTAAACATGAAAATGTTTATGATTAGTAATTTTTTTGTGTGTGTGCTTGTTTTCAAACTGGAAATCTAACAATGTGTCTATTGTCCTTTCTTTCTTTGATGAGGGAATATTATTTTACATTTAATGTTTTCTAGGTATTATCAGCCTGTGCAAACCTGGAAATTCTGGGATTCAGTCTCTTATTGGGGTACTCTGTATACCAAATATGGAAATACGGGTAGGTGGCGAATATTTAATACTGATGTAGGTATTTTAGTTTTTCTTAACTTTTTAACAATTTTTGTGGTTTAAACACAGACACCAGTTATGAGACAACTATACTTGAGTTTATTTAACTGCCAAGTTCAAGTCTGTAATTCTGTTACAAAATTCCTATGAAATTGGCAAGCACACCATGTATGTGTGACAGAATGGAGGAGATTACATATGTAAGTTAATTTTTACTCTGTTCACAAATAAGCAAGTTTACAGTAGCTGCAGTTGCAAGTTTAAAGCATAATAGCCAGAGTTGAATTCCAGGTAAATAAAAATGTTTCTTCACAAATTAAACTTATTAAACAAAAGTTGATGGTGCCAGATATAACTGTTCTAAAAATCTGCAATCCAAGTAGCCTGAACTGCTATAGAATTCATAGTGACAATAAGGGACAGTTCAAAAGTAAGAAAGCCACATCCCCCATCCTTTCTTCTCCAGTTATTTCAGTTTAGTTCAGTGCAACAAATCCACCAGTGTTAGCACTCTAGAAGTCTCAAGTTCAGTATTAATAGTGAAAAAAAGGACAATGTTGTGAATTTGTACAATTCCTGTTGTGTTATGTTTTCTTTGGTAGCGCGGTCTGCTTGAAGTTCTCTACGATATATTTCGCCTTCCTCTTCCTGTTATTGCAGAAGAATTTATTGAGGCACTTCTCAGTGTAGGTAAGTACTTTAAAAGTTCACGTAAGAATTCTCTCTCTTAAGCACCTATACAAATTTGAAACCTTTGCTGTCTCCTGTGTGTTGTAAATTGCCTTAGTATTAATTGTTCTATCACTGACTTCATTGGGTGCTCTGAAGTCCTGTTTAAAATTCTTTGTCACCTTTTAAGTGTTTTAAGTTTGATGGAAGGTCAGCATAGTTAAGCATTAACACAAAAGACTGTAAGGTCAGCCCTACAAATTAGACTTCTTTGAACTGTTAGGAGTGTTCAGAATTGTAGATGTGTTAGTGAATACTACAGAAAAGTTATTAGTCAGTCCTTTCTGTATACTGTCTGTCAGCTGTCCCCACTGCCCTTAGACTTCTGCTTTGTTGAGGGCAAGTGAATACTTTTCATGTCTTTAAATTTAACCAAGTAAGTATTTTATCTTTAGAATTACTCCTTTGTAAACCCAAGAGTATTCTCTGCTTTTTTTAATTTATAAGTAAATAAATCATTCTTTGTTGCGAACTTGCTACTTCTAGATATGGACACACCTTGTAACATTTTAGGTGCTAATGGTATTTTCTGTTAAACACATTTAATGTGTTTATGGATTGGAAATGTCACTGGTTTTGTTGACTCTTAGATACAATCTTTGTCCTAGCTTTCAAGGTACCCTTGCTTTGTTCAGGAGTGTGGATTACATGACTTGTTAGAGATCCCCTCTGACAAAATTTTGTATAATTTGAAACCACCTGAAATAATATTTGCGGGCAAGGATTATTATTTACTTTCTGACCACCTTCAAAATAATACTTTTGAACTATTATTTTCAAATACTTTTTGAAAGCCAATGTTATAATTACCATTGTCCTGTCCATATTTTCTTGTTCTAGATCCAGGCAGGTTTCAGGACTGTTGGAGACTTTCTGATGGCTTTGTAGCTGCTGAGGCTAAAACTGTTTTACCCCATCGAGCCAGATCAAGGTGGGGATTTAATGAACTTAGTCTAAACCCTTTTTCTTGTTTTGTTTTGTGGCAGTGTGGACAAAACATTTCTTGTTTTCTTGCAGGAACAACAAGAAATGTGCTTTCTAAACTGTTTCCATACTTCTTTTCTCCTTAGGCCTGATCTCATGGATAATTACTTGGCTTTAGTACTTTCTGCTTTTATTACCAATGGACTTCTGGAGGTAATGAATGACTTTCAGTTTTAATAGATGCTTGCTACTTTTTTACCTACGAGAGTTCAAGTAAGATGTTATACATTAAATGTTGTAATAATTTTTTACTTTTTGAAGGGTCTGGTTGAAGTGATCACAAGTAGCGATGACCATGTGTCTGTCAGAGCAACTATCCTTCTGGGAGAACTTTTGCACATGGTAAATACCACTTTTTGTAACTACTTGTAAATAAATATTTGCTATTATAGCATTTAATTTGTATTCCAAGCTCGAAACATGTAGTTTTCATCTGAATAGTGGATTAATTTAACATTACCTCTTCTGGCACTTCATATATTAAAACCAGTATTAATCAATAGGAAGACTGTTTGGAAGGTATTGAAAGTGCTAAGAGTTCTGTTCCAAGGATATCTGCAGCGCTCTGACCCTCACCAGGACACTTTCTTGCCATTGTAGCAGTTGTATTTTTAAGCTGGAATCCTGCAAACGCGCCCATCAGTAACTGTGTTTGGGAAGAGGACCATTGCTAATTTTTGCTTTTCTTAGTAAGATGGTCAGTAGGCCTCCAACAGTGTGTTTAGCTTTCTGCTTCACAGGGTAGGCAGATGAAATTTTTTTCAGATTCAGCTGGATGTGGTTTTGGTACTTGACGTTACTCATTCAGGCAACTGCATCTTGGTGGAGTGCTCCTACTGCAGGGAAACTTCGGCTTCATTCCACTTCTGTTGACCTAAGATAGCTTTTGCAGTACCTTCTCTCTCTTAAACTAATCTTGTGCTGAGATGACACTGTTTTCGTAAACACTCCAGTGCTACATTTCAGCCTTTGGTTTTTATAATATTATATGCTATTTTTCTGGTTCCCTGAACACTTTTGAATGACAGTGATTGTTGACTCACATTGGAGTATGCTGTAAAGCATAGGTATTTTTTAATTTTCTGAAGAGATGATCTGTTAATCAGATATGACTACTACTTATCAAAAACTGAAAAAATACTTGTATTTTTTATTCAGTGTTTGGAAATGTAAGCAATTTCTTTATCCTTCTTGTTCTTCGGTTTCCAAAAATATTTGCAGAACTACCTATGTTTATTAAAAGCAGTTAAATGTGATGCCTTTTCTCATCATGGCATCAAATGTCTAGTAACTTAGAAAGTTATATGAATTAATATGGGATCTTTTGTGCAGTAGTGTTTTAGTAAAAATCATCAGCTTTAATTGGATTTCTGATTTTAGGTTTTTTTAATAGTTTTATGCGCATGACATAAGCATATCTGATGCTTTGCAATTTTTGCATGTTAACAACTTAAACTCCAAAGCAAACAGTATGGATTATAGCACTCTGAAATCTGAAATTTTTTCAAGTTACTTTCTAGTGCAATTCAGGTTGTTTAGTTAGATCACAAGTTCAAAATGGTGTGTGCAATTATGCTCTCACATGAAGCAAAAGGTTGTTGTCATAAATTTGTGAAAATCATGTGAAAAGTGGTAGATTCTTTAAATGTTGATCTTAAAAAGATGGATGAAATTGTTGTACTAAGTTATTCTAACTGGTCTTCTCTTGGGTTTTTTTTGTAGGCAAACACAATTCTTCCTCATTCTCACAGCCATCACTTGCACTGCTTACCAACACTGATGAATATGGCAGCATCCTTTGACATCATGAAAGAGAAAAGACTGTAAGAATTCTATGTTACATTTAAAAGCATAAAGCTCTGTCACAAAATGCCATCTCTTGGGTACTTTACACAATTTAAACCTCCTAATGGAAGAAGTCAAATAATTTGATAATTCACGTGTCTTTAATATGTATTTCTTCAATTCTGTGGTCTTAGTTGCTTTTCTTTGTAGAAGACAGATTGAGTGTGTTGAGGTTTTTTTCATAGGAAATGTATTTTTTAATTACTCTTGCCATTTCTGATCTGTCTTGTCAGATCAGTATTCTGATAAATGTATCATAATGTTTTGTCTTTCATTGTGTTGTCAGTGTTAAATAACAGCATTTTTCCAAACTGCTACTGTGAAATAAAAAATGCTGCTCATAGAGTGCTTCTTAAAAGTGTAGTGCTCTTCTGGTTTTTAGTTTTGAAGGTTTCGTGTATGTCAGTGGAAGACTTTGATATGCAATGACGCTGTTAGTTTTCGTAAAAGGCGCATCTGAAATTTCAGGAGACGATATTTCACATGGCCTAAGTGGTGGCATGAAAGGAGGAATAAAGAGCAGAAGAGAGATGCTTGTGGATTACCTGCAATTGTGCTTTTTGGCATTTCTGGACATACCTGTTAGAGTAATAAGAATTCCCATTTCTGTTGAAAGAAAGTGATTCTTTAGAAGTAGTATTTTTTGTTTGGGGATCTTGGCATTGGTCAACACTCTGCACTGTTTTTATAGTCTGAAAAACTGTAATCCATTTTACAGATTAAATTTAAATAATTTACGTAAGTGACCAAATCAAATTTTCAAAATATTTGTTTGAAAATAAAAGAACTCTCCTACACTATGAGAATTTTTGCTTTTGGGGAAGAAAGATAGACTTAACTCCTCATTTTTAGATTTCCTTGTTTTTATTTGCTCAATAGGTGGGGATTTTTTCTGCTACCACTCTTTTGTAATTAACTGGTTTTGCCCTTGTTGGCTGTCGTTTATGTAACTCCCTATCTTTTCCTAGAAACCTTACATGCTGTTGCTGAACTGTTTAGATATAAGAGCGGGAAGTGTACTATTGATGCTCCTGCTGCCCTTGTGGGGAAGGATTGTGGGGGGATGAGAACGAACGAGAGACACTTGGTTACTCTTAAGTTGAAGCTAGTGTCCTCAACTTCAGACTTTGCTACAGGATGTTGATCTACTGTTGCATCTCCCACTGGAAATCAACTTTAAACTTTACAAAATCCTCTCTGAACTATGACAGACACCACTAATAGCAGAGTAGAAGAAAAGTTAACAGTAACGATATTTCAGTGCTAGGAACTCTAAAAGATAATTTTCTGTATGATTTCAATACGAGTCTGAGTCTTGTGGATGTATAAAAGCATATCTCAAGAAAATAATTTTCTTCCGCTATGCTTCAGAATTGTTTGTCAGAGCTTTCTTGAGCTGTTTACTCAGGAGGTAGTGGTCCTCTTTAGTCTGATAACAATTGCCAAATACTAATTATAATTTTTCTATTAGGCGAGCAAGCGCAGCACTCAACTGCTTAAAACGTTTTCACGAGATGAAGAAAAGAGGCCCTAAACCTTACAGCCTTCATTTAGATCATATTATTCAGAAAGCAATCTCAACACACCAAAAAAGGGATCAGTACCGTGTGCAGAAAGACATCTTTATTTTAAAGGTATTATGATAATTCCTTTTTCAAACCTGAATTTGACATTGTATCTTGGAGACTTGGATCCTGTCCCCCAAGCTTCACTCATGTAATTCAGAGTCATTTGTGTGATTCTTTGTAGTATTTTTTAATCTCATTTGTCTTGCAGGCCCTTTTGGATACTAAATTGCACTTCTAGAAATTGAGGAATTAAATTCCAATAGTTTTTAATGCTTTTTGTGACCAGTTGTGATCTCTTAAATTCTTAATATAGTACTATAACTATACAATTTACCTTCAGATGTACATCACTGTGAAGCACAGCCCTTTTAATGATTTTTACATGAGTGGTAAGTGTATCATATGGCAAGACTGAAAAAGATGATGCAGGGAAACCTATTGTATTTTTCCATGTCTGTTTTCCAGGATACAGAAGAAGCACTCATCATGAATCTTCGAGACAGCCAAGTTCTCAATCACAAAGAGAACCTTGACTGGAATTGGAATCTAATAGGGACCATACTGAAGGTGAGCTTACAAAGGCTGTGATAATATGTTGAAGAAACTGGGGAAAAGGTCTGTTTCACATGTGAGCTTTGACTTCCTAATATTAATTCCACAATACATCTAATAATTTGTTTTATTTCAGGAAATTAGAATCTACTGGGTTTAGTCAGTGCTGATGTAGTCTCTTTGTATACAACCCTTAAACTATATTCAAAAACGCACTACAGTTAAATTCACAGTTTTCCTAAGAAGCATGTATTAAATGTTACATGTCTTTATTTGTATAGAAATCAGTTTTACAGAATTAGGTATATTGTCTTTAAAGCTGCTAATACTTCAAACTGCAGAGGGATACTGCTATGTTTAGATTCATAGCAGATTTTTTTAAAATAATGTGAGCTGAAGGTTATAGTAAGAGATGGGTTCTAGATCAAACTCCAAATGCTTTGACTGAACCACATATGGAAACTTCATTGAATGTTTTGAACTAATGCAAATATTTCTGTAGCATTGATTTCATTACAGAATTAATTTATTTTTACAACATAAAGGAAATACTTAATGGGGTGAGGGGCATTGTTTTAAATATATTCAAAGATATTAAATATATTTAATGCACAGATTTTAAGTTACTACCTCTTTTTGTAAGCAGAAAATATACTTTGTTTGACTAAGAAAACTTTGAGTGAGTACTTAGTATAGTCTTCAAACCAAAATTGCTCCAAAATGTCATTCTGTGCATCAAAGCCATCCTTCAGCTGAGTAGCATTCTTTTACTGTCTTCTTTACTGTGTTGTTACAAAGATGGTGAAAGTACAAAAAAGGATTAATGGTGACAATCATAATCAAGCCTATGTTGTTTTTTTGAAAAAAAAAAGAAAAGAAACTAAATATTTCTGTGCCTTTTTTTCAGGGACCGATAAAGTTGAAAGAGCAAGAATCTGTCTGGTATAAAGACCTGAATATGTATATGACAGTAGCTTTGCTCCACCAGATTTCACTGTTTACAGGCTTTTGTACTGCAATTATAAGATTTACTGGGTTACTAGATAACTACTATTAGTCATAGATGCTTTTACCTTTGATCTTTAATTCAGTATTAAAGATATTATCAGAAAACTGTTTTTCAGAATCTCACTGTTAATTAGCCTCTGTAGTATTTTGACAGTGGAAGCCTTATGTAGTTGACCACTAATGCGTTTTGGGTTTTATTAAACTGAAATTTATGTCAAACAGCCAGTTTCTCTGCCATCTCAGACCTCCCCAGAAATGTATTTTCTAGTGCCCTGTCAAAGAGTTCTTAATGCCTGAAAATTGGGGACTTCTTCCTGAATGAGAAGTGTGTGTGTTTTCTGGCCTACTTCTAACCATTTCTGTTTCTGTTAAACTGTGTAACACCAGCATAAACTGCGATAATGTTACCAGAGTGGTCATGTTTAGTCCTGTAATGAGCAGGATCCAGATTTCAGTGTCTGAAATTTGTTACGTCATGTGGCTACTCACTTACCCCTTGTCTGTTGCATCCTTGTATCTGTGGAGCATCAGCTTTCGAACCACCTCATTGTGTGCATCTCAGGTGGTGCCTTACTGCCTTTTTCCCTTGCTCAACTTGATGTCTAAGCTGCTAAAAGAGCAGCAAAAGTGTCAGCCTCATCTGTATCTGGCACTGTTACTGGTGTAGTCAATTTTACTGATCATTAACTAGTCCACTGTGTGTCTTAATACTGGAATACCAATTGGAAATGTAGAACTGTGTCACGTAGATAGGAAAGAAGATGTTTGATGCACTTTTTTCCATTCCTGACAGGGAGATGCTCACTAGTAGCAACAGAAAGAAATCTGAAACCGTGGAGAAAACAGATGGCTGTAAAAACAGAGTAAAATGTAATGGGAAGAATGAATAGGTCCTGAAGAGAGGACTTTCATGTGGTCCATGTTTTTCATGTGGTCCTTCTTAGTATGTCTTACAAAGTATCAACAGGGGAGTTTAAATAACATTTTAATAAGGACTATTTAATTGATCTGTAATGGAGTAATGATTCCTTTGAGACCAAACCTGATGAATATTCAAAACAGCAACCAAAAATTATTTCCCTGTTATGCATATCAAATTTTTGGTTATTTGCAGAAAAGAAACTGAGCAAAATTGTTTATTTTTCATCAGCTTCTCATAGTTTTTTTGTTTTCATTAGAATTGTGGCCTTGTACGTGTAGCATGTGACCAGCATTCCCTGTCCTTCTCTAGAAAACTTGAACAGTTCTTGAAGTAGGAAGTGTGGGCTTTTCAGTAAGAAAAGGTCTTTTTTAAGATGTAACATTAGGTGCAAGAAAACTTTCTAATTATTAGATAAATACAACTGATAGAAGTAAGTGAATTTTAGTGACTAATCAAGGACTGATGTACAAGTTTTATATAATGCTATATTTGCTGTTTTTTCTAGTGGCCAAATATAAATCTGAGGAACTACAAAGATGAACAGTTGCACAGGTATGTAAAAATTATGTAGACTTTCTTTGAAGAAAGAAATTTGGAAAAACTGGTTTTTACAATTGCAAAAAGGTATTCTGTAGATGTATCACATTTCTAAAACAATCTGTAGCTAAGAAGTTAAGGTGTAAATTTTGATAATTAAGTTGCAATATTTACTTTAAATGAAGTGTTTAAGAGTTAAAGGTGTTTAAGCTTCTCTTCTATGCACAGGTGCTTTATACATTCAGTCCCTTATGAATCATACCACCTTTGCAAATGCTCAATTTAATTTTTAACCTTAGAAGTGTTACTACTTGGTATTTCAAACAGTAGTGTTCTATGTCAGAGCTTGGAAAATTTTTACAGAATTAAGTCTACAGTTGTACAGTGTTATAACTACAGCTTTCATCAAAAACCAAGAGGAAATTATTTCTAGTTGGTGTTAATGGCAAGAGAAGCATGTGTAATTTGGAAAAAAAACCAACCAAAGAAAAAGCCCCCAGTACAGCTCTTGTTCCTTTCATGTCTGTTGTCAATAAGACATTTTTATTACTTTAGTGCCTGTGTGGTTATAGTGTTACTAATTAGTTCTTGGATGTTCTTTTTAACATGTGTTTCAGAAATAGTTTACATTATTTTGAAGAATAGGTCTGTATTTGTGGGCATGAAAAGCTACTCCTTGAATTCAGGGAAAATCCAAAAGATAGAATATATGCTGAAAGGCTCGTGTGGCTCTGTTTTAAATTTTTACCAAGAAGTAGTCAGGGTACTTTTATGAAGTATTCATACATAAGCAGTAATCTCATTGTTATCATAGCCATAATTTAATTTTGCATCTGTATTTTTTCTGGGTTTTCCTGAAATATTAATTGCCAATCTGTACTTTGGGGTAAGGGATTATTTTCCAAATCTGGTGGTTTATAACATTGCTTCTCTAAAGCAGTGTCTTCAGTCCTGACTATGACACCAACACACGCTCCTCAACCTACCTATGTGGGACAGTGTTCCTGTTCCATGGTTTTGTGCTGCACTCAAGCATTATTAGGTGCCTAAATAATTTAATTTCAAATAAATTGGGAAGATCTAGAATTGAATTGGTGTGATGCTTCTATTGGTCCTTTCTTCAGAATTGGGAACTTAGTGGCTTTAAAATGCTGTTACTCCTGTTTAGTTACAAGTCATTAAGCCCCAAATCTCTCTAGTTTCACTGCTGATCGTAAAAAATTTTCGTCCCCTTTGTTTTTCAAGTGTAAATTACATTTATTTCTTCTTCCATAAGTTGATCCTTTTTTCGTGGTAGTGTTGTAATGATCTTACAGCTGTTAAAAGTGAAATTCCAGATATTTTTATAAAGATTCCTTCATTTCATAGAGATACAGTTAATGCAATGTCTGTATACACACAGGATCATAGAATCATGAAAAAGACCTCAAAGATCATTGAGTCCAACTGTTCACTGCTAAAGCGTGTTTCCAAGTGCCGTGTCTGTATGTCGTTTAAATCCCTCCAGGAATGGTGACTCCAGCAGTTCCCTGGGCAGTTCAAATGCCTGACAACTACTTTAGTCCAGAAATTTTTCCTAATATCCAATCTAAACTTCCTTGGGGGCAACTTGAGGCCTTTTCTTCTCATTCTGTCACTTGTTGCCTGGGAGGAGAGACCACCCCCACCTGGCTACAGCCTCTTGTCAGAGAGTTGTAAAGACCACTAAGGTCTTCCCTGAGCCTCCTTTTCTCCAGGCTAAACACGTCCAGTTCCCCCAGCTGCGCCTTGGACTTGTGCCCCAGAACCTTCCCCAGCTCTGTTGATCTTCTCTGGACTCACTTCAGCCCCTCAATGTCCTTCCTATAGTGAAGGGCCAAGGGTTCCAAAACTGAGCACACATGCATTCATAAACACACATGCATGCTTAAATATACACATAGATACATACACTTATAAATTTGTATGTCAATATATATTTATTGCTAGTAACCCAGAATAAAATACATTTCATTTGACAAAACTTAATTAAGCCCTCAGGTTTCCTTTAGAATTGGTCCCGTGTTTGGAGTTAGAAATAGTGGATTACTCTGACTTTTTCAAATACGAGTGCAGTTCTGTAATTAAGTTTTCTTAATGCCTGACATATCTACTTTCTGTTGGAACATTCTGTGTTATTTTAAAGCACAAATGTGTGTTTATTTTTTGATGAAGAATTTGTGAGAGGAGGATCTTTGCTGAAGACTTACTGCTGTGATGCAAAACTCAAGCTACATTTCTTACTGTGATTTTTAAAAGTCTGAGTGCGTGTTTGCAATCACTGTGTTATGCTTCAGAAGTGGTTAAGTGAGATGATTGGAAATACTGTTGCTGAATAAATGAGGCTTTTTCTTGGCAGAACACAAAAATGTGTTTTTCACAGTAGCAGTAACTATTATAGCTGAAGAAAACTCAGGTCACAAGATTCTTTTTTAAGCTTTTTGTAAGTTTAGATAATACAGTCTTTGAAACTTGCCACAGGATAAATTACAGCAGAATAAATTATAAGAATTAGAAAGAAGCTATGGCTTCTGAGAACGTAGAGATTTTAAGTTCCTTTACTTGTATTAAGTCATGGTATAGAAAACCCTTTATAACACACACTACAGCAGCATCTCTGGAATTGTGTCTGGATAGACTCACTACTGTTACCTGCTAGTCTTTTGGCACCCAACTTAAGGGGCACGTGGAAGTGGAAAAAAAAAAAAAGAAATATTCTGATTTGAAATCACCGTGCATTGAGGTACAGCAGCAGCAAGAAATAACCATGCTGCTTGATTTAAGAATTCTTCTCTGCA